>CM026570.1:32477640-33077640 GCA_015143295.1 Tetracentron sinense | reverse complement strand
AGGCTCTGCACATTGCTCATGCTCCTTCTCAGTCTTGGAATAGATCAAGATGTCGTCAACAAATACTATGACAAACTGATCTAAAAATGGTTTGAACACTCGGTTCATTAAATCCATAAATGCAGCCGATGCATTTGTTAACCCAAAGGGCATAACCAAGAACTCATAGTGCCCGTACGAGTTCGAAAAGCAATCTTCGAAATGTCTTCATCCTTTACTCTCAGCTGATGATAACCCGACCTCAAGTCTATCTTGGAGAACCATTGTGCTCCTTTCAGCTGATCGAATAAATCATCTATTCTAGGCAAAGGGTATTTGTTCTTGATTGTCACCTTATTCAACTGCCTATAATCAATACACAACCTCATAGTTCCATCTTTCTTCTTGACAAACAAAACCGGTGCGCTCCAAGGCAAAGTACTAGGCCGAACAAAACCTTGATTCAATAATCCTTGAGTTTGGTCCTTCAGTTCCTTTAATTCCATTGGCGCCATCCTATAAGGTGTCTTCGATATTGGTGAAGTACCCGATATTAGGGCCAAGTTTGTGGGTCATCTCGTCTCTTTATCCATTTTTAACGAATATATTTTTGATCAGTGATTAACGGCCCTGAGGTCCACTGCTTAACTTACCACCTTGTCCTCGTATCCCTTTAACACTCCTTTAAACCTGCGTAAGCTTAACTAAATTAAAGTTAAGATTTTTGTTTACTTTTTTCTAAAAAAACAAGTTTGGATTGAATAACTCTAGGGGTGAGAATCTTAATCACAATTACTGAGTGTTAAAAAGTGGGGTGTGGACCAATGAGGATCGGCCATTTCGTTACATGATGGAAATTGCCGGTAAGTTAAGCATTTTTCTATTTATTTTTTTTTTCAGTTAGAGGGGCAGCTGTTCATTTGCTAATGGCTATGTCATCTTAAACTAAAAAATATAATATAAAACTTAATTTTTTGTTTTAGTTGAGTGGATAACTGTCGCATGCCTACGCCCTCTTAAATTAAATAATATAAGTATAAACTCATTTACTTTTTTCTTTTCAAAAGTTCAAGGGGCTTAGAGCCCCCACCACTACCCGGCTTCACCCTTGCTCCCGGCTGCCTATGTTGATTATATTCTAAAAAAAAAAATTCCAAAAGTTGAGGGGGGCTTCAGCCCCGCTAGGCTCCATGTGGCTCCGCCCCTAACTATGGTTAAGATTCACCCACCCCTAGGGTGACACATGGCAGCATCAGACTCCCCTCCCCTGAGTCCGGTTACAACTGGAGATGATTACTAGTCTTTGATAAAGGAATCAAATCCTCTACGATTATAACCAGATTTGGCAGATCCGGTTATCCCCCTAAGGTCGTCACATGTCGCTTTTGACACCCCTTAGCCGTGGTTAAGATTCACCCGCCCCTAGGTTTCACCTACCCATCCTTGGTTTTTAGATTAAAAAAAAATTAAAACATGTGATATTTTTTAATATTGAAATATTTTTAGGATAAAGCTTTTGAGACCGTGTTAGGGCCGAGACCATGCCCCTAGAGCACGGGATTTTAGGCGGGGCCCACCATGTGAAATGGGCCCCACCCGAAATCCCGTGCTTGGGCCTAACACGGTCTCAGTAGCAAAGTCCATATTTTTAATATTTTTTTCAATCATGTGACTTTGTTCTTCTCTTTGATGGGTGAGTGAACCCTAGCGGTAGGTGAATCTTAACCACAGTTGAAGAGTGTCAAGACACATGGTGACCTCAGGGTTATAACCGGATTCCCCAAAATCCGATTATAACGAGTAGAGGATTTCCTTTGACAAAATGTGACTTTTAATGTTCATTGATCACCATTAGATCAAGAATGGAACAGTCGTGGGCTTGATAGCTTGTACATTTTTCGGACTGTAGCAGGGGTAAAGCTCGATAGCGATTGGTGCCTATCATTTTCATAGCATTTTTTTTTTGGAAGGTAAGTTCGGGTTAGGCAGACCCGTACAAGAGAAACATAGGCGGGAATCGATGCCAGGTCCCTGATAGGATGCCAAGGGACTTTACCAACTAAGCTAGCTGGCATGCTTAGGATTAAGCTATATAGCATGCTTCAGGCTTAGGCTCTCTTTATTGTTTTTTTGGTGGCATTAATCATCTCGCCAAACTGTTTTTACAGTAAGGCTAAGAAGAGACAGTAAACCTCCGAAGGCAACTGAAAGGGATGGTCTAAATTGAAGATAATGAAATGCTACATTACAATCTTCTTTTCAGATAGGAATCAGATTACCTCTGGCGGTGCGCTCGGGCATCCACACCTCATCTGACCTTTGGCCATAAAAAGGGGAGAGATATCATGTGAGAAGTCAAAAACATGGGAGAAAATGAAATGACTTCAACCTCTTTTATCACCAAATGTCCGACGATGTGTGGACGTTCAAGTGCACACCTCGGGCATCCGCCAGAGGTAATCCATGCCTTTCAAAAATGGCAAAGGGAGAGGGAGTTCTGACTAGGAGGCTTACCACTTACCAGACCTTGCTAATGTGACTTTTTTGGGATTAAGTCAGGTGCTCTAAAAGTCCCGGACACTGGATACCAAAAAAAAAAAAGAAGAGAATTCTTAGAAGATAAAAACTGCAAATATGGATAGAGCATTCCCTTATATATATAGTCCATTCTTTGGGCACGTATTTTAGCAACTTCCTCGGGCAACTCTCCTCTACACCGTCTCGATAAATTTAGCCTGAATCTCACAAACTTCACTGTCAATTCATGGAGGACTGAATATTAATAGAGATGAATCAAGCTCTTCTAGCATCCCCTAATTGGAGATAACTAACCAATCCAACCTCACTATAGTATTCCATCTTCTGACTCTTGGGGTGGAAAGGTATTGCTATACATCTGTAACTACTATGAAACTGGAATAAGCGAAGATTATTGCAATCATGAGCAATGATACAAATACATATATGGATGGAGAGAGAGAGAGAGAGAAAGGGAGGGTCCACATCCATCCATCATAACTGTCTCGGTTAATAACTAAACGATCAATAAACAGTTGAAAGCAAAGCACTCCATACAGGCAGGCCCTTCAAATCTGTGAATCCCAAACTCTATAGGCCCATAATTAAATCATACAATTTCCGAATCATCCAGGTTTTGATGGACATATTTACATCGAGGAATCAACCACCACAACATACAAGACATGATGACACACTGGTTAAAGGGAAACTGAGTGAAGACTTATTATGACTCATCACTGTAGCTGATACTCCGGATTAAATGCAAGTGCCTCTCGGTAGATCAGCTCCTTCATCTGTTCCTCCGACAATGCGTGCTGTTCAAAGTCGAAGCTGAAGGGAGTCAAGCAGACAGGCTCATCACTGATGTCATGCAAGGATGCTAGGTAGGGATGTGCCAGTGCCTCTTCCACTGCAAAAAAAAAAAAAATTACATGGCTCTGTGAAAATCAGGCAAGGAACCAAGTAGCTGCCAACATCCATGTGTTGATCAACCAAACATCAAACCATGAACCAAGTAGCTACCAACATCAATTATGCCACAAAATTGACAAACCAAAGCCAGGGGGATTTATGCAATGTTCATGATAAAGGAACCACCACAACAAATCCAGTTTCAAGTTCTATAAGAGCATGGCATTGTGAACCGGTTTTAGTTGATGCACATAATGGAAGTTCAGAGCGCAAATGACCTTTGACAAGAGAATAAATTGATGAAGACATCATGGATTTCTGGTCTATAATGAAGGGAAAAAGGTCGGAGTTGGAGGAAGACCAACAAGTTCCACCTGATGAGGTTGGATACTCTTGGTTGACATCCAATGACTGCTTCACCTGACTAATGCAACAAAAACCGGCTTCTGAATGAAATCTTCAAGAAATGCAATTTGACTGTCAACAGCAGAACTAGTGCAAATATGTTGGATAAAGAGATGGTATGCAATCTAAAGAGATGGTATTTTTGCATCTCACCAATTTTCAACCTTTTGGAATGTTCAAACCATCCGTGGAATCATTCAAACGGTTCTCATTTCAACATGAAAATTTTTTTTTTAAAATCCACTAAAAGAAGTCAAATTTATGTCAATAATGGGAAGATAGCCCAAGTCTTTCACAGATACAAATAGATCATCCTTCTCTATTCTAGAACAATTACTTTCTAGATGGGCTTAAATCATAAAGCTCATGGCCTATTATGTAACTAGTTAGTGTGCACATGATTTACACCTTAGTAAGGGTATTTATGTCCACACATATTTCATTAATAAAATAGATAGATGGAGTGTATCACTCATTCTTTTAGACAAATCATGCATATCTTTCCTTTCTTTTCCACTTATTCTTCCTCTCCTACACAACTAGGGTTTCTTTTCTTTAGATTTCCACTTGGTATCAAAGCAAGGTTAGTATCTGAAAATTTTCAAGAGATCACCAGGGACCAGCAGGGCTGTGAATGAGCGGAGCCAGCTCGCAAACAGGCTCGATTCGTCTCAAAATGAGCCGAGCTTGAGTTGGGTATTTGAGCTCGTTGAGCTGAGCTGAGCCAAGCTAAATTATTGAGCTCGTTTGTTAATCAAGCCAAACACAAGCAATGAGCGGCTCGGCTCGGCTCGGCTCAGCTCAATTAATTTTACTATACTACTTATAATCAGTGTTTTAAAAAGCGTGTGAGGCTTACATCACGAGGCTCACCTCGGGGCTTAAGGAAAACGCCTTGAGGCTCAACCATAAGGCTTAAACCCCATGAGGCACACGCCTCATGCCTTGAAGATCGATTTATATCTATGGCGTACATCTTATACATTAGCTCAAATTAGGTTCCTAACCACAATTGAGACTTAAATGTTGTTTTTTTTTAATTTGTTTCAACTAATTTATATAATATTTCCTATGTGTACGTGTACGCCCACACGAACACACAATGTACACCAATACAAATATATATATGTATCCCTCTCTTTCTATATATATGTATATATATTATAATCTTTCATTAACTTTTTTAATATTTTTACAATTTTTCTTTTTTTTTTATTAAAATGAGAAAGCATGAAACTTTCTTGCAAGGCTTACGCCTCACGCATCTTGAGATCCTAACGCCTCGCCTCACACCTATACGTTTTAAAACATTGATAATACCATAATAATACTAGTTTTCACATAGAAGTTAAGGAACATAAATATGAATTTGTTGTTAAGATAAAACTTAAAAGGTAACTTCACCCTATCATAATTTATAGTCTCTATATCATGTTTCTCCGATTATCCTCACGAGAATAACTATGTTCAGTTCTTAAGGTTTTTTTTCGAGAGGGAGAATTTGATAGGCATATTTAACTCTTAGGATTTTGATTTGAATTTTTTTGTTAAAATTAGGGGTAAACAAGCCTAAAATAATAGGGCAAGCTCGCGAGCCGGCTCGAGCTCGATTATCTATAGACGAGCCGAGCCCAAGCTAGAATTTGAGAACTCAAATTGAGATCGTTGAGCCAACATATTATGTCACGAGCTGAGCTTGAGCAGCGCCCAGCTCTGCTCGTTTACACCCCTAGGGACCAATATTACAAATCTCATTCTCGGGTTTTTATCAGTCGAAGTTTTTCTTGGGAGATTTTCAAATCTGGAGTTTTTCTGGATATTTCTCGGCTAAATCTCAGCAATGATTTAAATTACAGAATATAGTAATAAAATCGCTAATTTAAAATTTTCATCAACAAAACTTCAAAACATTCACAATAACCCATAATATCGGGATAACTCAACTCTCTTTCAAAGCATATAAACTGATTTTTTTTAAATCTCGATATCTTAAATGAGAAAAGAGACAAAAGAGAAAATAGTTTAAATTGCGGTATTTTGTAAATCTCGTGATATTTGCGCGATAAAAAAATTAAACTGTATTTCTCGCAAGATTTTTATAATACTCCGATTAAATTGAAGTTGTAAACTTTAGATGGTTTCTCGGTTTTTCTCGAGAAAAATTGGGTATTAGTTATTTATGTTTTGTATCAGTATAAATATCGTACAGGGGGCTACCAAATTTGATATGTTTCACCCATTTAATATCAATTTTGGCGCTTTTTTTTTCCATGGGTAGAATCTACTTGAAGTGGTCTCAGTTTGCAAGAATGCTTATTGGAAGTCTTGATAAGCTCGGATACATTAATGGAAGGGTTGTAAAATCTAGTTCTTCTAATCACTCATTTGATAAGTTGGATTTGAAAAACCTAGTAGTTATGTCTTGGTTGCTACATTCCATGCATCCCCAAATCTCAGAGATTTTTTTCCTCGAGACAACCAAAGGGAAATGGGATGCAGCATCCCAGACTTACTCTCAGGAACGTAATATTGTCCGGATCTATCAGTTGCGTCAAGAGATCTGAGGGGGCAAGATGACAAATACTTGACTTTCTACTTTGCTTGATTTCGAGGTATGTGGGAGGAACTAGATTATTATTAGATATATCATCCAATGTGCATGGTTGATGGTGAACAGTACTACAAGCTTGTAGATCATAACATTATTTTTGAGTTCTTAGCTGGGTTGGACTCAGAGTTTGAGTTGTCAGGTTCATACTCTGAGTAGGGACGAGTTGTCATCTCTGAGTCAGGTATAAGCTATTGTTCAGAGTGAGGAGAGCATATAGATAGCCATGCATATCCCTGCTAGTAGTTCATAGCGCTTAGCAGTTAGCACTAGCATCTACATCTCAGAGAAGAGGCAAGGGAGGTATTTGGAAGTAGAAAGGTGGCATAAATTCATATGAAAAAGACAAACTAAAGTGTGATCACTGTGGGAGGCCGCGGAAGACCAGATAAATAAATTCCCTCGTCCTGGATCATCCACAACCCAACGCTTCCTCTACAATTACTACGCCATCCGAACCGCTTCCGGCTACTCAGCCTTCTCCAAGGGAGATATTAACAGTTCCTCGGGAAGAGCTTGAGAATCTTCAACATCTCTTTGTTTAGATGGATCATTCTTCCCCATCCTTAGTTAACTGGCCTAATCAAGTATCAGTGCTTCCGCTTATGCCCATCATGTTTCATCTTTAACCTTTTCTATATGCTCTTGGATTATTGATTCAGGAGCCTCCGATCATATGTTTTGGTACGTCTTCCATTTTTTCATTATATGCTCATTATTCCAGTAATATTAAAGTTAAAGTAGCTGATGGTTCCCTCTCAGTTTCAGAAAAATGAACCATCAAATTCTCTTCTTGTCTTAATTTGTCCTCTACTTTACATACGCCTAGTTTCTTCGCTAACATTCTTTATGTTAGTAGTTTAACCAAAGTGCTAAATTGCAGTATAACCATGTTTCCTTCATATTATGTGTTTCAAGACCTGAAGACACGGTAGCAGATTGGGAGTGGTCGTGCAGTTGGACTTCCAACTTTACTTGCTGGATCTAGCTCCAACTTTTACTAGTGCACCCCAATCTAATAGGTGTGTCAATAAAGACTGAATTATGCTTTGACATAACCAGTTGGTCATTTGTCTTTTCCATCATTTAACCTTGTGTTTCCTAGTTTGTTTGAGTCTATTCATTCGCTACCTTTACAATGTGAAGTATGTGAACTAGCAAAACATTGTCATGTACCTTTTTCACCTAGTAATAAAAGAAGTCGGCTTCCTTTTGATATTGACATATTGTGCACGCTGATGTGTGGGGTCTCCCCTACTTGTTAGGGTTAGGAAAGGAAGGCAGCGGGAAAGGGGAAGTAGGGCCGGCCTAAAAGAATGAGCTATTTTGCCTACTCCTAATTCAATCAATCATAACAAGCCTTTGGACCAACCAACCAAGGAAATTAGCAGAACCGAATCAAACCGAGCCAAGCTTCCCCTATGTATATTGAGATCCTCTTATTTCATTTCAATTGTAAATGATTTGCACTTGATACACTTGGATTTACCTTATGAAGACTTGAAAAGAAATACCTCATATTATCCGTATCATTCATAAAATGATCAAAACCCAATTTGATAAAAATATCAAGATTTTCTAATTTGACCACGATCATGAATACTTGGAAGGTTAGTTGAAAACTTGTCTCGAAGAACATGGTGTCGTTCATAAAAATAGTAGTGTTTACTCAACAAAATGGGTCATAGAGCAAAAAAACACACTTGCTCGAGGTTGCTAGAAGTCTCCTCCTAGAAATGAAAGTGGGCAAAAGGTACTGGTCTTATGCGATGCTCACAAGTCACAGCGGCGTACCTCATTAATCGTATGTCATCACGGGTACTTGCTTTCAAATCTCCACATCAATTATTATTTCCTGATCATCTTGCATTCAGTCTTCCTCTCAAAGTCTTTGGGTGTACCTATTGTTCATATTTTTTGCCCAAATCATTCTAAATTGGATCCCAAATCCGCGAAGTGTCTATTTCTAGGTTAATCCACCCAAAAAGGGTATAACTGTTTTGATCCTATAAGAAGTAACCACTTTGTTTATATGGATGTTTCATTTCTAGAGTATGTTCCTTATTTCTCAAGTGTTCATCTTCAAGGGGAGAACAAGGTATTAAAGAGGCACACCTTCCACTTCCTTCCCTAGATCTTCAGGCGCCATAAAGTAAATGCTACATCAGCTAGTCAGTTGTCTTACCTACAACTATGGAATCAGAATCTACTTCTTCTGGTTCGTCTTCTCTTGTTATTCTTGTTAGTTCAGATGCTAATATTCCCATTACCTTATGCAAAGGGAAACGTAGATGTACAAGACTTCACCCTAGTTCTGATTTTGTTTCTTAATTCACTTTCTTCTTCTCTTAGAGCCTTTGTGTCTTCTGTTTTATTTCTTCTTCTATTTCTTCCAGTATGTCAGAAGCATTGAAGCATCCCAAATGAAAAGAAACTATGTGAGAAGAAATAAAAGCTCTTATTAAAAATCAAATATAGGAACTAGTTGATACTCCTGACGAGGAGAAGTTGGTAGGATGTAAATGGGTATACATCGTGAAGCATAAAGTTGATGGGACAGTGGACAAATACAGATACAAGACAAGGCTAGTTGTGAAAGGCTTTACTCAGACTTATGAGGCAGACTATTAGGAGGCGTTTGCTCAAATTACCAAGATGAACTCTGTTAGAGTTTTGCTTTCACTTGCAGCGAATTTGTCCTCACCTCTTCATTAGTTAGATGTGAATAATGCTTTTCTGCATGGGTACTTACAGGAAGTAGTGTATAAGACTCTTCGTCCTGGATTTCATATTTAAGGTCAAAATGGTAAGGTTTGCAAGTTAAAGAATGCAATCTATAGGCTTATACAATCACATGGAGCTTGGTTTAAGAGGTCTAGTAGTGCAGTGGAGAAGTTTGGTTATGCTCAAAGTCATGTTGGGATGTTCCAAAGACTGGTTTGAAAACTGATTTACTTGTCTTTGATATGGCCCACATATAGCCTATGTTTTCAGTGCAATCAGTCAGATGCAACTGGAGAACTAATTATCTAAATTCATCTCATATCTCTTACTTTTTCGGAGGAATTGGCATTTACAAATTGAATCCTATAGGGATGCCAACTGGGTAGGTTCAGTAATAGATAGAAGATCCACATCCAGGTATTATACCCTTGTGGGAGGCCACTTGGTTACATGGAGAAGCATGAAACATGCCTATGTAGCGAGATGCAGTGCTCCAGTACAAGGCAATGACACATGGGGCATGTGACACTGTGAATCAAGACTCTTATGACCAATGTTAACTAGGCACGTGGTACGGGTGCCAAGTGTGTAGGTGTCTACGGCAAGCTCTGAAAATCCTAATACGGCAGCACGGACGTACAAATTTTTAAAATGATTACATATATATTATAATTTAAATATTTTAAATAATAATAATAGAAAGAGGGGAGCACTTGTCCCCAATTTTTTTTAAAAAGTATATACTTAAGTTATAAAAAATACTCATATAGAGAGTAGAAATCAGCAACAAGAGAGAGACGTACATATTGATCGTTGTTTCCGACTTGCCGCTGCTCTTCTAGTAAACTTTCCTCTGTATTTTTGAAAAAATAACACAACTTGACAAAAAGTTCCTAACAATTGTATTTTTAAAATGGCACGACATACTTGATGCCTAACCATAATATTGACGTCACCATGACATGGTATAGGCACGTACCAAGGAGTGCCATGTCGTGTCCAAGTGTCGGCACGACAAAATTTAGGAAAACTGAAGTGCCTAAGTAACACTGCTTATAACAGAACTTGGTTTTCCAATCCAGTCAAAGATGAGATTGCATTGTGATAAAAAAGTAACTATCAGTATTGCACATAATCTTGTATAGCATGACATAACAGAACAGAGCATATTGAAGTTGACAAAAACTTCGTTAATGAGAAGATGATAGCTAAGATTATTAGTCTCCCATTTCTTAAGACAGAGGTTCAGTTGGTTGACATAGTTATAAAGGCAATGGCAACTAATAGACATCACTACATTATAGGCATGCTATGCATGTTAAATATCTCTCTCTCATTTGAGGGGGAGTGTTGTGATGGGCCTAAATCATAAAGCCCATAGCCTATCGTGTAACTAATTAGTGTGCACATGAATTACACCCTAGTACGGGTATTAATGTCCACGCACATAATGCATTAATAAAATAGAGTGTATCCACATTGGATCACTCATTCTCCTTCTAGACAAATAATACATATCTTCTCTTTTCCTCTCCTACACAACTAGGGTTTCTTTTCTTTGGATTTCTACTCTACGTCTTTGATTTTTATAGTGGCACTCTTCGTCTCCGCTATCGCAATATTTTGGTAGAATCGGCATCAAATTCGGATCAGTGACATAAAGAACAAAAGGTTTATGGAAATATTTCAGTTACTAGAGGTTATATTATACCTACTGTCTAAAAGCTCATAAATGCATCTCAGACGCTTACACCACAATCAAAAGAAATATGTCGAAAACACTAGATAAACTTGTCTTTAGACTGAAAATTTAAGAAAAAGAACCAAAAGGGTAGCTCTAGAATAGGGAATACCATACCACGGGCATCAAAACGAGTATTAGGTTTATCAAATGCACAAAAAATGGTAATATCGATACAATGTGTCATGAATATTATTATGGAGTATCTTGCAATTTTATTGTTTCCTGATCCTTTATACATATATTACTTGTAACCAATATAAAACAGGACATAAGAAAGAAATTCACCTGTAATCCTCTGTCTAGGATCAAATGTTAACATCTTTTCAACGAGATCAATAGCTGCAGGGTGAACATGGGGAAACTTTTCAGTAAAAGACTGCCGAAGATGACGAGGAAGTTGCCGAATATATCTCCTTGCATTTTCGTTCACAAACCCCAAATCCGCCTCAGGTGGTGTGCCAATCAGCTACAACATATAACACTGATTTCTCATACTGTAGGGTGGATAAGCACATATAGATCCATGCATATGCATATGGGCATGAATGCATGTGATGTATATATCGTGATATGTCTGTGTGTGCCATAAGCATTTAGCTGTAAAATTCATGTATGAAACCAAGATGAACATATTTGATGGCATGCCTGAATGCAACTCAAGGCCTTCCAGGGATTTTCCAGCAATTATTCCTTAGCGAGTTTCAATGCTAATAATCAGATGATAAAATCCAGAGCTTTCACACAACTTTCCTTTAACCTCATCTCCTGTAATGTAAATACAACAAATGCACCTCCCAGGGTATGCAACATAATAACACCAGCGACAACCACACATGTTTGAAAACTTCCATCCTTTACAATGTCTAACCGCAACTTATTTAAGAGTCAATAATACTAAACCTAATTCAGGGTTCTATTTCGTTATAATTGCGACCACCTTTAGCATTCATCATAAGGGTCTACCGAGTCCTCGAGCTTCTTCTGTGAGTTTCCTTCCATAAATTTAGTCAAAATTATATATGGACGAACTTTATGATACCAAAATAAACAGTCATGTTTCTCTCTGTTTCACTGTGCAGGTCTTCTTTATTTTGGGTTTGTGTTTTGTAAATGATGAAAAGGAAAGTCGAGATCCTCAACTTGGTGTCATGATGAAGAATTGAATAAAATAAAGTGTAACAAAAGGTCTTTTATTTTGTAGAAATCAATAAATTGTCAGTTTTTGTGCATAAAGCACCTAACTGCTTTCCCTTACACCCAAAATCTCTACTGGCCAAAGAGCCTTTTTGCACTTTCGATCTTTCAAGATTGAAGAACTAAGAGTAGTGGATGAAAGTAATTGAAAATTAAAATGATTAAAAGTAAAAGAAATGCTAATGAAGATGACCAAATGATTGATAAAATCACCTCCATTAGCAACCGTAGCTGGTGCACATGATCTCTGCCAGGAAATAATGGTTTCCGATCCATCAGCTCCATGAAAATACAGCCCACCGACCATACATCAATGGCTGCAGTATACTCCGCAGAGTTTAGCAAGAGCTCTGGTGCCCGATACCATCTTGTAACAACATACTCTGTCATGAAATCACTTTCGGAGGTAATACGAGCAAGTCCAAAATCGCATATTTTTAAATCACAATTGGCATTCAGGAGGAGATTGCTAGGCTTTAAGTCCCTGTGCAGAACATTTGCGGAATGTATGTATTTCAACCCTCGGAGGATCTGATACAGGAAGTACTGCACAAAACATCCAATGAGAAAGATGTTATTTTGATCTCCTGGACAATGGTTATGAAGTCAGAAGGAAAAGGACCACAATTGACAGCATCAACCCTCAGTAAATGAAATACCCAAGCACAATCACGTCTATTAATTTATAAAAAAAAATGAGGCTGGTTTAGAAAAGTAGGAAACAAGTTGAATAAACCAAAATCAAAACAGAAATCCCACTCTTCTCATTTTTAAGACCAGGCATTGCATCTGACATTTAAAAGGTCCCACCATGTAGGATATTTCCAAAATCAAAAATCAATGTGATTAGATGATCTTAGATTCTTAGCATTCCAGATAGTTCAATTCTCTGGGCAATTCAGGAAGATTTAATGATAGTAACAGAAAGAAGTCCATAGTTTGTGTGAATGTGGTCAGATGATTGCCTCATTTTTTACTGGGAAATCTAGGTGGGACTCATCAATTGGTAGGCCGTAGGCTTTATTATAAGTTTCTTGCAAACATCTATTGGTGGTCCTTCCTCACTCTAGTGATCAGAGTCTATGTTATACAATAAATGATATCTATTATCCAATTTAATGTTTACCTAAATGATTGTAGATATGGAATTCACCATTCGGTACTTCCGAAAAAGAGAGCTCTTCCTCCAGAACTACACCCATTGGATAGCTATAGCCAATCGGTTCATCACATCTTTTGTTCAACAGTCAAATAGCTCCAAATAAGTAACAGTGATCCAGAGAACCATTCGACGGTTCCGGAAAAGGACATCTTTTACATTAGAACTCTTAACCATTAGATGACTATGACCATCCAGTTCACCACATCCTCTTTAGTAGTGAAAGAGCTTCTAATTGGGAACGGCAACCCAGAACTAAACAAACTGCAACTCGAACTGAACAAAAAAACCAGTGAAAACTGAAGTATGAACAATGAATTCCACTCCAAGATAACTCAGCTCATTTGAAAGTTTCAATTGTGAATCGCAAAGCCTAAACCAAACCAATGAATTAGGTAACCGTGGTCTGGGTCCTACATTTTACCAAGGTTTCACAATTCACACTAATTAGCTTGGTTCATAGTTGTTATATTACTCTTTCTAAACAAACAGCAACCTTTCTTTTCTTTCAATGGGTAATGAGAAATATATATTAATGAAAGGAAGAAAGGAGAAAGAACCCCAGATATACCAACAGAAGATAATGAACACTTGTTTAGGTTAATGAGTAGGAAATGTCACTCAAAATTCGGAGCTATAAAAAATTTCTATCTCATTAGATGCTACCGTGAATAATGACATCTCAACTACTAGAAAAATCATCAAAATGGATCTGAGCGGTGGACCAATAGAAAGGAAATCTGAACTCATTGACCAAGTCACCAAGCTAAACATCCTGTATGATTCCTAAAAAAATGTGATTGTTCCTTTATGTTCAAGTGCACCAACAAAGAGCAAAAGGAAAGCTTATTCCAAAGGGTTTAGGAAAAAAATCAAAATTCTAGGAGTTATTTAACTATTTTTTGGGAAAAGAAAATTCCAATTTTAGACAGTGAATGAGTTAACTAGAGATCATGAACGATGGTATATGGAAGAACAATAAAAGTGTAGGGGCTGGGTGTATGTTATCCTAGTGATTTACATATACTGTAGGGCATTATGCAAATTACTAGGGGCATCTCAGCAATTTATGCATGGAGAGGCTTCTCTGTAATCTGTTGGAAGGAGTTGCATATCCCATATGAATCCTATATCCCCTTCTAGTTGTTTCTTTTTCTCATAACGCTTTTGGAGGATCAATAGCTCCGTACAAAAAAGAGAGCAGAGAAGGTGGATTGTATATTCTGTAGGGCGTTAGAGCTCGAAGATCTACCTCCATTCCTTATGCTAGTATATCTTGTTTTGTTTATTTTTCTATATAAGTCATAAAATGAACATCCTAGAATGTTTCTTTAGTAAAGGGTTTTTGGATTTGAAACCTGAACAAAACCACCTCTGGCCATATTCAAACTACTTTATTTTACTGTATCCACTGCTCGGATTATTTCTTAAAGGAATTCTTGATGCAAATCTATGATATCGAACGTTCATGGGTGAGGTTTCCTTATTTTAAGTGGTTGGACCAAAAATAAGCCTCCTCGTGTCTTGACAATTTATACAAGGTTGGGTTTGACTTGACAATTCGAGTGACAACAATGACATGTATTAACCTCAATAAGTAGAATGCCCTCTGGGTTCGGAACTGGAAATACCCTGACAGCTTCGATGATGGTCTCCTTTTTCCAGATTTGCATCTTTTTTTTTTACAACTTTTAGCGTTCTAATCCATTCCTCTACCATTACTGATCCATCCATACTCACCTGACAACCATGGAAAACCTCCCTTTTCCTCTAAATCCATATCATCCTGCAAAACATTTATCCTATAACCCTTACACAGTTCACATCCCTTGGTCTTCTCACCCCTATATCAAATCACCTTAGAAGCAGAGTCTCTTATCATTTCCAAATGTTGTACAAAGACCATTGTGGTGGAATGAAAATCTTTCCATTTCATCAAAGAGGAAGATAATCATGGGATTGTTAGATCACTGAAAGGGGGCATGGCTACTCAATGGAAGCACGTATTGAAGAGGAGTGGTTTAGGTCGCTTTTGAAGGTGTTTGTCAACTCAACTACAAAGATGGTGCTGGTTTTATGAGAATTTTAGAGTCGTAAGAGCACCCAATTGGCCAAACATAGAAGAAATTCTCGAGATTCCTTTGTGTCGCTCTCTACTTTTTTAAGATCCTGCAGTTTGAGGCATTATTGCTCCTGAAGGATCCTAACATCCGGATGGATGGTTTTCGAACACACTCTGAGATCTTCCATTCACAGGAAACCAACCTCAATTCCTTCACCCCTCTCCCATGGTTTCAAAAAACGCCGAACCCGTTACGTAACGCCCGTTACGTAACAGTTTCGGTATGAGCCGTTACCCGATACCGCGACGACACGCATTTTTTAGCATACAGGCCACGTAACGGCCGTTACATTTCGGCGAATCTGCTTTTGCAGCTGTTAGCCTGTTTTGTTTTTTTTTACTTTATTCTTTATCATCTTTTGCAGCCTTTGCAGCTTTGCTTTTCAAAGTTAACTCAAAATTCAAACTTCAAAGATTCTTTTGCAGACTTCACGTGAGTGTCTCTTGGACCTTGGTGAGACAGTGAGACAGTCTTCTCTCTTCTCTAATTGAATTCTCCTTATATAATATAATTTATAACTCCTCGGCCTCTCACCGTCTCACGACTCAAACTCAATCCTTCATACTTCATTCCCTCAAGTATTACGAGTTACGACTTACAACTCAATCCTGCTTCCTTGCACCGTCGCCTACACCCTTTGTCGCACAAGGCTCTTGGTTAGTTGGTCACTTGGTCTTGGCTACCCCTTTTCTCCTAATTTCACGTATTCGTCTATTCGGTATTCCACTATTCCTTTCTCTCTATTTTTTTTTTGGAACACCAAATGTTAGTATTAATTATTAAATGTTAGTATTTTTTTTTTAAATTGGAATATTATTAAATGTTAGAAAATGTTACTATTTTTTTTGGAATATTATGAAATGTTAATATTAAATGTTAGAAAATGTTAGTATTAAATCTGAGAAAATATTAGTATTTTTGTTTGAATATTATTAAATGTTAGAAAATGATAGTATTTATTTCGAAATATTATGAATTGTTAGAAAATGTTAGTATTTGTTTTAGAATATTATGAAATGTTAGTATTAAATGTTAGAAAATATTAGTATTTTTTTTGGAAATATTATTAAATGTTAGTATTTTTTTTTGGAAATATGATTAAATGTTATAAAATGATAGTATTTATTTCGGAATATTATGAATTGTTAGATAATGTTAGTATTTTTTTTTGGAAAATATTAATGTTAGTATTTTTTTTGGAATATTATGAAATGTTAGAAAATGTTAGTATTAAATGTGAGAAAATATTAGTATTTTTGTTTGAATATTATTAAATGTTAGAAAATGATAGTATTTATTTCGAAATATTATGAATTGTTAGAAAATGTTAGTATTAAATATTAGAAAATGTTAGTATTAAATGTTAGAAAATATTAGTATTTTTTTTGGAAATATGATTAAATGTTATAAAATGATAGTATTTATTTCAGAATATTATGAATTGTTGGATAATGTTAGTATTTTTTTTGGAAAATATTAATGTTAGTATTTTTTTTGGAATATTATGAAATGTTAGAAAATGTTAGTATTAAATGTGAGAAAATATTAGTATTTTTGTTTGAATATTATTAAATGTTAGAAAATGATAGTATTTATTTCGAAATATTATGAATTGTTAGAAAATGTTAGTATTAAATGTTAGAAAATATTAGTATTTTTTTTGGAAATATTATTAAATGTTAGTATTTTTTTTGGAAATATGATTAAATGTTATAAAATGATAGTATTTATTTCCGAATATTATGAATTGTTAAACAATGTTAGTATTTTTGTTGGAACTTGGAATATTATTAAATGTGAGTATTTTTTGCAGATTAGGGTATTCTTATTTCATAGAGTTCTTATTGAATACCCTACATAATGCCGCCGAAAAAGAGAACTGACACAGATATTGGTTGGGAGTTTGGGTAGAGAGTAGGGGATACTAAGCATAAGATCAAATGTAATTATTGTTCTAAAGCAATTACTGGGGGGATTACAAGATTCAAGGAACATTTGGCTCACAAAGCAGGTGATGTAGCAGGGTGTACTGTAGTTCCGAAAGAGATTCGTATTATGATGAGAGATCATTTGAAGGATGCTCACGCAGCTAAAGCTCAGAAAAGAAAAATTGCTGAGAGAATAGCTAACATGGACAGAGTTTCAGATGATGACGAAGAAGATATTGACGTAGCGGAACAAGAACTTGATGATGAAGCTATTTTACAGGCGGGTTTGAGGGTCAGCATGGATAGCTTTCACTCGGATGAGACTAGTCGACGATTTACTGCTGCTACTGGGAGACGTTTTGACTCTGGAGAGTCTTCATCACAGCAACCACCAGCAAGCCGTTCATCACATTTGCCTAGGTCTTCAAGCTCACGAGTACCTGGTGAGAGTTCGCGTGGTGTTAGAGGAAGAGTTGGTCGAGGTCCTATTGACCCTTTCTTGATGCGACCCGAGACTGCCACTCAGCCTAGTGTGAAGTCCAGTTTCGATAAAGGGATAAGGGCAAAAGTGGGCAAGGCAATTGCACGATTTTTCCATTGGAATCGCATCTCTCCTAATGCAGCGACCTCCCCTAACTTCCAGGCTATGATAGATGTTATAGCAACGGCAGGCCCAGGGGTTAAAGGACCTAGTTCTTACGAGATTGGGGGAAGATATTTCAATGAAGAAGTTCAAGACTTGAGGCTTTATATTCAGAAGTTTCAGAGATCTTGGGAGGAATATGGGTGCACTCTGATGTGTGATGGATGGAGTGGCCCTACTCGAAAATCAATTGTGAACTTTATGGTATATAATGGACAAGGTACTATATTCCAAAAGTCGGTAGACGTGTCTGGAAAAGTAAAAGACCATAAGTTCTTATTTCATTTGATGGATCAAGTTGTTGAAGAAGTCGGTGAGAAATACATAATTCAAATAGTCACCGATAATTAAGCTGCTTATAAGGCAGCTGGGAAGAAATTAATGAAGAAGCGGAAACATCTATACTGGTCTCCCTGCGCAGCACATTGCATAGACTTACTTCTGGAGGATATAGGTAAGCTTCCTTCAGTAGAAGTAATAGTTAATAAAGCTAGAAAGATTAGTGGTTGTATCTACAACCACAACTGGATGGTGGCGGTTATGAGGGAGTTTACGGGTGGCAGAGACTTGCTACGCCCGGGCATTACTAGATTTGCCACAAACTATATTGCCCTTGAGAATATTGTGCGATATAAGGCACAATTATTACATATGTTTACTTCTGAGAAATGGGTGGAATCTAGGTACGCTCATGAAGAGGGCTTGCCTAAGCAGATAGCTCAAATCGTCCTCTCCGAACAAAATACATTCTGGGTAAAGGCAGAAGAGATTGTGAAGACTGTACAGCCCCTAGTAAAAGTGTTGAAATTAGTGGATGGTGATACAAAGCCGACAATAGGCTATATATACGATGCAATTGACCGAGCAAAATTAGCAATCAAAGGGCTTAATAGAGCATCGTATAAACAATATTGGGCTTTGATTGATAAGCGCTGGGATAAGCAGCTTCACCAAGATATCCATGTTGCAGGTCCGTATACAGTTATTTAATTTATTAACTGTCAATTTTCTTATTTTATTATTTGGTAATTGATGTATGTGTTTTTTCTTTATACAGCATATTTCCTAAATCCCGTCTGCTATTATTCAAACACTTTTTCCGACCATCCAGAGGTATTTTTAGGCCTGAAAAAAACAATCCAGAGACTAGAGCCTTCTAAAGAAAAGCAAGTAAGAGCCTTGAGTCAGGTATAATTATAAATTATAAGTTTATACATTTATTAATTAGTTAACTTAGTTGTATACTTATATACTAATTGAAATTAAATTTCTTTTAGCTTCAACTATATAAGCAGCAACAAGGCTCTTTTGGAAGTGATACGGCACGACTGGCACGAAAGATGACTGAACCAGGGATAAGTGTATAACCGTATAATTTGGATTATGATTTATAATTATAAAATTATGACTGAACTAAACTTTATGATACTTTTATTTTTCAGGCGAATGGTGGGGTACATATGGCAAGGATGCTCCAGATCTTAGAAAAATTGCAATGAGGATCCTAAGTCAGACTTGCTCTTCATCTGGGTGTGAAATAAACTGGAGCACATTCTCATTGATTCACACGAAGCCGCGAAATAGGCTCACTTCCGAGAAGTTGGACAAATTGGTATTTGTCCACTATAATATGAGATTGCGTGCACGTCATCTAACAAGGAGAGAGCAAGATGATGATTTTTATGATCCAATCAATTTGGATTATATTTTTGCCGATGATGATCCCTTCGAGCCATGGTTGCGTAAAATGGAAAAACCGGTTCTAACCGATGTATCTTTCCTTGAAGGACATGTAGATGCAACCAATGAAGAGTTGAGGGCCGCAGCAGGTGCAACCACAGGCACAGACATACAACCACCTACTGTTACCCCTACTTCAGAGACTACAAGTACAAGCAGAGCCAGAAAAGAAAGAGGCAAAGGCAAGGCATCGGCACAATTATCAGCAACCACTGAGGAGGTTAGTGAAGGATCAGCGGGAGGAGAAGGGCATGAACTCTCATCTACTAGTAGTACTAGTAGTGGACCTAATGGAGATGCAGGTGCTACAGCAGTTATTTATGATGTAGATACTGGTCAGGGGCAAGATGTCGATTGGACTGGAGCTGAGATTCAAGGGAGTCCTAATACAAGTAGGAGGCGAGAGGTTCAGGAACCTGAGGCTGAAGCTGAACAATATTCGACTCCTTCGAACTACATGGAAGGGTATGATTTGTTTCCCCAAAATCAGTATGGAGCTTAAGGTTATGGATACCCTCCCACATATCCCCAGCAGGTGCAGCAGTACTATCAGTCACACGATTTTCTCAGCGGATTCCCACAAGACTATGCTCAAGCCCAAGCCCAACACTATGAAAGTCTCTACCACCAGCCTTACGTTCAACCAAATAGAAATGATGATGATGATGATGAGCCAGCCCGTAATTCTATGTGGCTTTAGGACTTAGCAGATGAGTATGAGTTATGACTATATGTATCATTATATATTTGTATGATTGTATCTGCCTATGGCCCTATCAGAGTATCAGTACTTGGAGTCTCGAGACTCTCAACCCATCTAATTTCATTTCTTTTACATTTTCAGCTTCATATTGGCTTTATAAGTATTTTTATTATTATTTTTTGGATTTATTTTGATTATTTGCATTTTGATTATTTTTTTTCTATTTATTGGATTTATTTTGATTTTTTTAAAGCAAAAAAAGGAGTCAAATAGCGTAACGGCCGAAACCGTTACGTAACGCCCATACGTAACGGTTTCGGCCAATACCGTTACGCACGCCGAAACCGTATTTTTGAACCATGCTCTCTCCCATCGCGTTGAAGGGTAGAATTTTCCAATCCCTTAAAGGAGGGGGTCCTTGTCATATTGAGAAAATGGGAGGTCCTCCCATAATCATCAACACCCTAGCTTCTCCCCAAGTTCTTACAGGAAGTCGAACTTGGCCATCGTATAGTGTCGGCCCAACCAAGTTGTTGTGTGGATTAGATAAAAAGGAGATTCTTTCATACTTATTAGGGTCAGACCAGATTAACCTCCTCCTCTTAGAAGAAGCAAGAGCAATCTTCTTTGTGTCTAACGATTCAGAGGTCAATAACTTCTGTAGAAGATGTCAGATTAAACTTAATAAAAATGGAGGATCTAGAGCCTTCCATAGATGATGGCCATCATCCAATTCGTCCTCCTTAACATCAACAAAAAGAAGGCAGCTAGCGCATAAGAGTATGCCTTTCCCATCTGCAGAATCCCTTGCTGTGGTCTAACATTGCACAAGGTAGTGACGGATTAGAAGTGATCGGCCTTGTAACACAAAATAAGTCTGACTCTTAGAAACTTGAATCAGTGTCCAGGAGGGGGAATTCTAGCTATTCCCAGATCTATACAATCCAAGACAGGAAAGATTTAATTCCTGCTGAAGTGATTATTTTGGATGGAATCACCCCTACTCAAAGCCCCACCACATGCTTGAATTACCTCAAAATTTCCATGGGGAAGACGATGTAGACCTGAGGATGGGTTGACAAATGTCGTGTCCGAAACATGGTTTAAAATATCAGTATGTACCGGCCAATATGGCCCGGCACTTGACGGATTTGGAGCTACTCGGTATACTGGTGCACAGGAACAAACCCCGTATCGAGCCCATATCAGTCGTATTGGTACCGATACGCAACATTACAGTCCGATACACACCAATACGCATGGCACAAACCTATTTCTCCTTCCATTTACACTAGAAGCCAAGACATGGACTTGATACATACAACTTATTTTTCATTTACTAAAGACATTTATATGTAAATAAGGTTATACCCCCATTTGAATTCAATAAAAATTATCCTACATCTAAATTCCTGAAGAATAAAAAGTCAACTTTCCATTTTAAGAACAAGATCTGTCACACAACTTTCCAGTTTGAAAACTACAAACTGATATATCCTTTATACAGATGGTAACATATTGACTTTTGTTTAACTTGCATTTAAATCATGCATGGGAGAAGGAAAGGGACAATCTTGCATGGGAGAAGGAAAGGGACAGCTCATATATCCACCTCCAAGATTAGATATATAACCTGACCAAATTTCCCGGATCCAGCATCCGCTGCAACCCAATGCATTTTGATCAAACTAAAATGAAAATTTATGAGACCAGTAACACCAGCTATACTTTATGAAGCACAATGATGGGTGACCAAGAAACTAATATATTCCCTGAATAAATGTATTCAATATAAGTGAAAAACTAGGATCTCAGTAGGTGACAAAATATGGGTGTCAAATGAGATGGTTTGGACACATTCAACATAGATAAACGATAGCACTGCTGAGAACGAGTGACTTGGTCCCAGTTAAGGCTCTAAAAGGGTGAGAAGAACACCAAAAAGGACATAGATGGAGATCATGACGGTGAGAAAAGATTTGATAAAACATGCTTTAACCGATCACACTTTAACTAGAGATATGGCTATTAATATACAAAAAAGACAAAAAAGTGACATGTTGCCAACACAAAATAGTTGGGAAAAGGCACTAATAAAGGAGCTTAATTTTGCATAGCTACAATGGTGTAAGCAAGACTCAATAGGTTGTTAGTTGTGTAAACTAAACCATAATCTATTGTTCTCAAATATGTGAAAATATGCTTAAAGGCAGCTAGTGTTCAATCATTGGTTTACTCTAACACCTATCCACGCCTACAGGGAAAATATGCTCAGACAAGAATAGAGCATAGTGTATGAGACTACAATGGCAGAAGGGTATTTTTTTTGTATAGCCTCTATAGGTTTCCTGTATTTAGGAGTCCTTGGACACTGATCTTTTGAGAGAGCAATGTCATGCCTAAAAGGAACAAATCCCTTTTTAAAATCAAACATGGAGAACCTCTTCGAAAAAACATTTAATGTGATTTTTATTTTATTTTTTTTAACATCAGTGTACATTCAATGTGATTTGATTAGGAGAATTCTACATATACTTACAAGCTCTAAGAATTTAACCCTAGAATACAAGCACTGTTACAAATCTCGTTCTCGAGATTTTATCAACTGAATCTTTTCTCGGGAGATTTTTAAATGAGTTTTTCCCAGGTATTTCTCGGCTAAATCTCGGCAATGATTAAATAAATAATTTAAATTACAAAATATAGTAATAACATCACATCTATAAATTCATCAACCAAACTTCAAAACATTCACCATAAACCATAATATTGTGATTTTTCAACTCTCTCAAAGCAAAGAAATTGATTAAAAAAGGAATAAATCTAGATATTTTGAAAGAGAAGAGACGAGAAAAAAAGAGTTTATTTTGTGCGATAAATAAAATAAAATCGTATTTCTCATGAGATTTTTAAGATACTGCAATAAAATTAACATTTTAAACTTTAGATGTTTTCCTCGGGTTTTCTTGGGAGAAATTGGGTAATTCTCGCGAGATTTGTAACAATGAATACAAGAAGCTTCTCCAAGGTCTTTCATATCAAAATGTTTTTGAAAGCCATATTTTCATGGTTGACATCCCAATTGCATTACCAATTAAATTGAATGTCTTTTTTTTTTGTTGGGGGTAACAGAGTGATGCAAAAAAAATGGTTTGTTTGAGCTGTTTTGAGAATTTTCTTTGTAAAGAGTATTTCTGTCTATTTAGTTTTTTGTCTCATTTAAGTTAAGTCCATAACTTGTGAGGGGCATTTTTTTTAGTCATTTGTTTATATGTAAGGTCTTATTTCTAATTTTAAGAAGTTTTGGGTGTTTCTTGTAAAAGGGGTTATAAATTGTATAATGGTCATTTTCTCTACAAGAAAAGCCTAATCTGGGATTTCTAAGAGAGAAGACTCCTTTCTAGCTAGGGTTTGAGAGATTGGAAGTTTCCTTCATGCCGCTTGAAGCTCCGATACGCTCCAATCACCTTGTTGCTGTGTTTCGCGCGCAAGGATCTATTCATCCTTCGCTATAGCAATTGTCCTGCAGTTTCCATTAAGGTTTTAGAGAGTATTCAAGGTCGGTTATCAGTTGTGGCTTGATCGACGCCTCTATACAGCATCTAAGCACGAAAGGAAATCTATTTCTATGTTGTTTTCCCTTTTCCAACAGCTTTATTTCAGGTATTTCCTCATTTTACCAGAATTTGAAGTAGTGGTTGTAGGTAATTTAAAGTCATTTTCCATATCATAAATTGCCGTGCTGTTCTTTTGATTTTTACTTGCTATTATGCCCTTGATTTGCACCAATTGGTATCAGAGCAAATTCGCTCTTTGTCTACTTTATTCCTTTCTAAGGGTGAGAAATCACGTCGGTTATGGCTGCAAGAAGTGCGCGTGGGAATTGTGGTTGAGGGGGCAGAAATGCAGTAACTTTTGAGAAGTTTAGGGACATGCAACAACAAATCAGCAACTCAAGCAGATGGTGATGCCTGTAACAGCTGCCAATCAACATAATGACAGTGATAAAAATTCTGATCGTGTGAGGAGAGCAGCAAATGATGATGATCCAATAATTCAGAGGGAAGATGGTAACTCTAGTGATGAGGGTAGAGCATAAATTCATAAGCCTATGGGACGCAAAAGAAAGACCACAACGATGGGAAGATCACAATATACGTGCTCTACAAAATCCAAAGAGTATGGTGTACAAGTTCAGATTTCAAATTTTGATGGTGAAATGGAAGCTGAAGAATTCTTGGACTGGTTGGATAGTTTAGAGAGCTATTTTGATTGGAAAGAAGTTCCGGAAGAAAAAAAGTAAAATTTGTTGGTGCAAAACTAAGAGAACCAACTTCTACATGGTGAAAGCATTACCAAAATGATTGTGAAGTAAGGGTGAAAGGAAAGATAAGATGAGACAAAATGAAGGAGAAGTTGAAGGCTCAATTTCTTCACCGAGATTATGAGCAAAGCTTGTACCAAAAGGTACAAATTTTGCGGCAACGTGATAAGACTGTTAAGGAATACACTCAAGAGTTTCATAAAATAGCCTAGCCGAGAGTGAAGCCCAAAGGGTTAGCTAGTATGTGAATGGCCTACAGTGCCCATACAAGATGAGATAGGGATGCATCTCAAAGTGAGTGATGCATAACAGCTTGCGCTAAAAGTTGAAGCCGAAGGGTGGACAACTTACAGCTTAAAACAGTGAAACATTGACAGCCTTACTGAATTCTTTGGTTCAACAAAGGCAACAAGGTTATTGTCTCATCTAAATGCCTTGTCAATTTTCAATTGAGAATTCATTTAAAGAGTTGGTATGGTGCGATGTTGTCCCAATGGAGTCATGCCACATTCTATTGGGTCGCCCTTGATATGATCGAAAAACTGAACATCAAAGTGACAAGAATACCTATTATTCCTTCTTGAATGGTAAAAAGTTTGCTTTAAAACCGATGAAGGAAGATGTTATAGGAAAGAGGGAGAGCGGAAGTTCTTCTACATTCTTGAATGTGAATAATTTTGAAGAAACCAAAGAGAGATGGATAGTATATGTGTTGATCGGGAAAGAGGAAATTAGTCCACAATCAATACCTAAAGTTATTAGATGACTTTAAGGATGTTATGCCTGAAGATTTACCTGAAGGGTTGCCTCCAATGAGAGAAATTCAACACCACAATGATTTGGTGCCAGGAATTGTACTACCAACCCTACCTCATGACAGAATGAGTCCAAAGGAGCATGACGAACTCCAGAGACAGGTTTTTGTACTTCTAAAAAGGGATTTATTTGAGAGAGTTTAAGTTCATGTGTTGTACCCGCGTTACTCACGCCGAAGAAGGATGGGTCGAGGAGGATGTGTGGATAATAAGGCTATAAACAAGATCACTATCAAGTACAGGTTTTAGATACCAAAGCTAGATGATATGCTTGACATGTTATCTTATTCTCAAGTATTCTCCAAGGTGAATTTGAAGAGTGGGTATCACCAAATAAGAATCCAGGAAAGAGATGAGTGGAAGACAGCTTTCAAAACCAAAGAAGGGCTTTATAAATAGTTATGCCATTTGGACTCTCCAATGCACTGAGCACTTGTATAAGAGTAATGAACCAAGTTCTCAAGCCATGCATTGGAAAGTTTGTGGTGGTTTACTTCAATTATATATTGATTTACAGCAAGGAATACATGACACATGTTGAACACTGGAAGGTTGTTTTACAACTTTTAAGACAGAATCTGCTTTATGCCAACCTTAAAAAGTGTGCCTTAATGGTTGATAAACTGGAGTTTTTGGAATTTTTGATATCATCTAAAGGTCTGGAGATTGATCAGTAGAAGTTCCAGGCTATCACAAGTTGGCCTACACCGAAGACATTAACCGAGATTACAAGTTTCCATGGGGTGGCAAAATTTTATAGAAGATTCATCAAGAACTTCAGCACCATAGTGGCACATATTACTGAATGTCTTAAGGGTGAAAGTTAGTGAAAGTTATAGCTGGAATTCTCAGGCTGAAGAAAGTTTTCAAGATATCAAGAAGAGAATGACGGAAGCACTGGTTCTAGCTCTACCAAATTTTGATAAAGTGTTCGACGTAGATTGCGATACATCAAAAGTGGGTATTGGGGTGTGTTGAGCCAAGAAGGCCAATTGCCTATTTCAGTGAGAAACTCAATGGAGCACGGCAAAACTATCCCACTTATGACATAGAGTTCTATGTCATAGTCCAAGCTTTGAAGTTTTGGAGGCATTACTTGATTCAAAGAAAATTCATTTTACAAATCACGAAGCCTAAAAATTCCTCAATTCCTAAATGAAACTAAGTAGAAGGCATGCAAAATGGGTGGCCTTTTTACAAGAGTATACCTTCATGTTGCAATACAAGGCTGGTTTGCAAACAAAGCAGTTGATGCCTTAAGCCAAAGGGTTTATTTGTTGAAAACTATGGCTACACACGTTGTTGGGTTGGATGTGATTAAATAACAATACGAGAATGATCCTTATTTCCAAAATATAGTTGAGGGATGTCAGACTAGGGATTACAAGGTATTGGATAAATTTACTCTCAGTGATGGTTATCTATTCAAGGGAACCAAATTGTGCATACCAGAGGGGTCATTACGAGAATTCTTGATTTCTGAATTGCATGAAGGTAGTTTGGGAGGTCACTTTGGTAGGCATAAAACCCTCCATTTAGTTGTTGAAAGGTATTTTTGGCCCACTTTGCAAGGGGATGTCTATAACCATGTTGACAAGTGTCGTACATGCCAAATTCCAAAAGGGCAGAAGCACAATATTGGGTTATATACTCCATTACCATGGATTTTGTCTTGGGATTACCGTGGACAGCAAGAAGTATGGATTCAATATTCGTTTTTGTTGATCATTTTTCCAAAATGACACTTTATTGCATGTATGAAGACTTTAGATGCTACACTCATGGCAAGTCTGTTCTTTCGAGAAATGGTAAGACTCCACGGTGTTCCAAAGACTATCACATCTGATAGAGATACGAAGTTTCCAAGTCATTTTTGGAGGACTTTGTAAAAGCTTTTAGCTACTAAATTACAATCCAACAGTTCTTATCATCCTCAAACAAATGGGCAAACGGAGGTGGTGAATTGGAGTTTGGGAAACTTGTTGAGTTGTCTTGCAAAAAAGACAATATTCGATAATCGGAACTGACATTAGCACAAGCTGAATTTGCTTATAACAGTTCTGTGAATAAGTCCACGAGGAAGAGCCCTTTTGATATTAAAAATGGACGGAATCCAAATCAGGTTGTTGGTCTTTTGGACATATCAAGTCAGCCTCGTGTTAGTGATGATGAGGTTGCATATGCTGAAATCCTTAAGGAAATTCAAGATCAGGTTCGTCAAAAGTTGGTGGAGATGAATCAACGATATAAGGAGGCGAGTGATTGACATAGCCACATAGGAGATACAAAGAATATCAAGTTGGAGATTGGGTCATGGTATTTCTTCGAAAAGAAAGGTTCCCTACTAGTACTTATCAGAAGTTGAAAAGCAATAAATTCGTCCATGCAAGATAATTCGCAAGTTCGAAGATAATTCATATGAAGTTGAACGTCCTCGGAGAGAATGCAAGATAATTTGCAAGTTCCATTTTTCATGTAGGGTTTTTCTTTCTACTGCAATAAACCAATATTTTAAAAAGAACGGAGAGTTTTATAAGTGTCCAACATTAAGGAGAAACCTTTAAGACAAGGAGATTGAGGAGGTTCTATCACTTCTTAAGCACATTGAAGAGGTTTCCTCACCGGCTCACCCTTAAATGAGGCAAACATGGCAGTTTGGAAGTATGATCCAGTCATCCAGAGGGAGTCTTCTTGGTTAGATCTTTCTATATAATGCTAATTTTTTCTCTAAAAGTCCCTCTCTAGTGGCTCTAATTTGGGTAGGAAACCAATCCCACTCTGGATAGAGGCCTTCATTTGGATACTGGTCAAAAACAAAATCCTACACATTGATCACTCAATTAGTGTGGAGAAGACAATCCATATTAATACATCCTATGCATTGAGGATAAGGAGAACACCAATCGTCTTTTTCTTAATGGCAAATTCACTAGGGTGGTTTGGGGCTTCATTTAATCCTTATTCAACACCCATTGAACTTTTCTCAAAGAAGTGACAGAGTTGTTCTCTTCATGGATATGTGGACTATTTGGAGGGAAGAATCCTTTGGAAAACTATCCTATATGCTTTCTGTTTGAGGAATTTGGAAAGAAACAATGAAAGAATTTTTAAAGGTAAGGGTTTGTATTTATTGGAGGTTCGTAGACTCACCTAATTGATTGGGATTCCATTTTGAATTAATTCAAAGATTAAGTATTAAGAAATGTGCTTGTATAGTTGTATTGTATTTGGGAGGGCGTATCTATGGGTATTCAGAATTTGTGGTATATCTCTTTCTTGATGCGTGGTTTAAAAAATTTGACACATTTCCTATCTCCTATGAAACATTTCCATTTCCATGTTACCGACAAGAAACCTACTTATATACATTTGTACTGAAATGTTAGTTTCTTAGTTACGTAAATATAATATTTTTATCATTAAATGGTGACCGGACAATTAGATTTCAATAAGCAAGTATGTAAGACTCTTGATTTCCCTAATTTTTAATCTTGAAGCCCTTTTTTTGAGTATTTATGGTGGAAATCGACTACTCCTTTGCAATTATTTTATTGATAAACATTTTTGAAATCATGCATAATGTATTAAATAATTTAAATTATTAGTGAATCGAATATTTAATGGGCAACCTCTTACATATAATTGTCAGCGATTAGTGACTAGGGTCTCTAATGGGATAGTAACAATTAATAAACTATTGTCGTTATTAACATTCCAAAATATTTGTATTATTATTGAAGAAAAATATTTAAGATATTATTTTGACTAACATTTATGGAAAATTTCATTAAAAATAAAACAAGATTGGGTATCCTTAATATCAACACATACATGTATATTTTAATGCGTTTTTATACTAATTTTGAAATAAAAATGGTTTTTAAAAATTGAAAACAAATATTTCAAGCCACTTCGTAATTATATGTGGATATAAGTCTTGGAATTAATATGATGAGCTCATAAAAATATTCAATAAGGGGATTTTTTTTATTGGAAAATCAGATGTGGCATTAAAAGAATCGTTGGCAAATCGTTGCTTTCTTTGCCTCGAGGCGGAGGAGACGGTAGACCACCTTCTTCTCAATTGTCCTTTTGCTTATGCCATTTGGGGCCAATTCCTTTACCAACTGGATATTGTCTGGATCTTTCCGCTCCCTTCGGAGTTCCTTATCAGGTTGGTTTTCGAATACTTTGGAGGGTTCAACTTCGATGATTTGGGCAATGCTTCCGGGTGCCATAGGGTGGTCTCTTTGGAAAGAGCGAAATAAGCGGGTTTTCGATGGTATTGGCTCTACTAAGGGAAGAGTATACCAGAAAGCTAGACAGTTGATCTTAGCTTGGTGTGCCATAAAAAAAGATTTCGACGTTGAGGGGTGGCTACATAGGCTACAATAGTGTCCTTTTTATTTTCTCAGTTAGGGATTTGCTTTAGCATATTATATGTTTTTCTTATTTCCTTGCTTCTAGGTCTCTGGTTCATATTCTGTGTGAACCTTTTATTTGCTTTTATTAGTTGTACTATTTTCATGCTTCTATTTATATCATGTCTCGTTTACCTATCAAAAAAAAATGTTCATCGATTGGTGAACGAAAGGAACTAGTCCTTTTGGATGCATGCATCCAAAGGGATTAGTCCTTCCTTGTCAGGGTTGGGACAGCCTCCTTTACCAAAAAGGGGGTGTGAGGGGGACAACTACACGAGGAAAAAAACGCACAACTGAAAAGAGACTACATCAACTCAGAAAAATAGCAATTGAAGCTCATCAAAGTCCTCTCAAATCAAACTCCAGGCTACTATTAAATTGAATTTGTCCAAACATATCTCTCAAATGAGGCAGCGGTATTATCATACACCCTCTCGTGCCTCTCCTCCAAGTGCCGCAAGTCATATCACACAGAAGGAACCTCCACAACACACACAAAGCAACATCCATATCATGCACTATCCAGCTGAAAGGGAAAACCCATATCACCCACAGGCAAAACAGGGAAAAAAAAAACTCTCAGATTCTACTAACCATTAGGCAATGAATTAGAAAACGGTCCACTAACTCGTCTTCAGACATGCACAAAAAACACCTATTTGCAAGTCTCCATCCCTTCTCTTTAGATGATCTATCATAAAGTTTTTGTCCATGAAAGTTGTCGAGGGGAAGAATGCAATCTTTGATGGAATGCCAGAATCCAACACTATTTTGTGAGGACTGAGGAAACGGGAAACAAGAACAATCGCAAGAAGTCAATTAATATGATCTCACAGTGAATCACCCTTTGTTGTCCCTAGACCATACTCTCATGTCATTGATAAGAGTGGTTGGCTTCATCAACAAAAGTCACCTCATAAATCTCAGGAACTCCACCATCTCACAGCCATTCAGTCCTCGTCTCAACTTAGGCATTCACACAATCTCATTGTTCCTGACCTCAAAACAAGTGGCTACCTTGCAATTTCAATCTAAGGCTAAGGAGTATATATTATCAAACTCATCTTTACACATACTTTGGTCACACCAAAGATCTTTCTAGATATAAACCTCCTCGCCTCTACCTACTTCAAAGCGATTGTGCAAATTTAACTCTTAAAGCTTCAGGCACACGATTAGCATGTTATTTGTCTCATTTTTATTCCAAATGGTTTTTTTGTTGTACAATGAGTTTTGAGTGTGTATTCATACTTTGTTTTATCGTTTTTCTAAAATATATCAAATGGTTTCCATGATTCTTCCATGGTTTCCAAATTTTTTACAATATTTCCAAGCTTCCATAAATTTCTACAAAATTCACTTCATAGCTGGCCAAAGTTTATGCTGAAACCAAAGTTTATAACCTTGAAGCACAAGCACAATATTGGCACTACCTAGACCAATAGCTTTGTCAACCTACTAGTAGAAATAGGAACGAAGACTTCAAGCTAAATCAGAACTCTAAGTGGTTATTAGTCATGACTTAATAGTTTTGTATTGTAATATTATTCTTTTTTGGGATGTATTACCTTATAAAACACCTATTTATGTCCAAGTTGCAGTATAGTTTCATATATGGGAAACAGTGCATATCACTTGCATTAACCTCACATTAACACTATATGCTTGTGTTTTGTTATATAATGAGTTTTTGAGTGTGTATTTAAGCTAAATTAATCTTGTCCTAGAGTTTCATCTCAGATTTCAAACGTCACACTAGTGTTTCCTACTTTTCCATAATTTTTATAGTGTTTCAATGGACTTCGACAAACTTTCATGAAATATTTTTGTTTTTTATATTGACCAAAGTTTACACTGACATTGAAGTTTTAAACATTCTCTTGATGTACATTTTGTCTTCTTCACGATGAATGTTTTTCCCTAATATACATCTTTATATTGTAATCTTTTTATACGCATTAAATTTTGAAGAAAAAAATGTTGAATAATGAGAATATGTTTTCATGCTCTTTTTATCATATTCTAACATATTACAAATTTACAACTTAACAATTTCTAGGTGCAAATAATTAGGAGTTCTTGGTTTTTGATAGAGCAATACATGGCCCAAGACTGACATGTTAGACATTGTCAAATTCTTACACCAAATACATCTGGAGCAATTAAAAATTTTAGAGGAACTAAAATCACCCCGCAAAGTAGTCATGAACACATATAACTACATTTCTTGATACTGATCATAAAATGTAATGCTTGGACAACAGGTGGAGAACTAAAGTTATGGATCCCAAATATATATGATGGTTCACACACCAAGGAATGCCATGATCAACAATTAAGGAATGTCGCATTTCATTATTTCAGAATCCATCTTTAGCGCTTAATGTGGCAAACCAAGGAGTACATTTCAAAACTTACACATTAGGCCAGGACAGCATGAGCATACGATAGTTCACACCAAGGGACACCATGATCAACAATTAAGGAATGTCACATCTCATTATTTCAGAATGCATCTTTAGTGCTTAACCCTTAACATGGCTAACTAAGGACTAAATTTCAAAACTTACACATTAGGCCAGGACAGCATGAAGGGACACATCCTATGCATCAGCTCTAAATTTGTGGCTTTTCAGTTATTGTAATTTGCCTGACTTGTTGCAAAAGATATAGAAATGACACTGACAAGCAGTTGGTTATGCAAGCAACAATTCAGCATTATTATGCTGTATTAAGGGTTGTTTATGTGTTATTAACCTCCGATTGAGAATTTTAGCCCTTTCAAGATGCCCTTTTTTAGCTGTGCTCATAAGTTGAATTTACAAATAACACAACTCCTGGTACTTAACACGTTTTCACGAACTTCATACTAAAATGATACTTCAGGAACCTGAACTACCAGGAAGATCAAATCCAGAAAATATTTGAGGTTTCAAATAGTGTGACAAGAACAAACAATTTTATTTCCGCTCATTACAGCAGTTTCTCGGAACCACTTATTATGGAAATTTGAATTGAAACCTGACAGTGCTCCTCTGATAATGTCTGATTGGAGCGAATAATCTGATGAAGGTCAGTGTCCATTAGCTCATACGCAATATAAACATCATTAAATGCTTCCCTCTGAGGTGGTGGTATTATATCACGGATTGCAACAACCTGTATGAAAAATGCAAGTTCCATTAGTTGACAGGAGATTATCATATCAAGCTGTATGTGTACACCATGACAATCTGCTTTGATAATGTAAAAGGGAAAATTGAGAGAAACCAAACATATTGCAATAAGACCTATTTCTAGATATGCTCAACACATTCTGTTAATGGCTATACTAACTTACTATCACTTAAACGTGGCTTTACATATTGGCGACAAATACGAAATATCTGCAGGTACATCTCAATATCTCAGGCAAGGTATATAACTATCCCTGTTATCATGTGTCTACAAATAATCACCAATACATTGCACAGATATCACAATATATTGCGTTATCTCGGCAAGAAATTGAGTTTTTCTAGTATAAAACTTACAATATGTACGTCGGCGTCAGAAAATATTAACCAACATGTGAGATATTTTGGGATTTTTTCTCCATTGGTTTTTCATCAACTCTTCAAAACTTGGATTTGATTGATAAACCAAAATACACCAAAACGGAATGAGAATCATACGATGGAATGCATGAAGAGAGTTTTTTTGGGGAAAAAAAAGTGTGGCAACAAAGGGGTATTTTGTTTTTACTTTTTTAGTTTTTAAACGTAACAGTAGTTTACTTAACTTTAAATTTCAGTATCATTTGTATTTTAGGACGATTTATCGATTGGCTGGAAAAGTTTATTTTTTCAAGAACATATTTTGCTTAGGCTTCATGGTATGCACCATATTGATATGACTATGGAGGTATACAACCTCATGTGACAATGACATTGACAACTCATTAACCATTGCATTCATCGATGGGAGTGCTGGTGCAACTTGAAGAGGACGAGTACCATTGTTACATTTGTGAGAATACAACATGGTATGCTCACAGGAGTGGATGTGGGTGATCTACTAGTGTAAGTATCGTCTTTTGGTTTGTTTATTGTTATGGCATAGATCATGGGAGCAATCTATTTTCCATTTTCTTGAGAAATCACCAACTTTGGTACCAAAATTTACCTGCATTTGTTTTTCTGAGTCCAACTGCACCCTATTTGCACTACCTTTGACGAAATTCCCCTAAAAGGTAAAAATTTTCTTCAAATTAGATTGAGGTTTTGCATAATTAATGTGTTATTAGTCCTAAACTAGTACAAATGCATCAATTTGATCCATGTACATTAGATTTCTAAGTTCAAAATTTAAATTTCCTACTTTGGGAATGGGAAATTGAAGTAAACTAAAAATTTTGAACGTGGCTCTAAGTAATTCTTGGGTAAGTTGGATCATTGATGTATTACGTATGGAAGTCTGATTGTATATTTTTGTTATTTGAATTGATTGAGGGATGAATAAAATATTTTAAGTTATATCAATTTTAGTCAATCATACATTATCGCTTTTTATATTTTTTTGATTCTCAAATATGTATTAAGTATTAACATTTATCTGAACATTTCCTGAAGTTTCAATGAAAATTTTCATATTTTTCTCCAACTTTCCCGCAACGTGCGATATATTCCCCGCAAAACAATATATTACGATATATTCCCAGCAAAACAAAAAAAATATATCCACAATGACAAAATTCCATATCCATATTCCAAAAAATATCGAATAAAAAGTATATTACAATCATTCATCATCATCAAAAATGGAATGCAATAGAGCTTCAGCTTCTATGTCATTGTCACCCCCTCTCTGCAATTATAATCTAGAACATTGTTCATTAGCACCAGAAGCCCCGACAACTTGGTCCCATGTCAAATCAATATCTACATGCACTTGTTCTTGCATGCTTCCAATGAGCCACTCATTGCATTCATCAATGTCATGCAACGTAATAGGGTGTAATGAATCCCTTTTGGCCTTTTCTTGAACTATAATAATTAACTTCACCTCTGTTAATGTCAATAATATATAATAATTTATTCTTGAAGAATGAATGCAGAATAAAGTGAAAAGATATAGAAAGCTCACAGTGCAGAATAATATCTTGGGGGTATTTCTTCCAAAACATCTTTGCAAATCTCCAGTTTCGTGCATTGTATGGATGTAACAGTAAGAAAATAGATTATAAGGAGACAAATGTTGTATGTTACAATGCAGAATAGAACAAGAGACAGACACGTAGAGAGACGCAGAGGAGAGAGAATGAGAGATAGGGGGAGAGAGACACAGAGACAAATGCAAAGAGAGAAAGAGAGAGAGATGCAAAGAGATGAAGAAAGAGATACACATAGAGAGTACAAGAGTGAGGGAGAGTGGGACAGAGACGGACAAGAGAGAGGGGGAGGTACTCATAGTTGTTAAAGGCAACGCCTTAGGTGGTCGCCTAGGCAATCAGACGTTCTCTATTGGGCTCATGTGACTACCCGCTTGGCAGCCATTATTAAAATCTGATATATGTAATAATTTACTATTTTAATGTCTGCAAATTTTATTTTAATTGAAAATGGTAGTTTGGTCAACAAAAAAGCATATTATTTTAAATGTTTCTCGTGTCATTTGCCATATAATATATTAGGATTTGTATATCCAACAAAAAAATGATTTGTAGAAAGAAGAAAAAGAAAGATGAGAACGTATGGTATCAAGTGTGTTTTCCTCATGCTAACATGCCCTCTTTCTCGCTCAATGGGTGTATCAATTGGTTAATCCCTCTCATCTGTTTGTGGGTGGACCATATGGTCCTCTATTTTTGGATAATGTTAAAGACGTTGCCTAAGGCAGTCACCTTGGCAACAGGTGCACAACTAGGCCCAAGTGGCCTAATAACAAAAAAAGACCATTAAATGCCCCAAAAGCTCTCAGAAACCCTTCTGTAAGGGGTATTTTATAATTTAAATAAATGCAGGCCTTTTATAATTTAAATAAGTGTAGGCTTCATAATTATAATTATTTTACTTATTATATGATTTTAATTACTTTTTTTGGCATACTTGAGAAGAAAAAAAAAATTCAAAAGAAAGGAGAATAATAGGTACGGCCTCTTCCTCTCTCCCCCTCCCTCTCTCCCTCTTCTCTCTCCCTCTCCCCTCTCTTTCTCTCTCCCCTTTGTTCGAGAGTCACGGTTGATAGTTAGGCTAATTTTTATAGTTTTCTATTCAGTCTTACACTCTCTCAGTCTCCTCTCCCTCCTCTCTCTCTCGTTCGGCTGTCATTGTAACCTTTTTTTTTCTCCTTTTTATCCCTCACAATCCCTCTCCCCTGTTTTGACAGTCACTATGGAGTATAGATTATTTGTTTGTTTGCTTTTTTTATTCCTATCACTTATCCGCCTTTATTATTCTTAAAACTATCTCCCATGATGGTTCTATCAAAGTGCATCTTGACAATCGAGATTTTTCAATTTATACAAATTACAAGGCCATTTATTCAAGAAAAAGCTGCATATACATATTTAATATTACGGGGAATTCTGTTGCAAGGAATGCATTAGGCAACACCTCGAGCGCACATGGGGTTTGTTTGACGCCTCAAGTCGCCTTGACAACTATGGAGCTACCTGTGGCTATGATCCTCCTTTCTCCTTCTTCCTTTCTCCTTCTTTCTTTTTATTCTTCGATCGTAAGATTATAAAATAGAGATTGGATTTTGTAAGGGTTATAAGAGAGTATAAAATAGGGTTTTAAGTTGTAAATGAAAGGATAGGGACTGCCCAATGGCCTAGGCGACTAGGCACCCACCCACCCAGAGGGGCACCTAAGCGCCCAACAACGCTAGGCAACGACTTGACTACACTGAGTTAAATGCATATTGTGCCCATCTATATCTTTCGTACGTATGCATGATCATCATTAGGGCTCAGTATTGCTATTTTTATCTTCTATCTTTTCTTTATTCTTTTTTATTTCTCATTTTATTATTTTTTATTTATTTGGGTAGGCAACAATCTTCCAAGTGAGGTTTTTTTACACATGCCTTGTCGGTCAAGGACTTTCAAACCCAGGTCTACTGGTACTTCACAGAAGATCAGTATTGTTGTTCAAAGACAAAGATCAACTTGAACTATTTAATACTTTCCACTACGGATGACCAATAATGTGGCAATGTGCACCTTGTTTCATTCACAATGCAGCAAAGCAGAACATATAGCCAAGGTTTTGCATCTCTTTTCAGATATGCGGGCTACTTTGCTATAGGGCTGATATTGGCAACAATATCAGCTTATTGTTTTACCCAGTTATTGTAGTTATCTCAAGTCATATGGCTGCAGCATCCACAGGTCCCTTCCTAGAAGGCTTTCTTTATGAGAGAGAAAAAAATTGATAGTGACCAAAATAGAATCAGGAAAAGGACAAAGCCTAAAAGCCATCATTATATAATGGTGCCATTTCATGTAGCTGAAACTAAATAACAAAAGATGCCATCATAAACCATTTATTGGCTTAAGGTTAAATGACATTAGTTTCTAGGTGACGTTTGAATTTTAGAAGATTTGAAACAAAAGGAACAAATCAATAAATCAAGCATCGTAGGAACGACCTGACATAATCCTAAAGAGGTCAACGAAGTCGGATACATTCACCAATAATAAGTCAAACTAATGCAATTCTGAGGTCCAAGTACTTGATTTGTGATCAAGGAAAGTCAAAAGAAGCTAAAATAGCTCAGTAAACCAAAGTGCAGTACAAACTCGATCGTCTCTGGCAAAACAAGTATTTTAATACCCGCAACAGATGGTCCAAGAAGTTGACCTAGGAACTGGCTCCAAATAAAAGGTGATTTGGCTGACTCTATTGTTATTTTTCAGATCATTAGAAGTACGAAGCTAATGGAAATTAGTTAAAACAATTTTATATTTTATATTTGTGTGGGTCCTGCCATTATACAAGCCTACTTATATCAAAGCGCCAACATATAGCCCATGAACATCAGCTAACATCCTCTTCTTATTCAAAGTCATTTCTTAAATTTATCTAGAGAGAGAGAGAGGGATAGGAAGACTAAGAAAGAATTATAAAAATGCCAATTTTTTCTATCGGTAATACAGAGATATATATAATGAAATGGGAAATAAGCAAAAATACAAAGGGATCAAAAGAGTGAGCCCGAGACTAACACTACAAACAACAAGCACTGGACAATTACAGCAGAAAGTATAAGCTGGCAACATCAAAACCCTCTCGAATAGCACACCACTATACCAGAATCTGTCCAATCTTGTAGCATATTCTAAAAGAAGAGGAGAAAACTCCCGCAAACACCCTAGGGTTCCTTTCCTTATAAATGACACAGGTTACTGCTAGGGGCAGCATAGCCCCCACAAATACCCCCTCCTACTCCCATATGCATCAAGAGTCAGCACGATAAGAAGTCTCAGAAGAACCGAGGAAAGGTCCAGCTCATTCCCAATCAATACAGAAAATAACTCCAAATCTTGGAAGTAAAATGATGCGGACATCCAATATCACAAGGAGTTTCAGGTTTACCAGAGGCAGATGAAGAATGTCCACACGTCACTTTGGATTGATGATTTGGGACATTGAAGACCTCATATGCACACATGGTTCATTAAGAAGACCTCACATTGGGAAGGTGTGCATATGGGCTGATTTAGCATGGTTACTTTAGTTAGGAGAAAGCCTAATGGGCTGGACTTTTACTAGGGAATGGATACTTTTATTAGTTTGGGTCATTTTAGTCTTTTCATTAGTTTTGTTATTTAGTCTTTTAAAAATTAGGATTTACACCTATTTAAACTCCTCTTTTGCTATAAATTTTTGTTAATGAATTTTATGAATCAAAGAAAGTGCTTTTGAGTATCCTCCATGATTGGGTTTGGTGTGATACCATTGAAGTGGTTCCCTAAGGATTCTAAGGTATGATCTTCATCTTTTTTCTTTGCTTTTGTTGATTTTTGTGCGATTGAAATAAGGGCTGCCATCCCTTGCTGCCGCCGCACTGTCTCACCTTTCTCCTTGCTGCCCCACTGTTCCCCCCATCTCCCAGCTCAGCTGCAAGCTACCCCAGCCTTGCTATTCAGCTGCAGACATCCCTACACCTGTTCCTTACAGCCACAGCACCCCCCCCCCCCCAACCTTTTCTTCTTGCTGCAGCCACCCTTTTTCCTTGTTGTCCAGACTTCCTACACCTCTAGTATTGCTACCACAGCCCCCCTACTTCACCCTATGGTAAATTCAGCATTCCTACAATCAAGGTTTGAAAAAACGGTTTCAAACACCGTAACAGACACGGCCGAAACCGTTACGTATGGGCGTTACGTAATGATTTCGGCTGATACTTTTTCTTTTTTTTTTGCTTAAAAAAATTTCAAAAAATCCCAATAAATTGAAAAAAATAAAAAAAAACATGCAAAAAAATTAGTAACAAATACTTCTAAAGCCAATATGAAGCTCAAAATGTAGAAATAATGAAATTAGAATTAGATGGGTCGAGGGTTGAAACTTGAAAGTGAAACATACACAGAATCCAGTCCAAACTCTATATAGGCAGATAACTAGATACATATACATCTGCTAAGTGCTAAAGGCTAAAGCCACATAGAATTACGAGCTAGCTCATCATCATCATTTCTATTTGGTTGAATGTAAGGCTGGTGGTAGAGACTTTCATAGTGCAGGGCTTGGGCTTGGGCTTGGGCTTGGGCTTGGGCTTATGGGAATCCACTGAAAAAATCATGTGGCTGATCATAGTACTGTTGGCCCTGCTGGGGATATGTGGGAGGGTATCCATAACCATAAGCTCCATACTGATACTGGGAAAACAAACTATACCCTTTCATGTAGTCTGAAGAAGTCGAATATTGTTCAGCCTCAGGTTCCTGAACCTCTCTCCCCCTACTTGCATTAGGACTCTCTTGAATATCAGCTCAAGTCCAATCGACATCTTGCCCCTAACCAGCATCTACATCATAAATAACTGTTGTAGCACCTGCATCAGGACCTCCACCTTTATCACCACTACGTCCACTACTACTACTACTAGTAGATGAGAGCTCATGCCCTTCTCCTTCCACTAACCCTTCATTAACCTCCTCAATGATTGCTGGTAATAGTGCCTGTGGTAACACCTGTTGCGGCCCTCAACTCTTCATTGGTTGCATCTACATGTCCTTCAAGGAAAGATGTATCGGTTAGAACCGGCTCTTCTACTCCACGCAACCATGGTTCTAGGGGATCATCATCGGCAAAAATATAATCCAAATTGATTGGATCATAAAATCATCATCTTGCTCTCACCTCATTAGATGACGTGTACGGAATCTCATATTGTAGTGGACAAATACTAATTTGTCCAACTTCTCGAAAGTGAGCCTATTCCGCGGCTTCATGTGAATCAATGAGAATGTGCTCCAGTTTCTTTCACACCCAAGTGAGGAGCAAGTCTAATTTCGGACCCTCATTGCAACTCTTCTAAGATCTGGAGCATCCTCGTCATATGTATCATATGTACCCCACCATTCACCTGAAAAATGAAAATATCATAAAGTTTAGTTCATTCATAATTCTATAACTAATAAGTCATAATCCAAATTATACGGCTATACCTGGTTCAGTCATCTTTCTTGTCAGTCGTGTCGTATCACTTCCAAAAAAGTCCTGTTGCTGCTTATAAAGCTTAAGCTAAAAGAAATTCAATTTCAATTAGTATACTGTATATAAGTAATTAAGTATACAACTAAGTTAACTAATTATTAAATGTATAAACTTATAATTTATACTTGACTCAAGGCTTTTACTTGCCCTTCATTAGTAGGCTCAAATATTTCGATTGTATTCTTCAGGCCCTTAAACACCTCTGGATGGTCGGAAAAAGTGTTTGAATAATAGCAAACGGGATTTAGGAAATATGTTTTATAAAGAAAAAACACATACATCAATTACCAAATAATAAAAGTGACAAGTTAATAAATTAAGTAATAATGTATATGGATCTACAGCATGGATATCTTGGTGAAGCTGCTTATCCTTATCAATCAAAGCTCAATATTGTTTATACGATGCTCTATTAAGCTCTTTGATTACTAATTTTGCCATGTCCATTGCATTGTATATATAGCTTATCGTAGGCTTTGTATCATCATCCACTAATTTTCACACTTTTACTAGAGGTTGTACAGTCTTCACAATCTCTTTTGTCTTTGCTCAAAATGTATTCTATTCGGAGAGGACGATTTAAGATATCTGCTTAGGCAAACCCTCTTCACGAGCGAACCTAGACTCCACCCATTTCTCAGAAGTAAGCATCTGTAGTAATTGTGCCTTATATCACACAATACTCTCGAGGGCAATATAGTTTATGACAAATCTAGTAATGCTCGGCCGTAGCAAGTCTCTGCCACCAGTAAACTCCCTCATAACCGTCATCATCCAGTTGTGGTTGTTACTTCTGGAGGATATAGGGCTTTCTTCAGTAGAGATAATAGTTAATAAAGCTAGAAAGATTAGTGGTTGTTACAACCACTAATCTTTCTAGCTTTATTAACTATTATCTCTACTAAAGAAAGCTCTATATCCTCCAGAAGTAAGTCTGATGTTTCCGCTTCTTCATTAATTTCTTCCCAGCTGCCGGCAGCTTCATTATCGGTGACTATTTGAATTATGTATTCCTCACCGACTTCTTCAACAACTTGATCCATCAATTTAAATAAGAATTTATGGTTTTTTACTTTTCCGGACACATCTACCGACTTTTGGAATATAGTACCTTGTCCATTGTAGACCACAAAGTTCACAATTGATTTTCGAGTAGGCCCACTCCATCCATCACACATCAAAGTTCACCCATATTCCTCCCAAGACCTCTGAAACTTCTGAATATAAAACTTCAAGTCTTGAACTTCCTCATCCAAATATTTTCCCCCAATCCCGTAAGGAGTAGGTCCTTTAACCCTTGGGCCTGCCTTTGCTATGGAATCTATCATAGCCTAGAAGTAAAGAGAGGTCGCCGCATTAGGAGGAATGCGATTCCAATGGGAAAAATCGAGCAATTGCCTTGCCCACTTTTGTCCTTATCCCCTTATCGAAAGAGGACTTTACACTACGCTGAGTAGCAGATCGCATCAAAAAATGGTCAATAGAACCTCGGTCACTCCTTCCTCTAACCTCACGGGAACTCTCACCAGGTACTCGTGAACTAACAGACCTAAGCAAATGTGATGGACGGCTTGCTGATGGCTGCGATGATGACCATCCAGATTCAAAATGTCTCCCAGTAGCAGCAGTAAATCGTCGGGCAGTCTCATCTGACTTAAAACTATCTATACTGGCCTTCAAACCGGCCTCTAAAATAGCGTCATCATCAAGTTCAAGTTCCACGAAATCAATATCTTCTTCTTCATCATCTGAAACTCTCTTCATGTTAGCTATTCTCTCATCAATTTTTTTTTCCTGAGCTTTAGCTGTTTGGGCAGCCTTCAAATGATCTTTCATCATCGTACGGACCTCTTTTGGAACTACAGCACACCCGGATACATCACCTACTTTGTGAGCCAAATGCTCTTTGAATCTTGTAATCTCCCCCATAATTAATTTAGCGCAATAATTACACTTGATCTTATGCCTATTATCCCCTACCCTCTGCCCGAATTCTCAACCAATGTCTGTTTCTTTTCTCGGCATTATGTCAAGTATTCAATAAGTACTCTAATAAGACTCTAATCTTCAAAAATAAGCCAAATAAGACTATAATTTTATTTAAATGTGAAGTGGATGTAATTATGTAAAAATAAATAACACTATCACTATGACATATATATTAAATAAAACATATTCTTAAAAAAGATAAACTAAAATAAATATTTGATAAAATGTATCCTTAAAAACACTAACATATTTTATCTTTACTATTATAATGGGAGAGGCAGGCGTAACCTGAATTTTCTGAAATTCCTAAACTACCCTTATATAAAACAAAACTTTAATTTAATATTTTACTTTAATTCTCAAACTACCCTCATCTATCTACTTAAAGAACAGTGATTGAACTCGGGGAGAGTTCAATCACACCCGCGGGTTAACCCGTGTCCCTTTTAACTCCTATTAACTGTGGTTAACTTCTTCCCCTCGCTCTCACGTGCATCGCACGTGCCACCCGCTAGTATATTTAATAATATATAACCTTCAAAACAATATGATATTTATTTATTAAAATATTTTTTTAATGAAAATAAAAAGACATCATTATTAGGTTAATACTTAATACTACCAAGTACCAACACTCTTATTTTATACAATTTTTTAATCATTAATGTGTAATGTAAGGGAGGGGTCTTGGTAAATAAAAGGGGAAAAAAAGAGGTCTCTATGTTAAAAGTTTTATAAATAGACATTTATAGTTATTTTTATTTTTGATTTGTTGATGTAAATGGTAAACAAGCAGGATTGCAAGACCTCCATGTCTATTGAGTATTGACTATTGAGTTATAATTTTGTTTAGGTTTTTTTTTATTTTGGATGTAAATAATTAACAAGCAAGCAGGACTTCTAAAAAAATAACACTATGATATATATCTCTAATAAAATAAGTCATTCAAAGAAAATAAATATTTCATAAAATGTATCCTTAAAAATACTAACATGTATATTTAATCAAAACAAAAAATATGATATTTATTTATTAAAATAATTTTTTTTATGAAATTAAAAAGACATTATTACTAGGTTAATAACTTAATACTGCCAAGTACCAACACTCTTATAATCTTATTTATACAATTTCTTAAACATCATTAATGTGCAATGTAAGGGAGGGGTCTCTATGTTAAAAGTTAAAACATCATAAAAATCATTTTTTTTAAAAAGAGGGGGGGAGAGCCAAGAGCCTCACCTCGAGTGTTTTTATACAATTTTTATGATTTCTTAAACATCATAAAAAAATGATCATACTCGTTTTTAACAAATTACAAGCCAATTTTATACAAATTACATGTAATTTCTTAAACATCGTTTTTTTTTTAAAAAAAGGAAAAATAAGGGGAAAAAAAGATGTGTCTATGTTAAAACATAAGTAAGGGGAGAGCCAAGAGCCTCACCTCGAGTGTTCGGCGACAGAGGAAGACGGCGCAAGGAGCTCCTCTTCAGCTCTTATACAGCTCTATGAACTACGGGTATGTCCTCCTCCCTAATTCCTCCTCCACAATCCACTGACTCCACTCCCAAACTCTTTTTTTTTCTTTTTTTCCTTCTTTCTTTTGGTATTTTTGATGGATTCGTGAGGGTTTTATAAAACAACAGATGAAAGGTGAATGGAGTTCATGGGTCTTCACTCTTCACTACTTTGTTTGTACTTTGTAGGCAACTAGGGGTCTAGGCAATTAGGCATGTAGCTGAGTGGGTGTCAGAGTCAAACTGAATGTCTGAAAGGCCTACAAAATTCCCAAAGTTTATTCACGGGTTCATTGTCTTTCCGTGAACAAGTCTTACGCCTGTTACCGTTACGTAACGAGCGTAACGACCATTACGTAACTGTTTCGAGCATTACATTTTGGTTTCAGGAAAAATCCGTAAAGGCATGGTTTTGGGTATCGGAGGCCACTGAAACCATTACGTAACAGGCATTACGTAACGGTTTCGGCGAGTTTTTAAACCATGCCTACAATTTCCTATAACCCTAAAACAGCAAACCCTATAACTTAGACCCATATTTTGTGCTTCTTTATAGCTGTGACTTGTGTTATTTGAGAGGGAAATCAAACTGCAGATAACTTGTTCATCTAGGAGACTAAGTGGAGACTGAGGTAATTTAGAATGACAACCTCCCTACAGAAGCGAAGTAAAATAATTGAAGATATTATGGGCAGATTGTGTCTAAGATGATGCATGTATCGTGGGAGTTTCTTTGGTTGTTAACTTAACCCTCTTATACCAAAATGAAAAGTTGGATTTGGGCAGGTATTTCCTCAACACACCTTTCTATCCTTTTTCAACAGTACTCTAGCTGGTTTTGTTTAAAAGCTCAAGGGGCCTTTGGCAAGAATGCACCCTGTCCCCTCTATTGTGTGCTAAGCTGACTATTGTGTAAGGCAGAAGACCTCAGCCTCATAGAGTGATTCCAAGCTGCTAAAGGAGGCCACAGACCTCCCATCTCCAGTAGGCAGATGACAGATTGACTTTCATGGACAATTCAAGAGATCAGATGGAAAATGCTCGAGCTATCTTGGTTGTTTTGAAGTTGTGGCTAGACTTCATATAAGCATCAGAAAGAATTCCTAGTAGCGTAGGTGAGGTCTTCTCCCACACTACTCTAGGGAGCTTCTTCTTTATGACGAAGATTGAGCAAGTTAAATTTCAAAATAAAAAATTCCCTGAGTCGCGGATCAAATCCAAATACGGAATCGTTCTCTATCTAAAGGAATTTTGTGATTCAAATTGGCTGAATTTAAAAGGTTTTTTTTTGGGTAAAGAGAAATTCAATTCATTAAGGGCCGCTTATAACATCCCCGATGGGCCTAATAGCTTGTGCCGCTAGGGAAAGATTAGCATAACAAGGATTGGGCCTTGAGAGGCTTACATTGAGGGGTTGATGAGCTGTACTGTGAGCCAGCGAATTGGCTAGTCAACCTATAAACTTGAACTCAATCTGATCACAAAGACCCCTCAACTGCTGAATGTCTGCAATGAAGGTGATGATTTCCTAATGTTGTTGGTTGGTCCGTTGGAATAACATCATTGTGGGATCCAATTCTTTCCTTAATGTACTTGAATTGACGGATTAAACAAAGAAGAGGGGTTTTGTACTATTCGGAACACATGTATTTGAAAACAAATTCACAAAAAAGAAAGTAAATAGTACTTTGAGACATGAACTCAAGCTTGATTAGGCCTGAAATTTACATACAAATGGACAGAACAAGTCGATGCTACCACTAACAAGAATGTGACTATTTATCCGAAGTTACACGACATCCATAAAAAATTTCATGGTGTAACGTAGGGTCCACAATTTAAAATATTCGGAACTATTTTTATAGCAATGAAATGAAGAACATAGTTTCCACTTAAAGTTAAAATTTGAAATAGACTGATGAAGTTCAATTCTTACAAGACCACCTTAGATAACCAATGATTAGTAGGAAGATGAATTCATTTCAAAGACAAGCGAGCAACATTATGGTATTCTCTAGTCAGATTGAGAATAAAGAAACTAACAAGTGGATATCAGAGTCGTCTTGAAAGGCTAACAATAATCAGATCTCATTTTTTAGTGGCAGCAGAAGGTGTTCCCTACACTGTCACAGTGTCCTTAATCCAAGGCTTGTGGAGGCTAGCTACGCTACGCTACTAACTAAATCTTTGCATAGTTTTGCTTTCTGTCAGAAAATTGTGCTACCAGAATAATAATAAATAAATAAAAGTAGAGGAGTATTCCATATTAAAAGGTATCCAGAACCACCTTGGATGAATACTTATTCTAGATAGTTCAATAGTTCTGTAAGCAATAAGTAAATAAAACTATTAAGTGTCAAACTTGTGCATTATTGAGATTAGGCAGCCGAAGAACAATTGAGTAAACAAAAGAAAACTGAGCAACAAAATGACCTCTAATTTGTGCACTCATATATTTTCTATTTAGGTTAATTCATCTATATTTTGTTTTGTTTTTCTAATTCCAGTTTTTCAGCCTTCTTGTTTACCTTTTTTCAATTTTAAAAAGTTCAAAAAAATCAAAATGAGTAGTGAAAAGAGATCTGATGAATTTTGCTTCTTTTGTAAAGTGTTGATTTAAAAAAAGAGAATAATCCATTTATAATAGAATAGGCGAAGAGATCTTAGAATTGTTCTACTTTAGAATTCCTTGAAACGCATGACCAATTTAACCTAAAAAGTGAATCAAAACGCAAATCTTAGCTAGCTAGCTAGCAACAACACAAGAACAAACTAGAAAACATGGATTAAAAAAAAAAAACACTTTCACTCACTGACGTTTTCATGATCCATGTGGCGAAGAAGCTTAATCTCGCGAAGTGTCCTCTTGGCATCGATTTTGTTATCAAAGGCGTTGGCGATCTTCTTAATGGCTACTTGTTCATTAGTCTCCGAATTCAAAGCGGAACTGAAAATCAAAATAAAAAAAACATGTGGATCAAACAAAACAAACAGCAGAATCCACCAAAAAGATCAAAGAGATTCCAATCGTACCATACAATACCGTACGCGCCCTTGCCGATGGGCATGATTGGGGGATTATATTTTACGGTGACCTCGAATATGTTACCGAATATGTTGTATTGTATGAATCGTCCACCGTGACTCAGAGTGGCCGGAATACTTTCCATACTCCCGCCAACCCCCGGAGCTGCCTCCGGTGGCGCCGCTCCCGCCTCCCCCATCACGGTGTCGGAAGATTGAGCTGCGTCCATTTTTCCCTTCCCCTTTAAAACCCTACAATCTTTCTCTCTACTGTTTTCGGCCAATAAAAAGAAATCATCAAAAATGCGACCACCAAAGGCCTTTTCTTCTACTCTTTTTTTTTGCCCTTTTTTCACTTTTTATTACTTCAGTTTAATTTATACTTGAGCAGCCGGAACGTAGTAGTTTTTGAAGACTTGAAATTCTCTAACTCGAGGACTCCGTTTCAACAAAAAAAGTCTCAGGGTTGTAGGTGCTTAAATCTGGACGCAACCGTCAACCCGGGCAGTTGTCGCGACCATTTGTCTAGTAATGTTTGTATGGCCTTGGTGGTGGCATTATTTGTGTCTTTTTATCTTTTGTTAAATGGTAGTTTAGTCACCAAAGTCTTAGTGGCATTTTTGTAATAAGGGAGTATGACTCCACCAGCACATAGGATATTTCTTTCTGCTAATTGGTAAAAGGATTATCATCCACCTTGTAGGGGAGGTGGTAGTTCACTTGAGTGGGTTGTCTTTACACCATTTTTGATCACCTATTCCCCTAGGATGTGTTCAGTTGAGGGGTAAATGGGTGGGAGAAAGTAAAGTGAAGTAAAGTAAAGTAAAGTGAAAGAATTTTATAAATTCTCTTGTGTGTTTGGTTTGAGAGAAAAGTTTACGGGTAAATATAATTTTTTCCAAAATTACCCTTTGCTCTCTTTAGGAATAGGGTTCAACAAAAGGGTAGATTTGGAATTTGAAGCTTTTATTTTACTTTCTTTCACAATTCCAACTTTTTGGTGGAATAAGGTTTGGGTGAAAGTGAGAGAAAGTTAGACACTATTGAGAAAGTTCAAGTTTTACTTTACCCCAAAATCCCTCAAACCGAACAGCTCCCACTTTCACCCACTTTCCTTTACATTCCCCTCAACCGAACACACCCCTAGTGTCTTTTATTTCCAGTACATGTATAGTGTCTTGCAATCTTTCCTCTTATGCAATATTATTGATCTTTGCTTCTTTCTTATGCATTGTGGTATTCTTTACTCTTATTTCTTAGGTAACTGACCGAACAAGCTGACTTGATCGACGGATTGATCAAGTGTCACACAGGATTTACCTAGCAACGTAAATTGCCCGTGACAGTTGGTATCAGAGTCGGGTTGTGACCGTGTATTCAAGACTAGAAGACATGGCACAGGGGACAGGAGCGTGCACTAACAAGGATCGTCTGGACGAGTTGAAAGCCCAGACAGCACAGATTAATGGGATGTTGCATACCTTGGTGCAAATGGATGACCGAGTATGCAACATGGAACAAGGATACCAGGAATTAACAGGATCAGTAGAGACCTTGACCGAGGACGTGAAGGGGACAGTGGATGCTCTCCAAGTCAAGATTGAGGAGCTCTCAAACCGGTTGAATGTGTTTACCATGGCAGTTGGTTCGCACCCTCATGGCCCTACTGAGACATATAGTCAGGTGAATGTGTCAAAATCTCGCTCGTACAGTGGTGCGAGAGATGCAAAAGAGCTTGAGAATTTCTTGTTCAACATGGAATAGTATTTTCGAGTCGTGAGACAGGAATCAAGGAAGTCAAGGTCTCAACAGCAACAATGTATCTATCAGATGATGTCAAGTTATAGTGGCGTACTCGATACGATAACATTCAAAACGGGAGATGCATCATTGATTCTTGGGTGGACTTGAAGAGGGAATTGAAAGCTCAATTCTTGCCCAAGAATGTGGAGTACATTGCTAGGAAGAACTAGCGACAGTTGCAACAGATAGGCGCGGTGCGTGAGTATGTAAAGTGGTTCTCGGCCCTCATGCTAGACATCAAGGACATGTCCGAGAAAGACGAGATGTTTTACTTCATGGAGGGATTGAAACATTGGGCACAGACAGAGTTGCAGAGACAACGTGTTCAAAACTTAGCTTCAGCACAAACAGCAGCAGAGCGTCTGAATGACTACTCCACAAGTGATCCTAACAAGAAGAAGATGAACTCAACCCACACTAGCCACAACAAATCTTCTCGACCATCGAATGAGAAGAAGCATAACAATGGCAAGTCTGGGCCGAGCAAGGAAGCTTCAATATCAAAGAGTTCGGGTTCCAAGCTGATGCAGTGCTTTCTTTGTAGTGTATCGCACCGAGTAGCAGTTTGTCCACAGAAACAAGTCATCAATGCCCTGCAGTCATCAGTGGGTAATTTGACTAGTATGAGGAACTATCCGAGAGTGATGATGATGAGGAAGAATAGCCTAGGATGGGAACATCAGGTTACTTAATGCTCTTAAGACTCAGTGTGATGGGAAGGCACCACAGTCGAAGGGGCTTATGTTCGTTAATTTGAAAATCAATGGGAAGGCCACCCGTGTCATGGTGAATACGGGGACGACTCACAATTTTGTTGCAGAATGAGAAGCTAAGCGACTGAGATTGAAGCTAGAGAAATATTCGAGTCGCATTAAAGCCGTGAACTCAGCAGCGAAGCCTATTCATAGGGTAGCCAAGGGAGTGCCCATTGAAGTAGGAGCTTGATCAGGAAAGACCAACATGACAGCGATTCCCATGGATGACTTCTAGGTCATTGTGGGGATGGAGTTCTTACAGGAATCCAAGGTCGTGTCAATACCTTACTTGCGGTTGTTGTGTATTTTTGGTGACTCTCTATGTATGATTCCAACAGTAGCAAGCAAAGGTGGAGAGAAGATGCTTTCGGCCCTACAACTTAAGAAATGGTTGAAGAAGGAAGAAATGACTTATGTGGCTACGTTGAGGGAAGAATCTCAACTAGAGCAAGGTTCAGTCCCAAAGGAAGTGATCGAGGTGTTGGCGAATTTTGCTAGCGTGATGCCCGACAAGTTACCAAATTCCCTTCCTCCTCATTGAGCAATTGACCACGAGATAGAACTTGTTCCCGGGGCTAAGCCGCCTGCTAAAGCCCCTTATCGTATGACCCCTCCGGAGCTTGCTAAACTTCGGAAGCAACTTGATAATCTCATGGAGTCAGGCTTCATTCGCCCCTCCAAGGCACCATTTGGGGCACCAATCCTCTTCAAGCGCAAGCATGATGGGAGTCTTAGGCTTTGCGTGGATTACCGAGTATTGAACAAGTTGACCGTGCAGAACAAGTATCTCATCCCATTAATTGTTGATTTGTTCAACCAACTTGGGACAGTCAGGTACTTCAGTAAGCATGATTTGCGGTCAGGCTACTATCAGGTTCACGTCGCGGAGAGCAACGAACCTAATACGACTTGCGTGACGAGATACGGCACATTCGAAGTCATGGTGATGCCTTTCAGCCTTACCAACGCACCAACTACCTTCTCAACACTAATGAACCAGATATTCCATGAGTTCCTTGATAAGTTCGTTGTGGTTTACTTGGATGATATCATGGTGTATAGCTCAACTCTGGAGGAGCATATTGAGCACTTGTAAAAGGTGTTAGTCTTGCTAAAGGAGAACAGTTTGTATGTTAAGAATGAGAAGTGCTCATTTGCGCAGGAGCGCATTAGTTACCTTTGCCACATCTTGGACGAGGGACAAGTGAGAATGGAAGTAGACAAGATCCGATCCATTCAATAGTGGAAGCCACCTACGACTACCACCGAGCTGCATTCTTTCCTAGGCCTTGTGAACTACTACCGTAAGTTCATTAAAGGCTACTCAGCAGCTAGTCAAGGAAGTGTCAGGAAGCCTTCGAGAAACTGAAGTTTACTGTAGCCCAACATCCTGTTCTTGCACTACTAGACTTGGTGAAGCCTTTTGAAGTACAGACTGATGCATTAGACTATGCTATTGGATGAGTGTTGGTGCAAGAAGAACATCCGGTTGCTTATGAGAGCTGGAAGTTATCTGAAGCTAAGCATCGCTACACAGCTCAAGAGAAAGAGTTGCTTGCAATGATGCATTGCCTTTGGGTGTAGAGGCATTACTTACTTGAATCAAAATTTGTGGTGAAGACTGACAATGTTGCCGTGTCTCACTTCATGACGCAGAAGAAGCTAACGTTCAAGCAAACATGCCAGCAAGAGTTACTAGCGGAATTCGACTTCGAGCTAGGGTACAAGCCTGGTCGGTACAAAAATGTTGTCGATGCCTTAAGTCATAAAGTGGAACTTGTGACCTTAAAGAAGGTGATGCATAGGAGTGTGCAACGGGTGTAGTCTACCTTGCACGATAAGATCCGTGAAGGGTTGAAGACCAATCATCAGGCTAAGGTAATTTGGCCACTAGTTAAAAGTTGCAAGACTCGTCGTTTCTGGATCAACGACGGGCTTCTTTACACAAAAGGAAGTCGCATCTTTGTCCCAAGGATAGGGGACATCAGGAAGGATCTTATAAAAGAGTGTCATGATACTCTTTGGGCAGGCCATCAGGGATAGCGCCGCACATTTGCCTTGCTAGAACAGGGTTACTACTGGCCTCATATGCGAGATGATGTTGCAGAATATGTGAAGACTTGTCTTGTGTGCCAACAAGATAAGGTGAAAAGGAATAGACCTCTTGGGCTCTTGGAGCCATTACCCATCCCTAGGAGACCATGGGAGAGTATCTCTATGGATTTCATCTCGGCCTTGCCAAAAGTGATGGAGTTTGGGTCGATCCTGGTGGTGATCGACAGATTCTCAAAGTATGTTACTTTGATTCCCTCACCATTGCACTATTCAACAGAGGAAGTAGCTTACTTGTTCATGAAGAATATGGTGAAATGCTGGGGTGTGCTTCAGAACATTGTTAGCGACAAGAACTCAAGATTCACGGGAAAGTTTTGGTCAGAATTGTTCAAACTTCTTGAGACCAAGCCCAACTTCTCAACAAGTAGTCATCATCAGACTGATGGTCAAACTAAGTGTTTTAACGCTCTTCTTGAAGAATACCTTTGGCACTTTGTCAGTGTTAATTAGAATAATTTGGTGAACTTGCTCGATGTCGCTCAATTTTGCTTCAACTTACAACAAAGCTCTTTGTCAAACAAGAGCCCATTCGAGCTAGTAAGCAAACAACAACCACTAACGCCTTATACAGTTATTGTCGCTTACCAAGAACCAGCCTCAGCGCCTACAAGTTTACCAAAGAGTGGAACAAGAATGCAGATATTGTCCGAGCATACCTTGAGAAAACCGCTAGAAGAATGAAGAAATTTGCGGATCCCAAGCGAAGACAAGATAAGTTCAAGGTGGGAGATTTAGTGCTAATAAAGTTAAATCCGAAAAACTTGAAGTTATTTCGTAAAGGCAACAGAAGCTTAGTTTGCAAGTACGAATGACCATCTCCTATCACTAAAAAGGTGGGAAAAGTCTCCTACAGGGTGAAACTGCCCGAGTCACTTCGCATATATCACCCGATCTTCCATGCCAGTGTGTTAAAGCCGTATAATGCAGATAAGGAATACCCCACTCTCAACACTCTAAACCGGTCTGCAGCTATCGTAACGACCGTACCCCAAAGAAAAGTTGAGCGTATTGTTGCGGATCGTCATGTCCAAGCCTCACCGACCAGGCCCGCGCATATGGAGTATTTGGTAATATGGAAAAGGTTATCCGATGCCGAAGCTAGTTGGGAACTAGGCGTCACCCTTCTCCCCTTCGCAGATAAGATTGAAGACTACTTAGTGAATAAGTCGAAGAGGATGTCAACTTAACAAGTGGGGGAGTGTATCACGACCATTTGTCCAGCAATGTTTGTATGGTCTTGGTGGTGGCACTATTTGTGTCTTCTTATCTTTTGTTAAAGGGTAGTTTAGACACCAAAGTCTTATTGACATTTTTGTAATAAGGGAGTATGACTCCATCAGCACATAGGATGTTTCCTTCTGCTAATTGGTAAAAGGTTTATCATCCACCTTGTAGGGGAGGTGGTAGTTCACTTGAGTAGGTTGTCTTTGCACCATCTTTGATCACCTGCTCCCCTAGTGTCTTTTATTTCCAGTACATGTATAGTGTCTTGTAACCTTTCCCTTTATGCAATATTATTAATCTTTGCTTCTTTCTTGTGCATTGTGGTATGTTTTAGTCTTGTTTCTTAGGTAACTGATTGAACATGCTGACTTGATCGACGGATTGATCAAGTGCAACATGAGATTTACCTAGCAACGTAAATTGCTCGTGACACAGTGCCTAGGGGGCTATGACGACACTCCAGAGCCCCATTTTTTTCCCATAAAAAAAAAGGCGACACATTTATCTATAATATACAGAAATAAGTGTCACCTAACCCCCAACAAATAAGTGTCACCTAACCCCTCTTTGCTCTCCAATCTTTAATCCTATGAATTTTATTTTAAGGATGCCACGTGGCACCTTTTTAAAATCTCAACTGTTAACTCTCTCTCAATTCAAGAACTATTGAAGAGATTTTAGGGGATAAATACGTTTTCTTCACAATTCAAAAATCATTGGAAAGATTTTAGGAGATTGTGATAAGAGAGATAGAGAATGTAGAGAGAGATTTTAGAGGATTATGATAAGAGATAAAGAGAGAGATAAGAAGGATAGAGTGAATGTAGAGAGAAATTTTAAGAGATTGTGATAAGAGGGATAGAGAGAGATGTGAAGATTTTTATTTTATTCACGTCTCTACTAGTGTTGTAGAAAAAAGAATTATATCTATTACTATAATATAAAAAAATAAGACTTTTCTCTTTGCTCTCCAAACTCCAATCCCTCCAATCTCATAAGTTCTATTTTAGAGATGACATGTAGCTTTTCTCTTTAATCTTCATCGTTTAAGTTTGGGATCTACTATCTCATCTTAGAGTCCTCTCTATCTCCACTATTGTAGAGTCCTCTTTAACTCCAACTCTTGCAGGTTTGGGGCCCACTATCTCATCCTGGAGGCCCTATCTATCTCCACTATTGTAGAGTCCTCTCTTATCTCCAACTCTTAGATGTATTAATTTAAGTTTAATACTAAAAAACTTATGATTTTTCATTAAATGTTATTAAAATAATATATTACCATAAAATTAATTATTTAATACAAATAATAATGTATCAAATAAATAAAAAACTTATATTATTAAAAATAAAATTTATTAAATACTTTTAAAATATATTACTTAATATTTCAATAAATAAATATTATCATTTAATTTTAGATATTCTTAATTATTACTTGTGCATCGCATGAGATCTCTACTAGTATATATATATATATATACTAGTGGGCTGCACGTGGGATGCACCTGCGAGAGAGGGGTAGGGGAGAAATACTGGTGTTAAGGGTAGTTTGGGCATTTACAAAAAATTAGGCTACGTTTATTAAGGGTCTTAGATAAGGGTAGTTTGGGCATTTACAAAAAATAGGCTACGTTTATGAAGGGTCTTATATAAGGGTAGTTCGGGCATTTACAAAAAATCAGGCTATGTGGGTAGTTTGGGAATTTCCATTAGTAAGGGGGCCTTTCTCATTATAGTAGAAGATATATGCATATATATATATATATATATATATATATAGTATTTAAGCTATCAGAATTTCATAATAGTAATCATATTTATGTTTCAGGATGAACCAAATATGATTATTTTAGGCATAATCGATATATACAAATAATCAATTATAGAAAGGGCACTATCCAAACAGGATTATTCATGACAACGCTTATTCATGAGTCATGACAGAGCTTATGTTATAATCAATTCTGATTTTAATAATCTGAACCAAATGAACCCTTAGTGTAAGTGTTGCCTTCAAACAAACAAACAAAAACGACGCATGTTAACCTGTGGGACGTAACCGGACTCCAATTAATCTGGTGATTATCTAGACCCGCGCGTAATCAATATGGTAAGACCCGACAAATCGTAGTATATGTTCTATGAGCAACCAAGTCAGTCAGTGGTTCAGAGAAGCGAGGTACTAGTAAGGAACAACCACCTTTCGTCGGGCAAGGCAGCTAGCCAAGAAGAATGTAGAGAATTTTCACGCCTTCTTTAAAACACGCCCTTTTTATTTTGGTTGGATGTTAAATTCTCTACTGTTATATCCAGACATGTGCCCCTTTTAATATCCTTAATTATGGTTAAGAATGACTAACCTTTAGCATTTAACTATCTAACCTTGGCTTTTAGAATAAAAAAATATTAACTCAAAAGGTTAAAGTTTCATCTCATAGTTCAAAGAAGACTTTTGTGTTACAACCTAGAGAATTTCAAATCTTTTGGCAGGCACAACAGAGATTGGATCACAACCAATTGCGATTCAATTATGGGAGAGTTCAATTGCACTCACTGGTCAATATGTGTCCCTTTTAACCTTTATTAATTGAAGTTAAGATTCATTCATCATTGGGATTCAATAATATAATAGTATTTGTAGAGAAAAATATTTAACTTTGATTAAAAAATTTTAATCCTTAGTGTTAATATTTTTTTAAAATCAATTGTTGAACTTTAAGGGTAATGAATCTTAATTAGTACTGATAAAAATGGAGGACATATCTTAATTAGTACGGGTAAAAATGGACATGTGTTGACTGAACTCAGGGTGCGATTAAACTCTCCCTTTGTTCAATCGACACAACGAGGCAAACACGTTTTGGCGACTCATTCGGATTGGATCTCACTCCTCACATTGTGGGATGTTGGTTATCTCATCTTTGCACACCGTGTTGCCCAGCACCCATGTTTTTGGTAGTTTATTAGCTACATCACTTCCCTCCCTAAAGGTGTGTTGTTAATGTATCTTTTGTTTTTTTTACTCGTGATTCTCTCCAGTTGTAACCGGACTTGGTGGAGTTCAGTTACGCCACTAACACTGCCACGTCTCCCTTTTGATACCCATTAAATGTGGTTAAGATTCACCACCCCTAGGGTTCACCCACCTATCCTTGGTTTTTAGAAAAAAAATATTAAAAAATAAATGTAAACCCGATTAAAATTCACTAACTCCTAGTGTTAATTTTTTAAAATATTTTTTTTCTAAAAACCAAGGATAGATGAGTGAACCCTAGGGGTGGATGAATCTTAACCACAATTAAGGGGTGTCAAAAGGGACACATGGCAGCGTCAGTAGTGCGTAACTGGACCCCCCCTTGTCTGATTACAACTGCAGAGGATTATGAGTCTTTTTTTTTGTTAAGGAGTTAAAGTAACACCTAAATATACAATCATACCTAAGGTTACCGCTAAGGTGCCATAAGAGTAAACCCACTCAATCACTCCAAAAGGGTTTGACTAATTGAGGGTTGTTGGACCCTTTACACCCCTGCGAAGTCTAGTTCCCAACCGATGTGGGACTAATGTGTCCTTTGGGTACTACTTTTTTGTTTGTTTTCTTTTTCGGTATAATGGGTAATATATATGTGATGACCCGAAAGATCAGTTATGACCTTGATAATTCATTATTGGTGATCAATCATATATTTTGAAATATTCTCAAGATAAGTATAGATGACTAATCAAAATTAAGATATTTATCAAAAATATTCTTAGATTCAATTGAACTTCACCAATAGAAAAGTTTTGTCAAACACTCACTTTAGATTGTGAGCACGTTCAGTTCCGAGTTAAAAATTACATCTGATTAAATTGACACGAAACCCAAACGAAAAATTATTATTGAGCTAATCCACTTCAGTGAATAATTATTATTAATTATCTTCGGTTATCATTATGTTGATTGATTTTATAAAACTACAAAAGACCTAAATCTAATTTATAAGAATTATAGGGACTTCAGTGGAAATATGTAAACAAAATATCTCAAACTATAATTATTTTGGTGTAAAAAGAGTGACACCTAGGAAAATGCTTAGGGTCCTTGAGTTGTGTTTGGCTATATAGTTGTTCTCTCTTCTAGTATTATTGTAATGTCAAACTAATTATTTTCCCTATTGTGTGATAAGGATTATGTCTGGAGGAAGGAGAGGACGAGGTAGAGGCGGTAGTATGGCACCAGGAGGCCCTACAGAACTGAGTGAAGTATACCGGGTATTGGGAGACATGGCAAGGCTTCTGGAAGAGACTGCTAGGCAGATGGGTAATAGGTATGATTCATCTAGCCAATAGTCGGTGGACACTTCGATGGCAAGTCTGATAAAAGAATTCAAAAGATTGAGTTCATCAAACTTCAGTGGAACTGTGGATCCGATGGAGGCAGATAAATGAATCCTCGAGTTGGAGAAGATCTATAAAGTAATGGATTGCACTAAGGTTCAACAGAGGAAACTGACGGTCTTCCTTTTGAAAGGGGAAGCATATCACTGATGGGATATGGTAGCTAGGACTGAGGATGTGGTGGAAATGGGTTGGGGTGAATTCAAGGAGAGGTTTTATGCTAAATACTTTCCAGAGATGGTTCGAGAGCAGAAGGCCTCAGAAGTCATCACAAGTAGAATTTACCTCATCCTCATGTGCCATAAGCAAAGATTGGTGACTTCATCGTCTCTTGAGCTATCATCCGATTCACTTTCATCGGAGTTATCTCATGTAGCCTTCATATACATTTCTTAAATCTTTGGTTTTTCTTGAGTTGAGGACACTCGGATTTGATGTGTTCGGACTTCTTGCATTCAAAGCATATGATGGGCTCTTTCTTACTCAATTCGTCTTTGATGATTTCTTTAGCGAATTCCTTCTTGAATGCCCTATTTTTGAAGTTCTTCTTGTGCTCCAAGAACTTTCTAAACTTTCTTGTCAAGATAATCATTTCCTCATTTTCTTCACTATCCTCCTCCTCACCATCTTAAGTGGATTTAAAAGCAAGCCCTTTTTTTTGTCTTTGGTTCTTTGTCTTGGTCATTCATGATGACTTCATGAGTCATGAGGGATCCTAAATGCTCATCCATAGGTAGCTTGGTGAGGTCCTTAGCTTCTTGGATCGCAATTATCTTTAGAACCCAACTCTTCGGGAGTGAATAAAGAATCTTCCTAACATTTTATGCATTTGAATACACTTTACCAAGAGACTTTAGTCCATTTATAATGTTAGTAAATCTAGTAAACATTTCAGAAATGGATTCATCCTTTTCCATTTTAAACATTTCATATCTATGGACTAACATACGTATTTTCTCTTCTTTCATTTGGTTAGTCTCTTCATAGGTAATTTAGAGTTTATCTCAAATTTCATTGGCCGAGTTACGAGCTGATATTCTATTGAACTCTGGTGGATTCAATGCACAATATAAGTTGCTCATAGCTTTAGCATTGAGTTGCACAATCTTTGAGTCGGCATCCGACCATTCATCATCTTTGATAGGTATTTTAACACCATCAACTAATTTGGTGGGGGTGTGAAGACCCTTGACTATAATTTTCCAACATTCATAGTCTAAGGCTTGAATGTAATACATCATCCTAGTTTTCCAATAATTATAATTTTCCTCATTGAACAAGGGAGGTCTAGTGGTTGATTGTCCTTCTCCCAAGGTAGTTGCAAATACATTTGCCATAGATATTTTCTCAAAGACGATTAAGTCAAAAATAGAGTCCTAGACTCTGATACTAATTGTTGCCCAAATATGTGACCCTAGAGGGGGGTGAATAGGGTCTTGGAAATTTTTTAAAAAAAATCATAATTCCTTTTTAAGTATTTTGAACTACTAATTAACATGTGATAATGCAACAAGCAACAAAACAATAAATAAAGAGAAGGGAGAGAGAAATCAAACACAAAATATGTTCTCAAGGTTCGGCCTCCCGCCTACGTCCCTGCCTCAAGCTACCCACTTGAGGATTCAACATGATCCACTAATCGCACAACCTTCTTCACGGGTGAAGACCAAACCTTACACTTGCAAGAGAATCCCTCTCTTGACTTCTTTACAATGAACCTTTCCGCTTCAAGGACAAGAGTCACACCGACTTCTTGATTTCAAATACACTTTGTAGATAAGTGAATACAATCTGAAATTATTCCTTTGATGAGTTGATAGATGACTTGAACACTCTCTAAGAGTCTCTCAAATAATGGAGTTTAATAGCTCAATATAACTCTTTTATTTCTAGAGTTTTCTCAAAGAATGGATCAATGACTGCTCATTAGCTCTTACTAGGATGATCAATGAATGTAAGAGTTGTTATTTAGTTCATAAATGATCCATATTTATACCCCAAGAAAAATTATGGCCGTCGGAGGTGCATTGAATGCGAATAGAGTCGTTGAAAACTAGCCATTACGAAACTTTTAAAACTCTATCACGAGGAAACTAGTCGACTGGTTTTTATGACCACTGAAAATCAGTTGGCTGGTTTTTACTTGGTCAAATTCCAATAGCTTCGGCATGAAATCAGTTGACTGGTTTTATGACAAGTGAAAAATAGTCGACTGATTTCCTAATTTTTCACAGAAAATCCATTTTATCCAACCTTGATGATATGAATGAGTTGGTAGATCATCAGGAATGACTTTATCAAGGTTATACCTATTCAAATTTATATTTTTAGGTCCTTATAATGATATTCAAAGTTAATCTTGAAGTACCTAAGGTCAATCTAGGCAAATCAACTTTCAATCTTCCATCTTTGAGGACTTTTTACACAAGTCCTAAGAACTCTAAAATTAAAATAAAAACAATAAACCTTCTAGGAGAGAGTCTTCAAGGCTCTCCAAACTCGATCTTGTTTCTTCATCTTCATGACTTTCTTGTGGATCAAGATAGCTTTCAATGTAGATCTCCATCCTCATGTCAAGTAGACTTGCCTTTTTGCAAGGAATGAAATGGTTTTCAACTTGACTGGATGAATTGCTTTATGACTCGATTGTGGATCTTTTTCATGCTTGATGTCATTTTCTTGCTTTGTGCCTTAGATGGTTTGTTAATGTTATCTGTACACTGAATTTCACATGAAATTCATAGAGACATTATGTAACGGCCCCAAAATCCTACAAGGCTAAAATAGGACTTTGGAATCGCCACGTTACTTAAACCTGCTTAAAACCATGCATACAAGGCTACTACACGAGTCTTCAAAAATGAGGATAATAAAATTTCGATATATATAAACCCAATCCAACCTGCACAAGTCTAAGGTCTATATATACAACTAACAATGAACCAATAAGAGTCTGATACACAACCATAAAAGTCTACTGAGCAACATCCTCTAAAAGTCAATTACAAAACTCTCTCAAAGAAAGGAAATGTAAACTAAGAGGTGTAGCCGCCCAAGTCTCCGGCTCCCTCCTCAGAAGGCTCACCTTCACCTCCTTCCTCGAGGTAAGTCTCCTCAACCCACGGCTCCGCCGTGTACTCCTGCTCTATACCTGCCAAGACAAAAGTCCGGCTGAGTACAAAGGTACTCAGTGTATATAAAATCCAACCAACAATAATAATATACCTGCACTTAGTCAGAAACATATCCAATAACATAATAACATAATCAGAGTGCGGAAGAACGTGTGCGCATATACATCATATCATCACCTTGACTCGTGTACTTGTGAGAATCTTAGACTTAGAAAACCATACACTTATGAGGTACTTATGCTTACGAGACCACGTGCTTGTGAGATGCTTATGCTTATGCTTATGCACTTATTCAGATCATACAAGGATGAGACATGCCGTTCTTGGCGGATACGGACCATGCCTTATGCACTTATTCAGATCACACAGTAATGAGACATGCCGTTCTTGGCGGATACGGACCATGTCATGCTTATGCTTATTCAGAATGTCATACGTATGCCATGTTCATGCTTGTGGTCCACATGTGTGACTTGTGAGACTCTTATCTTCGCATACACGTGCTTGTGTGCTTAAGTGTCGAAATTAATATTCGAGTTGGTAATTGCTTAGGTTCCGATCTCCCACCATGGAAACTCTACTATACTGTCCCATACCAAATAGTTAGAGAATTCCCGGTTTGAGAGATGTTCCTCTAAGTTCTTACCTTTCCGACTATCAATTTCCATGCAAATAATTAGACATACTTAACAAACCATTCACATATACATATTTTATCATAATTCATATCGCAATTCATAATCAATTTACTACCATTTCATAAGAACATAATAGCATTTATTCTCTCAAACATTTTTACAAACACCTTGAGTACCCATATTATGAATCCATTATTTCTCTACTTTCTCAAGCATCCATCTAACCACAATCCATCCATACAATCCATTCACCATTCACATCCACATAGTAATCCCATCCTCCACACATTTCCCATCCTTCATACATCCCATCCACATTCAAATCCACATTTCCATTCACACGTCCACTCATAATTAGCTCATTTCATAGAAAATTAGGGAAAACATGCATTCAATCTCTATTCTATCATTTCTATCATCTTAACATTCACAAAACCTTAAAATAAAGTTGATTAGGATAGTATATCGACCTTAGGAATCCTTCCCTTGGATTCAAAACGCTCCCGAGACGATTTGGAGAAGCTTCCCAAACTTTTCTTGCAATCTCCTATCAATCTCCTCCTTCTCCAAGAAAACCCTCTCTCAAACCCTAGGGTTTCTCCTCCTTTTTGCCAAATTAGGTTAGAACTAGGTGGAGTATTTTAATATTTCGAGTAGGACCCCCTATTTATAGCCCCAAGGTCTGAGAACGAAAAGACCAAAAAGCCCATACTAAAAATCAGTAAAAACACGAAGGACCGAGCGATCGGTGGTAATGACCGAGCGATCGGTTGCCTACCGATCGATCGGTGTTTATGACCGGGCGATCGGTCACAAACACACTCTCTGGAAAATTTTCCCATACAAAATTTTGGACCAGTCGATAGATACCGATCGATCGGTTTTGGACCGATCGATCGCTGGTTCTGACCGAGCGATCGGTTCCTGCAGGTTTTGACTCCCTTACTGTTTTTGGCCATAACTTTTGACTCGTTCGTCGGATTTTGACGTTTCAACTTGGGTTGGATTCGTCTTTCGAAAACGAACATTTCTGGCGTTTTAGAATTTCTAATTTCCACTTAATTTATAGACTAAAATATCCCCAAAGTTGACTGATCTGCAATTCCATTAGACAAAACTCACTATTGACTTGACTTAAACTCAAAATGAGGAAAAACACTAAACATGAATCTCGAAGAGGGTTCCAACACCTTTCTAATGGTTCAAGAATCACACAATTCCAGTAACCGGTTCTAAAACTAGAGCTTCCTAAAGTTTAGGATGTGCCATGACATCCATCCGTTACAAGTTGATTAAGCCTAGTTTACACCACAATAATTAGGCATAAAAAAAAAAAACAATAAACATCAAACATCACAAGGACTAAAATACCCTTAACACAATGAAATAAAAACATGAAAAAGATTCGGGTCTCTACATCCTCCCCCCCTTAAAAGAATTTCGTCCTCGAAATTACATACCTTAGGTGAATAAATGTGGGTACTTTTCGCGGACTTCGGCTTCTCTCTCCCAAGTAGCCTCTTCTCTAGAGTGATGCTCCCATTGCAAGAGCACAAGAGGAATGACCTTTGAACGCAAAACTTGCTCTTTCCGGTCCAAAATTCGAGCCGGTTGCTCCACTAGAGTCAAATCTTCCCGAATTTCCAACGGTTCCAAATGAATGACATGTGAAGGATCCGCTATGTACTTCCTCAACATAGAGATGTGAAAGACATTATGCACACCTTCCATGTGAGGTGGCAAGGCGACCCGGTAAGCAACTTCCCCGACTCGGGTGATGATCTCAAAAGGACCCACATATCTCGGACTGAGCTTGCCTCGCTTGCCAAACCTCATCACCCCCTTCGTAGGTGAGATCTTAACAAATACAAAATCTCCGACTTGGAACTCAAGACCTCTCCTCCGAGTATCGGCATAGCTCTTCTGTCTACTCTGAGCTGCTTTCAACCTCTCCCTGATCAACTGAACTCTATCCACAGTCTGACCAACGAGCTCGGGACCCAAAAGCTTCCTCTCACCAACTTCGTCCCAACACAAAGGTGAACGACAACTCCTCCCATAAAGTGCCTCAAACGGTGCCATCTGAATGCTAGCTTGATAGCTGTTGTTGTAGGCGAACTCAACCAACGGCAAGTGATCAACCCAACTACCCTGAAAGTCTAACATGCAAGCTCGTAGCATGTCCTCTATGATCTGGTTTACTCTTTCAGTTTGCCCATCTGTCTGCGGATGAAATGCCGTACTAAAATCCAAATGGGAACCCATGGCTTGCTGAAAACTCTTCCAAAATCTGGATGTAAATCTCGGATCTCGATCAGAAACAATGCTAACAGGCACTCCATGCAAACGAACTATCTCTTTGATATAGAGGTTAGCCAATTGATTGGAGTTGAAAGTAGTCCGATATGGAAGAAAATGAGCTGATTTAGTCAATCGGTCAACCACAACCCAAATGGCATCAAAGTTCTTGGCAGTCTTTGGCAAACCGACAACAAAATCCATAGAGATATTTTCCCACTTCCACTCGGGAATAGGAAGAGACTGAAGAAGTCCTGCCGGCCTCCTGTGTTCGGCCTTCACCTGCTGACACACCAAACACTTGGATACAAAGGTAGCCACATCTTTCTTCATACCTTTCCACCAGAAATACTTCTTAAGGTTCTGGTACATCTTAGTACCTCCCGGATGCACGGTGTACTTGGACTTGTGTGCTTCATCCAGAATCTCCCTTCTTAAATCCTTATCATCCGGAACACAAAGTCTACCCTTGAAACAAACTCCACCATCTCTCCAAGAGAAATCCTCAAACCCGCTGCTCAGTGACTTATTCATGGCAGCGTGCAGTTCTCCATCATTCCACTGCAAGTCCTTAATCTTGTCCAATAAGGTTGGCCTGACCATAATGTTAGCCAACAAGGCTCCAGAAGCTCCAACACTGAAACCTGTATCAAGGCTAGACGCCTCTTCTAGTAGCTTCCATTCTTGGACCATCAAGTGTGCCAAGAACCCAGTAGGTCTCCTACTTAGCGCATCTGCCACTACATTCGCTTTCCCCGGGTGGTACTGGATAGAACAATCATAATCCTTGAGGAATTCCACCCAACGACGCTGCCTCAAATTCAGCTCTTTCTGCGAGAATAAATACTTTAGACTTTTGTGGTCGGTGAAAACTTCAAACTGCGCACCGTACAAGTAGTGTCTCCAGATCTTAAGAGCAAAAACCAAGGCTGCTAACTCCAAATCATGGGTAGGATAGTTCTTCTCGTGGTCTTTCAACTGCCGAGAAGCATAGGCAATCACCTTCCCGTGTTGCATGAGAACACAACCTAACCCAACGAGTGAGGCATCACTATACACCACAAAATCTTCACTACCCGATGGAACAGTCAAGATCGGAGCGGTGGTGAGACGCTTCTTCAACTCAAGAAAACTCTTCTCACATTTCTCATTCCACTCGAATCTAGCGTTCTTTCGAGTTAGATGAGTAAGCGGAGCTGCCAAACTAGAAAATCCTTCTACAAATCTTCGATAATATCCAGCTAGGCCCAAGAAACTTCGAACCTCCGTAACACTCTTAGGTCTTCCCCATCCTTCCACTGCTTCTATCTTAGCAGGGTCAACTGAAATCCCCTCTTCTGACACCACATGGCCTAGAAATGCTACTTTTTCTAGCCAAAACTCGCACTTGCTAAGCTTAGCATATAGCTTATGCTCACGGAGTGTCTTCAGGGTGATCCGGAGATGCATCTCATGCTCCTTCTGTGTCCTGGAGTACACTAAAATGTCATCCACAAACACGATCACAAAGCGGTCCAGAGTCGGCTTGAAGATCCTGTTCATGAGATCCATGAATGCTGCCGGAGCATTTGTCAAACCGAACGGCATGACTAAGAATTCAAAATGCCCATATCTGGTCCTGAAAGCCGACTTAGGCACATCTTCCACCTTTATCTTCAGCTGATGGTAGCCTGACCTTAAGTCGATCTTGGAGAAATACTTAGCTCCTTGCAACTGATCAAACAAGTCATCGATCCTAGGTAAAGGATATTTGTTCTTGATGGTGACCTTGTTCAGTTGCCGATAGTCGATGCACATTCTCATCGAACCATCCTTCTTCTTCACAAACAACACTGGAGCTCCCCAAGGTGATACACTTGGGCGGATAAATCCAAGACCAAGCAGTTCGTCAATTTGCTCCTTAAGCTCTTTCAACTCTGCTGGAGCCATCCTATACGGAGCTTTAGAGATGGGTGCCGTACCCGGAACCAACTCAATTGCGAACTCTACTTCTCTATCCGGTGGCAAACCCGGTAAGTCTTTAGGAAAGACATCCATGAATTCCTCTACAACTGGAATACTTGAGAAATCTGGTGCTTCCGAGGTAGTAAGACTCAATGCCGCGAAACGAGCTAAGTCCTTCTTCTTTAACCCTTGGAAACGAAAAGAGGGCTCACTGATTGGTCTAAAGTTGACTACCTTCCCAAAACAGTCAACATGCCCATGGTATTTGGAAAGCCAATCCATGCCTAAAATGACGTCAAAGTCTTGGAACTCAAGGACAATCAGATCAGTTGGCATCTCTCTCTGACCTACTTGAATGTCGCGATTTCGATAGACCTTATCAGTGATGACTGAACTACCGACAGGAGTAGCAATCGACAATTCACGATCTAACAGACTTGGCTCAAACGGAAACTCTCGTGCAAAACTAGGTGTGACGAAGGAGTGAGTGGAACCAGTATCGATCAAAACATGAGCGAGGAAATCATTTATCAACAATGAGCCTGAATTAATACACAAAGCTGATTTGTTAAATCATGAATACATACATGCATCTTACATCATACCACATAACATTTAATATCACACACATAGCATCAGAACAATATTTTAATTGACTAAAGTACAATCAAACGTACCCTGCACAACGTCGTCGGACGCCTGTGCATCCCGCTCCGATGTAGCAAACACTCGACCCTGAGCTGGCTGGTGAGGCTGCTGAGGTCTAGGACCCTGTGGTGGCCTCTGCTGTGTGGACTGCCTACCTGGGGGCCTGACTCCCTGTGGCTGAGTCGACTGAATCCCCTGCTGAATGCGGAGTGGGCAATCTCGGATCCGGTGTGAGACCTCTCCACAATGGAAACAACCTCCAGTAATTGCCCTACACTCTCCTACTCTGTGCCTCTTTCCGCACTGGCGGCATATATCAAACAGCTGAATGCCAGTAGTAGGCGGAGCCACCTGAGCTGCTCGTGGGGCTACCTGAGTCGGCCTCTGATAAGGGGTAGACCTAGCAATCGACATAGGACCCGACACCCTTGGCCTCTTGTCCTGAGGACCAAACCTACCTGCTTGCAACTTCTCCCTCTTCTTCAACAATTCTTCTGAATTCTTCTCAGCTATCAAAGCACGCTGATACACCTCCCTACATGTTTCGAGCTGAAGTATCGAAACCTTCTCCCGAATAAAATCCTTCAAACCTCGCTCAAACCTCTTTGCCTTCATTCTCTCCGTAGCAATCAAGTGAGGAGCGAACCTAGAAAGCTCTACAAACTTGGCCTCATACTCGGCCACTGACATCCTCCCTTGCTCCAAGGTAGAGAATTCAATCTCCTTCTGATCTCTCACAAACACCGGGAAGTATCTCTCGTAGAAGATGTCGAGGAACTCTCCCCAAGTCCACTCTTGTCCCGCTCGCACTTCATTCCTCTGCCTAGAAGCGGCCCTCCACCAATGTTCAGCTTCACCTTCCATGACGAAGGAGGCCCATTTCACCCTCTGCTCATCGGTCGCCTCAAGCACGGTGAAAATCTTCTCTAGTTGCATGATCCACAACTCAGCAACTGAGGGATCTGTACTACCGTAGAAGGCTGGAGGATTCATCCTCCTAAAAGCTTCCACTCCGTTATGACGAGGTGGGTGAACATCAACCTGCCTCTCCTGTCTAGCTTGACCAGCTGCTAGCAATGCAGTTTGCTGAGCCATAATTTCAGCCTGCCTCTCCATGGCTGCAGCAATAGCTTCCATAGCCCGACTCACATTGGCTTGGGAAGCACCATCTGGGGAATCCCCATCTGTCACACTGCCTCCTCCATGCCTATTATTTCTTCCACCCCTTCTCATGCTTACAATCCTGAGAAGAAGAAAGCAATCCATTTAGAACACACTCATATAAAATTCCTAAGTCTACGCTTAATCAAAACTCAATCCTCAACAATTTTAAAGTCCTAAACTTGATGTTGCTTTCCTAAGGTTGACATCTTCCTATACTCTATACTTAATACCTTAGCCTTAAGGGCTCTAATGCCTTGTGCTTTGATTGATATCCTCTGGTATCAGATCCGGAGTGACCTAAACTTAACTCCTACTAAGAAGACAATTTAGCCCAAGGGAACCTAATGCCTAGAGCTTTGATACCACCTCTGTAACGGCCCCAAAATCCTACAAGGCTAAAATAGGACTTTGGAATCGCCACGTTACTTAAACCTGCTTAAAACCATGCATACAAGGCTACTACACGAGTCTTCAAAAATGAGGATAATAAAATTTCGATATATATAAACCCAATCCAACCTGCACAAGTCTAAGGTCTATATATACAACTAACAATGAACCAATAAGAGTCTGATACACAACCATAAAAGTCTACTGAGCAACATCCTCTAAAAGTCAATTACAAAACTCTCTCAAAGAAAGGAAATGTAAACTAAGAGGTGTAGCCGCCCAAGTCTCCGGCTCCCTCCTCAGAAGGCTCACCTTCACCTCCTTCCTCGAGGTAAGTCTCCTCAACCCACGGCTCCGCCGTGTACTCCTGCTCTATACCTGCCAAGACAAAAGTCCGGCTGAGTACAAAGGTACTCAGTGTATATAAAATCCAACCAACAATAATAATATACCTGCACTTAGTCAGAAACATATCCAATAACATAATAACATAATCAGAGTGCGGAAGAACGTGTGCGCATATACATCATATCATCACCTTGACTCGTGTACTTGTGAGAATCTTAGACTTAGAAAACCATACACTTATGAGGTACTTATGCTTACGAGACCACGTGCTTGTGAGATGCTTATGCTTATGCTTATGCACTTATTCAGATCATACAAGGATGAGACATGCCGTTCTTGGCGGATACGGACCATGCCTTATGCACTTATTCAGATCACACAGTAATGAGACATGCCGTTCTTGGCGGATACGGACCATGTCATGCTTATGCTTATTCAGAATGTCATACGTATGCCATGTTCATGCTTGTAGTCCACATGTGTGACTTGTGAGACTCTTATCTTCGCATACACGTGCTTGTGTGCTTAAGTGTCGAAATTAATATTCGAGTTGGTAATTGCTTAGGTTCCGATCTCCCACCATGGAAACTCCACTATACTGTCCCATACCAAATAGTTAGAGAATTCCCGGTTTGAGAGATGTTCCTCTAAGTTCTTACCTTCCCGACTATCAATTTCCATGCAAATAATTAGACATACTTAACAAACCATTCACATATACATATTTTATCATAATTCATATCGCAATTCATAATCAATTTACTACCATTTCATAAGAACATAATAGCATTTATTCTCTCAAACATTTTTACAAACACCTTGAGTACCCATATTATGAATCCATTATTTCTCTACTTTCTCAAGCATCCATCTAACCACAATCCATCCATACAATCCATTCACCATTCACATCCACATAGTAATCCCATCCTCCACACATTTCCCATCCTTCATACATCCCATCCACATTCAAATCCACATTTCCATTCACACGTCCACTCATAATTAGCTCATTTCATAGAAAATTAGGGAAAACATGCATTCAATCTCTATTCTATCATTTCTATCATCTTAACATTCACAAAACCTTAAAATAAAGTTGATTAGGATAGTATATCGACCTTAGGAATCCTTCCCTTGGATTCAAAACGCTCCCGAGACGATTTGGAGAAGCTTCCCAAACTTTTCTTGCAATCTCCTATCAATCTCCTCCTTCTCCAAGAAAACCCTCTCTCAAAACCCTAGGGTTTCTCCTCCTTTTTGCCAAATTAGGTTAGAACTAGGTGGAGTATTTTAATATTTCGAGTAGGACCCCCTATTTATAGCCCCAAGGTCTGAGAACGAAAAGACCAAAAAGCCCATACTAAAAATCAGTAAAAACACGAAGGACCGAGCGATCGGTGGTAATGACCGAGCGATCGGTTGCCTACCGATCGATCGGTGTTTATGACCGGGCGATCGGTCACAAACACACTCTCTGGAAAATTTTCCCATACAAAATTTTGGACCAGTCGATAGATACCGATCGATCGGTTTTGGACCGATCGATCGCTGGTTCTGACCGAGCGATCGGTTCCTGCAGGTTTTGACTCCCTTACTGTTTTTGGCCATAACTTTTGACTCGTTCGTCGGATTTTGACGTTTCAACTTGGGTTGGATTCGTCTTTCGAAAACGAACATTTCTGGCGTTTTAGAATTTCTAATTTCCACTTAATTTATAGACTAAAATATCCCCAAAGTTGACTGATCTGCAATTCCATTAGACAAAACTCACTATTGACTTGACTTAAACTCAAAATGAGGAAAAACACTAAACATGAATCTCGAAGAGGGTTCCAACACCTTTCTAATGGTTCAAGAATCACACAATTCCAGTAACCGGTTCTAAAACTAGAGCTTCCTAAAGTTTAGGATGTGCCATGACATCCATCCGTTACAAGTTGATTAAGCCTAGTTTACACCACAATAATTAGGCATAAAAAAAAAAAACAATAAACATCAAACATCACAAGGACTAAAATACCCTTAACACAATGAAATAAAAACATGAAAAAGATTCGGGTCTCTACACATTAGTAACACAATGGTCATTTCATTATTGTGTTATCATCAAAATTATTAAGGGTACCTATAGTTGTAACCTTTAGGCCAACAGGTTGTAGTTGGTTCTTAACACACTAACATCTGGTTGTAACCTGTAGGCTAACAGGTTGTACATGGTTCTTAACACACTAACATCCTCCTAATAACTTCTTTTTCTTTATTACTGAAAAAATTCGGCGAACCTCAAATCTAAGGTTTGAGTTGAGAACTCACAAATTCAAAGGGATGATTAGGTCTCCCTATAAGTCTATCTACCCTTTTTGATATTGTAACAATTAAGTTATTAACTTAAGGGATGATGAACTTAAAGTACGGAAATAAAGATAAAAAAGCAAACCATAACACAAGGATTTTTACGTGGAAACCCTTCCGGGAAAAACCAGGGGACCTAGTCCAGCCAAGAGATATCAATAAGACAAAGTCAACAAGAACCTACAAGACTCGAACTTGACTCATTTGGACTCGACACTACGATCCTTCAGTTCTTAGTATCCACGCCTCAAAAAGTCATCACGTACTCACAAGTCCCGCGATCAACCGCAGTCGCTCGTACTTCTCTTAGATCTCCAAAAATAACCATGATCTTCCGATTTATCTTCATCAAAGATGGCTTCGGATTCCACCGACCAAATCACACATCCACGATCCTTCTCGGATCGATCTCCTTCACAAAGGCTCCGAAACACTCCAGCCAATTAGTTCTTTCCAAATCGGGTTGATGGTTTGATTAAAATCAAATCTAGATAGACTCCATCAATGAGAAAGTCCAAGTAAGCAAGAATTGAGCATTAGCTTGCAAAATCTAGGATGGAAGAAGAACTAACAAAGGGGAGGAGGGACAGTAAAAATTAGAGCTTTTATAAACTCTAGATATAGTTAAAATTATTCTTTATACTCTCCCAAAGTTGTTCTTCACGAACTAGAAGGGTTCACAATAAATAGAGAACCCAAAACCCAAGTATAGAAGTTGCCAAAACTCAAAATAGCATGAAAAACGAAAAAAGAATGAAATCCCATATCAGGGTCGACCCTGGGAGTCACTTGGGTTGACCCAACATGGCACTTCGGTTGACACAACTGTCTTCCAAGGTCGACCTTGGATATTTCAAGCTTCTGCCCTTTTTTCTCATACATATTTTTAGAGACTCAGGTTCGACCCAAATTGCTCAGGTCGACCTTGAGGTGAAAACCCCTTTTTAAAAACTCATTTTTAGCTCTTGCATCCTTCACGAAAGTTGTAGATCTTCGACGTGGTCGATTTGATATATTATGGAGCAACATCCAATCTACGGTTTGGGAGATATGCCACCTACAAGCAACCTTGGTTTTTTAAGAATTTTCCAAAACTTTTAACTTGTTTTGGGCTACATATCTAATCACCTAGGGTCCATATGATTAGTCTAAGTCAATTTCCACCTAAGGTATCATATTATAATTATTCTAAGTCAATTCCCACCTAAGATAACATGGTATCTAGGTCACTTACTATTCTATGAGGGAAACGAAAGATACGATCAACCGAGTCTTCAACCAATTTTCTTCAGTTTTCAAGTTTCACTTGTCGTGGATGCTTGAAGGCAATGACACAAGATACACATCTAATCACTTAGACTCACTTGTTTTGACACCGAAATAAGCCAACACTAAAACATGGACTTTACAATCTCCCCCTTTGGCAATTCCGTAGCAAAACCAAATTGAAGTACATGACTTGACACAAACTCACTCAAACACATCAAAACGGTGAATTAGGGCATTACATGACTCCAACACTATTACATGACACCAATTGACAAATCATCTTAAATGAAGACACTAAAGCTCTTGTCAAGTAAAATATGTCTATTGCAACCATGCACCTGCACATGCTCATAAACAAAATACCCAGTGAAGCATGTATGAAATATAAAAATAAATAAGCACAGGTAATACAAGGAATGTACTAAACTAAGGAAATACTACCCTAACATTCTCCCCATTTTTTGTACAATTGACAAAGGTAGGCAGAAAGCCAATATCCCAAGAAATATATCAATTTAGCACATGTGAAATATCAAAACAACCATAATACAACCAAGTAAATGCAGACAATGAGGGGACTAAAGAGCGGGGAACAAAATAGCAATATAAAGCACAAAACTCCTCCTTAACAACTCACCTTAATCTTCTCCCCCTAAGGTCAAGGATACCACTAAAATCAGGGCACCTAAGCTAGAAAGGCCCATGCCAACTAGTAAGGAAACACAAAAAAAATATCACGTACCACACAAACATGCATCAAAAGCATTCCAAGCAGTAATAATTTAAAATTACAAATCCAATGAAGAACATGATTAGTTAGCTCGACTGAGGATACACATTTATCTAAATCTCACAGAATGCTAAAGCATAGCCAATTCATTTAGTCACATTTAATGAACTGTTCAAAAGTGAAGCAATATGTGTGTAGTGGTGGTCTGACAAGATACTAAATCAATATTTCTTTCCCTTTCCAAGGATATGACATTAACCACTCAGGGGACTCACAGAGACATAAATCTAAGAAGTCAAACCTAGTTAGATCCAGATATACTGATTTTTTACATTTTAGTGCTCCTGAATCCATTTTATTTTACTCATTATTTTTCTTTTACTTTTGGTCAAATACCTCCAACCATTGTAAGATTTCTTTTGATGTTCTTTATTTGATCATCTCTTTTCATACAATGATGACTTTCACACTATCCTAGTAGGTAGTCTTGGCTATTGGCAGTAGAGACTTTCACTCTAGTGACCCAGATAGATACCTACTGTCTACTTAGGTAGCCATTACATATTGTTTGCATTTAATAGCTACTTTCACACTATCCCAGTAGGTAGCCCTTTTCATTGTAATAATTTTTTGCTCATGGAGGATACACAAAAATGGGGATGACTAATAATATGGTAATTCTAGATTGATCATCCAAAGTCACACTTTTGGGATAAGACATACCCCTACAGATTAGAAAATAGACCTCTTAACAGAATCAGTCAGAGTGCATGTGAAATTGTAAAGCATACACACCTGAATAAGTCTCTAACTGTGCAAGATAAAACTAGTCTAATTTTCAGCCTAACCAAGAGACTATGAAGGTGATATATCCTCAATCAGCAACAAACTCATATTCAACCCTGAACAAGTATAGAAATAAAGATCACACAAGGAATGCAGATCATCCAAGTCAAACAAGGGTAACATGACAAAAATATTTTTGGATTTTATAGTTTTTCAATGTTTTTGGATTTTTCAAAATAAAGAAAATAGAAAAACAAACCAAAACAAAAAACAAAAAAAAATAAAACTATTAGAATACACAAGCATAGCACTAGGACAAGATATAACAAGCAAAACACACCTTAGGCTATGACAGGCAAGGGCTAAGTGAAGCCCTTCAGGTCTTCCTTTCTCACCCAAACGGTTTTATCAGTTTGATTAACCATTTGGTCTCTAACCGTTTCAATTGAGGTAGGTATGACCTTTTGCCTCTTCCTCATTTTTCAGGATATTGAGTCCTAGAAGTATGGCAGACATTATGGTTCTCCCCGTTACCTCATTTATATCTAGCATAAGGAGTGTCATGACCATGCCACTGTCTAGAGTTGTGAGCAATTTTTATCACATCTTCACACAAACTCCTACACTTCTCCACTAGGATCTCAACTCTCTTTTAAAGATTCTTATTAAGATTATTTTGGTTCTCAAAACCATGATTGGTTATTCTTCAAAGTTTAGGACATCTAGGCTTAATATGACCATTCACTCCACATTTATGACATGTAGGAATGAATTTTTGAGTTGAAGGGTCCTTCCCATTTTTAGGAGGGTGCATTTTAGCACCAGACTCAGTGTTCGAGGTGGATGAAGTTCCCTTCTCATCTCCATACCTCTGATCTTGCTCAAGATCAGCCAACTTGATTTCAAGACTTATATTTTCATCAAGACAAACATGTAATTCAGATTCAAGAAGCTGAGTCTTGACAAGGAGGGAAGCCTTCTCTTTCTCAAGCTGTGACATAAGAGCTCTCAACCCTGAAGCCACTTGGTCTAAGACATCTTTTTCCATTTCAATAAATTCGATCTTTTTGGACATGAAAAACTGAACCTTTTTCAGCTTTAGGCATTCCTAAAATAGCTCATCATAGGCTGCCTCGAGGTCTTCCTCAGAATCTGAGTCATTCTAGCTCTCATCATCATCCTCACCATCACTATGGTATTTGTCACTCATAACATTTGAAGAAGTTTCTTCAATCCCAGATAAAGATACAGTGAAGGCCATATAACCTCTAGTCTTCTCACAAGAAGAACTATCTGATTCCTCAGATTCAAATTCACTGTCATCATTTGCCTTGCACTTAAATCTTCTCTTATTAGAGCACTCAGCCGTAATATAGCCGTAGCCTTGGCATTCATAGCATTGAACACCTTGAGATTTCTTGTCCACACTTTAAAGATGTTTTTTGTTCTCAAAGTGCTTAGACTTAAGCTTTTCAAAAGATTTTTGTCCTTTCGGATTAAATCTCTTATTAAATTTCAGAAATTTTTTGAATTTCTTTATAAATAAAGTCAGCTCTTCTTTATCATCCTTAGAGTCATCATCTGAACCATCTATGGATTCTTTGACGGATTTCATGGTAATAGATTTTAGTTTCTTAGATTGGTTCAGATTTAACTCATAGGTTTGGAGATAACCAACCAACTCTTCGATTTTGAGAGCATCAACATTTTTGCTCTCTTCGATAGCAGTAACCTTCAATCGAAATCTCTCAGATAGAGATTTCAAAAAATTTCTAACAATTTTGGACTCAGAAATTCTTTCCCCAAGATTAAAGTTAGAATTAACAATGTCACTCAGATTAGCATAAAAACTGTCAAAAGTTTCATTATCATCCATCATCAACTTTTCAAACTTAAGAGGTCAGTATTTGAAGTTTGGAGATCTTGACAGTTGTAGTCCCTTCATGGGTAATTTGAAGAATGTCTCATGCCTCATTCGAAGTGTCACATTTAGAAATATGCCAAAATTCTTCGAGTGTGACAGCAATGAAAATTGCATTAAAACCATTATTGTTCCATCTACAACTTTCAAGTTCTACATTGGTCCATTCAGAAGAACGTTTAGAGATGGTCTGATCATCTATGATCTTTGTTGGATGGGTCCAACCTTGTTCAATAGAGATCCATACTCTTTCATCTAATGATTTTAGAAACGCTCTCATTCAAGCTTTCAAATAGGCATAATTATTCCCATCAAATAATGAGGGATAAGAGATGAATCCTCCCTCTCTTTGGAGATTCATATTCACCCAAAATATAAGATACGGTCACACTAATAAATGAATGAACCTGCTCTGATACCAATTGAAAAAATTTTGATGAATCCCAAATCTATGTTTTGATTTGAGAACTCACAAATTCAAGGGGATGATTAGGTCTCCCTATAAGTCTATCTACCATTTTCGATATTATAACAATTAAGTTATTAACTTAAGGGATGATGAACTTAAAGTACGGAAATAGAGAGAAAAAAGCAAACTATAACACAAGGATTTTTACGTGGAAACCCTTCCGGGAAAAACCACGGGACCTAGCCCAGCCAAGAGATACCATTAAGATAAAGTCAACAAGAACTTACAAGACTCGAACTTGACTCATTCGGACTCGACACTACGATCCTTCAGTTCTTAGTCCTCCATGCCTGGAAAAGTCATCACGTACTCACAAGTCCCGTGATCAACCGCAACCGCTCGTACTTCTCTTAGATCTCCAAAAACAACCACGATCTTCCGATCGATCTCCGTCAATGACAGCTTGAGATTCCACCAACCAAATCATACATCCACGATCCTTCTCGGGTCGATCTCCTTTGTAAAGGCTCCGGAACACTCCGACCAATTAGTTCTTTTCATAACGGGTTGATGGTTTGATTAAAATCAAATCCTAGATAGACTCCATCAATGGGAAAGTCCAAGCAAGTAAGAATGGAGCATTGACTTGTAAAATTTAGGATGGAAGAAGAACTAACAAAGGGGAGGAGAGACAATAAAAATTAGAGCTTTTATAAATTATAGAGATAGTTAAAATTACTCTCTATACTCTCTCAACGTTGTTCTTCACGAACTATAGAAGGGTTCACAATAAATAGATAACCCAAAACCCAAGTCTAGAAGTTGCCAAAACTCAAAATAGCATAAAAAACGAAAAAGGAATGAAATCCCATATCAGGGTCGACCTTGGGAGTCACTTGGGTCGACCCAACATGGCACTTCGATCGACCCAAGTGTCTTCCAGGGTTGACCTTGGATGTTTCAAGCTTCTGACCTTTTTTCCCATACATATTTTTGGAGACTCAAGGTCGACCTTGAGGTGAAAACCTGTTTTAAAAACCTCATTTTAGCTCTTGCATCCTTCATGAAAGTTGTAGATATTTTTGATGCGGTCGATTTGATATATTATAGAGTAAAATCCAAGTTACGGTTTGGGAGACATGCCACCTACAAGTAACCTTAGTTTTGTTTAACTATTTTCAAAACTTTTAACTTGTTTTGTACTACATATCTAATCACCTAGGGTCTATATGATTAGTCTAAGTCAATTTCCACCTAAGGTATCATATTATAATTATTTTGAATCAATTTCCAACTAAGGTAATATGGTATCTAGGTCACTTACCATTCTATGAGTAAAACGAAGGATATGATCAACCGAGTGTTCAACCAATCTTCTTCAGTCTTCAAGTTTCACTTGTCGTGGATGCTTGAAGGTAATGACACAAGATACACATTTAATCACTTAGACTCACTTGTTTTAACACCAAAATAAGCCAACACTAAAATATGGACTTTACACTTTCATCTTCTTTACTTTACTTTTCGGATACCCGTACTTATACAAAAACCTCGATCATGCAATTTCAAGTGTTCATATAACCTTTGTGAGTGACATATAGGTAATAAAACTTCAATACATGCACCTGTATTTCAATTATCAATTCACATGCTCACATATCATTTAGGCACACAGTTCCATCTATTAAATATGTTCTTCATCAAAATCAATGCATCATTCGTCCCCTTTCATCAAAAATTCACCAAATGAACAATTTAGTAAAACATACATAAGAGCATTTCATCAACGACCTTATCTTCATCATTTAATTCAGTAATGAATATTTCTAAATCATTTAATAGAGCTTAACTATTTTATTTTATCATTCACATGCCTTCATTTTCATTTCTCATGAGGAATTCACAATAAAAATCAATAGTGTATAATTATCTTCAATACATCATATAATAACATTTTCATCTCAATTTAAGTTAAGGAATTACACCGACACTATTTAGTTGAGAGTATCGACCTTCCAAGACTGAATCCCTACAGTCTAAAGGTTGAGGAAGACTTGAAGAGTGAAATCTCAGTTTTAGAAGGAAGATCCAAGCTCCTTCTTGCTTCCCCAAGAGCTTTCCTTAGAAAACATAGGTTTTCTCATCTCCTTTGCCAAATTGGGTTAAAAGACCTTAGAATAATCTAAACCCTCGAATTAGGTGGTCTATTTATAGTCCTAGGGTTTAAACCCTAAAAAACCAAATTTAACACATTTAAAAAAAACATGTCTGTCAATATTCGTTTGAATGAAATTTATGTTCCTTTAAACCGATTTAGACCCTTTCAAACAGAAATGGCTACAGATTTTGGCAGCCAATTGAAAACCCTAGCTTCGTTTGAACGAATGAGATTTTTGTTCGAACGAAAGTCCCATTCATCTAGCTGTATTTCTTCCAACTTGGCTCCCTTAGCTAAGGCTTATATACATTTTAAACCTTCCTAAACACACACATACCTTAATAAACCCCTCATTAATATTTAACCACACTCACTATACATGGGAGGCTTTTGGCCTTTGCCAAGCCTATGCATAGTACTATTCATAGCACTGAAATTCAGAGTCCTATATCCTCCCCCCTATAGAAATTCCGTTGTCGAAATTATGACAATACCTGAGTGTGCTATAGCAAAAGTGGTATACATCAATCAAAGGCATTAAAAGTACAAGCATATATAAAATCAGATTTCATTGATTCAAAATGGAAATACATCATTGAAATCAAGGTACAAAAAGGGATATGGCCCATGCCCTAACCAAACCTTCAAGTCCCAATTACATAACATCAACTACCCTAAAAAAAAAAGCACAAAATAACCTTAACCTACTACAACTACCAACATCCCAACAAAACACACAACCATCAAACTAAGACCAGTCATCCTTGGGCTCATTCGCATTATGTTACACAAAGCGCTTACCACTACACCATAAGCAACTGTCGATGGTGAAGGCGCAACTTTATTCCCTTATAGCACATTACGGGGCCCCGGGAGGTTGGGCGTGCTAAGCACCTATTGAGCTGGGGCTGACACTGTTTGAAGCCATCTCTCAGTGGTAGGCTGCTGGAACCCATAATTCAAACAATCCCCCCAACAGCTACATTGGGTGCACTCGAACCCGCGAACCCGCGACCTCACTCTGATACCACTTGTTGCACAAAGCGCTTACCACTATACCAAAAGCAATTGCTAATGGTGAAGACGCAACTTTATTCCCTTCTAGCACATTATGGGCCCCGGGAGGTTAGGCATGCTAAGCACCTATCAAGCTGCGGCTGACACTGTTTGAAGCCATCTACTAGTTGTAGATTGCTGGAACCCATAATTTCAACACATTAGCAGCAGTATCGGGGACATCAATTGAAGGCCACATGTGAGTGCGAAACTGGGTCAACTCCATGAGAAGATCTTGCACCTAAGTGTTTAGTGACTGATAGGAACCCCACACCTCATCAGCAAAAGCAACATGCTGAGACTGGTACAGTAGGTGTTGAGCCCAAACTTCATCAGCAAAAGCGGCTTGGTTAGACAACATCTAGGCCATCTAGGATGTCAAAAACTCTATGGATGGAGCACCCTTAGCAGCAGGCTCATCCTCCATCATAGCGTCGTCATCAAGATCTGTAGCTGGCCCTGTCGGTCGTGCGCCTCATACATGCGCACAACTTTTAGACCATGAGATCTTTCCAATATAGCCCTTCGAATCCTTAAAGGGTTCATCGGAAGAAAGGACACCATAGGATTTCAAAATCTGGCATATTAGAATGCCAAAAGAAAGACTGTCTCGCTGGGAAGACGACTCCCCCACATAAATCATCCGCTTGGCTATCAAGGAAGCAATACGGACCGGCCTGCGAGAGATGACAACATAAAGGAGGTAGGCTCGGTATGAGCCAATATCGGTAGTGTGGCCCATGAGATAGATATTAGCACACATGATCATGTGCATAACACGAGCAAGGGTAGTAAAGCACCGCTACAACAAATGAGTAGGTACCCAAGCACGGTCATCCCCACACAAGAAGGTAGTAGCAGTGTTCAGGAGTTGGGTATTGTCATCATCCCGAAATCGATAGGGAAAATATGCATTAGGGATGAGGGGAGTTTCAAGGTACTCGGAAAGGAAAGCGGGGGAGATGGTGAAATGCTTACCACAAACATATAAATGGAATGTTTTGGTACCGTTTTCATCGTGGGCAATGTTGGAGTTGAATTCTCGGACTAATTCCTCATGGCATCGACCCAACAAGGACATGGGATTTCCCATTTATGATATTAAAGGATATCTGGAATAGGTGCGTGGTGTTAGCCTAAAGGTTACAACCTTAGGTAGCCTTAATAATTTTGATGATAACAAAATAATGAAATGATCATTGTGGTTCTAATGTTTCTATTAAGTTCTTGTGAAATTCAGAGTATAAGAACATTAGCACAACATTCAAGGCATGAAGCATGAAAATGACATCAAGCAGTCAAATTGGATTTTCAAAAGCAAGCTTTCAATCATATGTAGTCATTCCAAGGGATTAGATAATTTATCATTTCATTATCACATTTCTCCCCCTGGCATCATCAAAAAACATGAATACGCATTATATGATACCAATTAGATAATTTCAAACAAATGATACCAATATATATCATTTTCAATAAAGGCATAAATATCATCAAATAGTAAACAAAAAATGTTATAATTCCTGAACTTGTTAGGTAGTAGCTCTGTAATATCCAATGTGGATACCAAAGACTTACGACACCACTCAGTTGAATATTATGCAGTGAAACATATCAATCATTCATCATTCATATCATACTATTTCAAAGGTTTCATTCATAACAAAGATTAACAAACATAACATCAATCATATATTTAAATATCTAAAGAAAATATCATAGCATCAATCATAATCACATAAGATTTTCAACAATCAACAAACATATCATCATTCATTCAATCAAAACATACTTTTTCATATATAGAAACATATGAAAAAAATATATATCATCAATCATATATGTTTCAAACATTATTATAGGCTTATAGTACCAATTACATTATCAAAACATATCATATCATGCATTCATATCATCCAAATCAATTTCAACACATATTTAGCAATCATCAAGCACGATTATTTTCAAAATTTATCATTTTTACTTCTTCAACATTGTAGTCTACAAGAAAAAGTTCAAGTAGCTTCATTCAAGGTTTGAAATTTCGATTTCAGATGTCATTTCGAGCCGTGGAAAAAAGATATATCGAGGATATTTCACAAGATATATCGAGGATATTTCGTAAGATATATCGAGGATATTTCGCAAGATATATCGATATCAAAGGAACAATATCGTACATAGAGGAAAAAATTAAAAAAATAGTGAAAAACATGAAATTTTTCAATGAAACTTAAAGAAATGTTAAAATAAATGTTAATACACATCTGAGAATCAAAAAATTAAAAAAAACAATAATGTATATAAGAGATGCAATGAGAAGGAAGCCAAAAAGACGTGCGCTGATGCATGCTAACGACAATGTATGATTCACTATTATTGATCTTTACATAAAAAGTTGCATTTATTTCTCAATCAAGCATAACAATTAACTCAAATACAATCAAAATTAATACTATTAATAGTTAAAATAAAAAACATTATATTAAGATTTTATTGAATGTTTTTATTGTGTGTATAATAAAAATCAATACAAAAAGAATTAGTTAAATAATATTTAATTTATAAAATATAATTAGGTTAATACTTGCAACAAAGGGGTATATGGTCATTTATGCAATTTTTAAAAAATCTTTATTGTAATGAGTGTAATCTAAGGGAAGGTTTTGAAATATAGATAATAATGAAATTAATTTATAAAGAGGTATTTAAAATTATTATTTTATAACATAAGTTTTATTTTGTAAATGACCATTACAACTTAAGTATAAATAAGTAAACAACAGAAAATATATTTAAAAAAAACAGTATAAAATATTTCGATCGAAATTTGTAAAATTTTGTAAAAACCGTGTGAGAAAATGTAATAAATAAAAAAAACCAGTAGAAAATATTTCGACCGAAATATATGAAATTTTGTCGAAATTTACGAAATTTCGATCGAAATTTGTGAAATTTTGTAAAAACCAAAATACATGAGTTAGATGTTTCGGAACTCATCGAGATCGAAAAATATCATTGAAATATACGAAATTTCATCGAAACTTCAAACCTTGGCTCCATTTGGTACCCAAACCATCTTGGGTCCAACTTGGTTATCCTTTGGAAGAGATTTTTTTTTTGGAATCCAAACTCGCCTTATCCTCTTGTTTCCAATATATGTATAGATTGTATTTGAAGATTTAGAGGTAAAGAAGTTTTGATAAGACTTTTGTTTGATTTTCACATTATAGCAAATTCTGGCCTTACCAAAAATACATCTTTGATTTTATAGCATTGCATATAGGATCTTTCTACCATTTGTAAATTGAGTCATAATTTCAGACAAATCATCAACCTTAGGTTTTAAATTATAACATTTATTACGTTTAATGGTTGAGATTAGAGGCTTTGAAGCAATTTCTTCATTTTTCTTTTTCAAAATTTCATTTTCCTCATTTAAATTTTCTTTCTCCTTTTTCAAAAATTCATTTAAATTTACAAGAAGAGTTTTCCTTTTTGAGCATTTTTTTAAAAAAAGCAACTTTTTAAAATTCATCAAAAGCTTCTCTTAAATCTTCATATGAAGGAGATTCATCCTGGAAAGAATTTACCTCATCCTTATGTGTCATGAGGCATAGATTGGCTTGCTCACCCTCACTTGAGCTTGCATCCGACCTGCTATCATCCGAGTCATCTCAAGTGGCCTTCATTGCCTTCTTCTTGTATTTATGAGTTTTCTTGAATAGGGGCACTCCGGCTTGATATGTCCCTCCTTTTTGCACTCATAGCAAATGATATCTTCTTCTTTGCTCTTTTTGCCCTTGATGACCTCTTTATCAAATTTATTCTTGTAAGCTTTCTTCTTGAGGTTTTTCTTGTGCTTTAAGAATTTTCTGAATTTTCTTGTCATCTTCTCAATCTCCTATTTTTCTTCTTCACTTTATTCTTCTTCACTTTCTTCAATAATGTGGGAGGATTTTAGAACATGTCCCCTCTTTGGTTTAGTATCATCTTATTGGTTTTCTTGATCCCTCATGATCACTTCAAGAGTTATTAATGATCCAAGTAGCTCATTCATGTGTAGAGTTGTGAGATCTTTGACTTCTTGATGACCGTCACTTTTGGAGCTCATTCCTTTGGTAGAGATAGAATAATCTTTCTCACATTTTCTGCATTAGGGTAGATCTTATCAAGATATTTCAATTCATTAATAATGTTAGTAAATTTATCAAACATAAACAAAATAAGTTCATTTTGTTCCATTTTAAACATTTTATATTTATGGACCAATATACTAATTTTTTGTTCTTTAACTTGATTAGTCCCTTCAGAAGTAATTTGAAGTTTATCCCAAATTTCTTTTGCGGAGTCACAAGCCGAGACTTTATTGAATTCTTTTTATTTTGAAGTTACTCAGAAGGAGTGGGGGGTTTGGCATTCCCCTATCAATTTATTAATATGAAAATATTGGGGGGAGGGGGACATAAAACCTTACCCCTACAAGGACACCAAAAGAAGAAATATAACCAAACTAAAAAGACTTAATTGTGGACTTCTCTAACATTTTCCAATCTAACATTATCTAAAAAAAATAAGTGAATTGGAAGGACAATCTTGATTAACACAGAAGACTCTAGAGCTGAGTGAGTTGCAACCATAGTTAGCAAGGGAATTTGCAACCGTATTTGCTTCCCTAAAAATACGACTAATGGAGGAACAAAGATTTATGAGCCCGCTGATATATTTATTCCAGTACTAGGATTTCCAAGAGTGAGCGTTCTTCCCATTCCAAGCATCAACAAGGGATTTAAAGTCTGATTCGACATTCACTAATAGACCTATAAGACTGTGCAAGCAATTTTCATTGCGGTTAGATTACCTGAATTTGTTGTATGGAGTTTATTATTTTGTGTGGGGGACTATCCTTCCGATCTGGGTGAACCCAGATCGTTAATTACCTTCCTGATTTGGGGAAGAACCTCTAATTAAGAAGAACAAAAAATTGAATAAAATATTTATTTATTCAAAGGGGTTGCCCAGATCCTTTTAGGCATTACAAGGTGTCTCATTGAGGTCTTTGTATCAATAAAAGAGAAAAAGAAAGAGAGGTGGCCATGTTGGGGTTCACCTTATATTCTCCATTGGTGGGAGATCCTTCTTCTTCACTGGTTTGCTCGTTGTATTCTTGCAAAAAGAAAAGTTCTTTTCTTGGTGTTTCTGTGTGTGTTTCTTGTGAGAAACCCTCTTTTTATAGGTTTTGGAGAGTCCTTTTTTTACTCCCTTTTGACTTTTGGGGAGGTCAAAGAGATTTCTCTTATCTTGGGAAAACCTGTTACAATTAGGAGTCATTTTCCTTGAATGACTCCAAATAGGTTTCCTTTTTGGGTAACTTAGGACGATAAGACTTTTCCCCTAAATAGGAGGAAAGAATCTTATCCCCAAAAAAGGGGAGAGATTACTCTCCCTTTCATATGAGGTGACATATGACACTCTTTTATTGGGAAAGAAGAACGGATCCCTATCTTGGGATCCCCCAAAGATGGCAGAGAGTCATTTTTTATCAGGGATTCTCTACCATGTGGCAGTCAGGTATTGATTGCCACCTGGGAGGATGGTTGACCCAGGTCCAAGGCTTATTTGAGTTGCGGACCAGGGCATTGAAGAGGACTGACCTTGGTCAGTCCACAGGCTAAAGGGTTGAGACCATAGGTCTCACCTGCGATCAGGTCCATGGCCATTTATGGCCGCAGACCAGGCTCAATAGGGGCTAGCATTAGGACTAGTCCACAGATCAAGAGGGGTGTGTTAGACATATATGCCCACAAAAGCCATTCGGGAATTGTATCAATCTACTTTATTAATAAAAACATATTTATATTCACACATTATCTTCTACATTGGGTAATATATATTAAAATTATTTCATAAGATGAGACTACTTTGTCCCTTAGGTAACATTGTAGGAAAACCATCCAGTTGGTTTTGAACCAATTGCTAAGAATATATGGTTTTCCGGTTCCTTGTAACCTACAATTGTTCAAAGTTATTTAAGATACATCTAGACAATGTATTCCTACTAACTTACACATGGTTAGTTCCATATGATGGAGTGATGAATCTCAATCACTGAGAGAAGGGTCTCTTGACTAAGATGTGAATATAAGTAACAAGTACTTATATTGCAACATGATCGCTTAGTGGATACCCTTAGAAATATAATGTCTGTATATTTAGGGTAGCCTATTTGACAGAATATCCTTAACCTGAGAGGTCGATATCTTCTCTAGTATTTGCCTATATAGCTTTGATGTAGCCAATTGTCAATGTCGAACACACCGGACTAAATACGGGTTCGTTGGGTTATGTATGCTATACTTGAAGAAGTGTGTGTACACTCAACAAGGATTCCAACACTCTTCATTTAGAGTAAATTATATTGAGTTGATACTTGTCAAACCGGACTTGGAAAACCAATGTTGGTATTTATCGATGAAATGGTTTTATCAAAAATGTTATTTTCTATGTAAAAGAAAAGTAATAATAATAATTATTTCTTTTAAAGAATTTCAAATAGTTTTGAAAGTCCAAGTTTGACTAAAAGTATCAAAGAGAAAGAGTTCTCATTATAAGCTAGGGATTAGAGACAGTATAAAATATTGTCCCATAAGCTTATAACAATATTTGGATAGTGGAAGGACGTGTTTGTAAACAAATCTTGTAATAGATAATATTTGCAAATAATTCTCTAATTTATGGGGGTTAGTCACGTTGTGTTAATGGATATTATTATGATTAATGGAAGTCCAGGGATATAGATAAAATTCTATGATCCTAATGGTATTATAGGAAAATATTTCCTAGCAACAAGACTTCAACCTAAAGGTGAAGTACTTGGTCCCACAATCAGAAATAGGAGATCCCTTTAGATCCCACACACTAGGACCTTCTTAAATCTTTTAATTTAATTAATAATTAAATTAATTAATTTCTCCACGCATGTCAGATCGATGTATGGTAAGTCATACAATAATTATAAATTTTCATCTTTTTTCCTTGAATGATCTCTGGAAATTATTTTCCTTCAACTTATTGTGTAGGGAAACGATATGTTCATCGTAAATTTCCACATCATCGCCCTACAACTCCTTGATTAATTATCTAGTTTTGTTCAACCTATGGCTCATTTTTACTAATACTAACCCTAACATAAGGATACAATATCAGAAAAGAAAGATGTGAAAACATAGAATGGTTAAAACACAACGAAAAGAGTTGAGGAGAGAAAAAAAAAACCTTAGAATTGGTCATGGTCGTGCTTCCAAAAGGGATTTGTGGCATAAAGATGGATGACATAGACAGAGAGAAAAAAGATAACAGAGGGAAGAGATATCGACTTACCTGACATCGATGGAAAGCAGCTTGTCGAACACTAGCTTCAGCTAGAGGACTGATAGGGATTATCGCGTATAGCGCTTGGGTTCGCTTCTTACCCTAACCACACCTCTACAGAATTTCCCAATGAAGATAAACAATGGTTAGGATGGTTTATATATAAAGGGTATAAATGACTTTTTCATTTTTATTTGAAGGGTATAAACAACTTTTGACATTTTTTGGCGAAAATGCCCTCAAGATATTTTTAATATATGATGAGTATAAAAGTATTTTTTTCTATCTCCCCATAATGCCATTTGAAGGTTCATTATACCTTTCACATTTTTCATAAGTACAAAAGTGCCATTTTAACCCTGCATGATAATTACTTTGGACTTATGTCTATTTTGGGGTTTAAGATCTGGTCAAGCCACTCTGCGGTAATTGACTCATATAAAAGAGATTTTTTTGTTGAGTCGTGGATGGGTACTCCAAATATACTCTTAATCCTAACAGTTTATAACTAACCACTAAGGGCTAGAATTTGGCTAGGCTTATTTTGTCTTTTCTAATGCCACATCAGCTCTAATTCTAACCTTTTAACAATTTAGTTAAACAGTTTAGATTTGGGTGTACACTTTGAGCACCAAAAGAGTAATTTTTTTAGGGGTGCTGGTAAGAGCACACCACTATTTATGACTGGACACCATTTAATAATAAGCATCTTACCTTTTTTTTGTAGTTTATCTTTCTTTATGCACCCATACCCCCAGATCCCTAAAACCTCATCTTTTATGTCTTCTCCTTTTAAGAAGGAAATTTGTCTTCTCAACTTCTTCTCCTCATAAGAAGGAACGTCTTCTCCTTCTAAACACGATATCAAAGCTGGTGATACGTTGCATATTTTGATCTCACCCCTTGTTTTGATATTCTCTATTTAATTAAGCTTTTCCAGTGGGTGGCAGCCGCCTTACATCTTTTTTTTAAAAAAAATTTACCACCTCAAAGATTTGAAGCCTTGGTTTTAAGTTGAATTTTGTGGAGGTACAATCGCTTTAATGTAATATTTGATATAAAGTTTCAGTGAATAGGAAATCAAATTTTTACAATAAATTCTTGAACTTGGGAAATTAGAATAAGCCTCGTTGTAGCATACAATGATGCTGGAAGTTGGTAAATCAGTATTTGTTGTTTATTTTAGCCAAAGCTAATTGATAATAGTTGTCTATAACAAGCAAATATTTAGAAACATAGCAGTATAATCTTTGTTCACCCAATTGAGAGAAAAGCACAATAAGATGAACCAACTAGATCTTTGTTAGCTTTGTTGCAGATAACAACACCGGAAAATTAAAAACTGATAATAAATATAATTTCTAAAGTTCTTAAAGTGATTAGTGTATAGAAGTTTTCTCACCCTAGGGCAGTGTGTTTAGGCTTCAAGGTGCGAATGGTTATTGCATGCTTTCATGTAAGGACATGAAACTATTGTGGTTGCGAATAAACAAGCGACTGCTTGGATTCTTACACTAGGGGGTGGAGCCTCTAGCATGAAAGGGTAATTAATTATCATGTTTTATGGTTTTAAGATGTTACAAATCAATGGGATCAACATCTTTTGGAGAGACTTATGACTCGGGAGTCGTGGACATGAATTGTTTACAGTCTAGGTTAGCTCCTTAGATGCTCCTGACCGCATAATATGGCACGAAGTCTGGGATCTTTAAAGTCAGCTCGGCAACTCACCTGGATAAGCAATCGATGGAAATTGGGAGGACTTCATCTCATTCCAGTAGTGAAATGGCGGGTGTCAAATGGTGCAAAATATAGAAAATCCCAGCTCCACAAAAAATGTTGCTCTTCTTGTGGCGACTATGGCATAACACGATTACAGTAGCGGAGAACCTAAAGCTTAAGAAATTTTGGGTACAAGAGGAATGCTCATTATGTAAAATGCATCATGAGACTGTCACTCACCTCTTCTTGGACTGCCCTTGCTCTCAAACTATTTGGTTTGACTCAAATGTTTCGTTGAAGCTTTCCTCGTAGCTTCCATGACCATCCCTTAGTGGTGGGATTAGTGGACGAAGCATCCCCAGTTTTTGTTGGTTTTAAACAAAGAAGCAAGCAGAGAAAGACAAAGGAAATTCTTGAGAAACCTCAACCCAATTGTTCACGGATTGATTCTATGGTTCTGCCTTTTCATTTCACTTTAATCATATACTTATACTATTACATTGAGACTCACAAATTCATTGATCGAAATACAACTTCCCAAAAACAGCTAATAATAGCAAACACTAATAATAGTAAACTAGAAAACTGAAGAGTTTCTGGAAAACATAAATTAACTTCAATACTCCATAATTTGTTTTTCAGCAACTCCAAGCATTGATCTGAATAATTGAAACTTGTCTCGAGGGAGTGCTTTTGTAAATATATCAGCAAGTTGTTCCTCTGATTTGCAGAACTTCAATGCAATTTCTCCATTTGATTCCACTTCACGTAAGAAATGATATTTGATTGCAATATGTTTAGTTCTACTATGCTAGACAGGATTTTTGGCAATTGCTATAGCTGATTTACTATCACAGAAAACTTCAGTAGATCCTAATTGTTTTTCCCCCATATCTTCAAGTATCCTTCTCAACCAAATGGCTTGGTTTGCACAATCTGCAGCTGCCACATACTCAGCTTCAGCAGCAGATTGTGCCACATTACTTTGCTATCTCGAACTCCAGGAAAACATAGCAGATCTTTTTAATTAGTTGGTGATCACCAGTCATAAGTTGTTGAATTTTGCAATACAATGTTAGTATTAAAGATTGTCTGATATGCTAACACATTTGAAAACCCTTTCAAACTTGATAATACCGTCGTCTGATCAACAACAAGCTAACAGGATCCATTCCTAAAGAGTTCACCACCCTCTTCAACCTCAAAGTTTTGTAAGTTGAAAAATCCCCTTCGATATTTGATTTCAACTATGGAGGTATTTTATTTAGATTTTATATTAGTGGGTCTTGACTATTGAATGTTACAGCGATGCTTCTACCAATGATCTTTGCGAAACGATTTCAATTGATCCAAGGAACAACAAATGATAAGCATTACAAAAGCGGGAATACAAGCGACACTAAATGCTTGAACATCAATTTTAGCTATTGCAAACCCAATGTAGGGTCGTTACGACAAGTCAAAATCACTCGAGGTGAGAAGATATTGTAAAATTATTGCCTTGTTTTCTCCTAAGCTTGTAACTAATGTCAATCATACATGATATGATGGTTCGAGTATTCGATATTAATATATCATCTACAGTGAATCTAGGCTCTGAAAGCATGGAACAATGTGTCCCTCCTACTATTCTTTCAAGGTTTGATCTGGTGTATGTTATCATTGGTGATCTAGACGATCAAATGGATTACCACATTGCTCACCACATTGTGAGAGTTAATAAAAAGCATGAAGATGCACTTGCTCCTGCATTCACTACTGTGCTACTAAAGTGTTATATCGTATTTGCGAAGTCTTTGAAACCCAAGGTTTGTCTACTCTTCCTTGAAATAGGAGGTGATATTCTTTTGTTCGAAAATCCATTTGTTGTAACCCTCACCCCTTTAAAAAATTTTCAAATTCACATAGCTCAACTGAGAAGCTAGGAAACTTTTGGTGGATTCCTATGTTGCTCTTGGTAGAGGTGATACAACTCCTGGGAGTAGTTAGGCAGCTGGAAACTTTCATCAAGTTGTCAGAGGCCTTTGCTCGAACTCATTTGGAACTTTAGGTGTGTTAAACCTCACAACATATTTTACCATGTTTTACATGATCTATCCATATTGTTTATTTATTGAGACATTATTTGTTTTTTTTATCTGATAATTGATATGAAATACTTATTCTTTTCTTATATTCAGTGGAATGAAATTGAATACTTGAAATTCAAGAAACCCCTTGAACATGCCGGTTTAGAAGTTGAGTTAATATAATACACATGTCTATTTGATCTGAAAAGCATGGAACATGCTGGTTTAGACTTATTGATATACATGCTTATTTGATCTTCTCATTTATTTTTGATTTTTTTGTTTGGTTCTTTTGGTGAACCTTAATTTGATGTATATCACCTTGTTTTCTGCACTGAAAAATGATCTCTAGTCCAATTATTGAGCCTTTATATTATTCGCCGTGTTGGCAACATCAAATGTTTTTTCAATGTATTTTATGTTGCAGAATGGGTGATACTTACTAGTGAATTCAATTTTTACATGGGGCCAAGGAATCAAAACTTCTCTATGTACTTCCATAAGCAGCCCAAGCAATAAGGAGGAGACCTATCTCTTTTTTGGTCTCATCCCCACTCTCTCTCTCTCAAGGTCTATACCAATTAGGAATGCCCCTCCTAGTCATCCAATTCCCAGATTCCATAATGACGCCAGTGAGGGTGCCTACAATCGATTCATGTCCCGCTTGCCTATCTTATTTTTTTGGTAATGGTGGCTGTCCCAAAACCTTCGAGGCGAGGACTAGTCCAATTGAGTGTTCGTTCCGAAACACTCGAAATTTCCCTACGGGCACCATGGTAAGTGGCAGAGTGGTATTTGAACACCCAACCATGGGAACCTAATTCGGGATGCTTGCTAACTGCTCCAACCCGTGGAAAGTCCTCTATGATGAATTCTTTGTTAGACTAAGTGCCCTGGAAAAGTCATTTACTTGTAAGACAATATTAATTTGATTAATATTGTTGTCTATGCTTTCTTTATTGCATTCATTATGGGTGGTTGACTATATACCGATCATGAGATGATCAACGCGGTATGAGATACCGAGGAAAGGTCATTAGAACAAATTGTAGAAAAAAGCGAAGTGTTTGGCCATGGGCCAACATTGATAGATTTAGCTTTTCATTTCCTTATGCCAAAATTATTCACAACTATGGGTGAAGCTAGACACTTCACTTAGATGCCTGTCAAAATGTTTGGATATTTTTTTTTAAAAGCCACGTAGAAGGAGTGGGGACTCAACATTTGATGTTCTTAATACTTGAGATATGGCTTTATCTCGAGCTATATAAATTAACTTCAATAGTTTTGTGAGAGGAACTTTCTAGTTAATCATTTTTGTGTTACCTTATGGTCTATCTAGTCTCTTTGTAATGATGTGGTGTTTAAGGGGGTCACATCTAATCCACTCTCGACTATTAAAAAGCTAGAGGGCTTTATTGCGGAGATCTTTGCTCATGTGATTGGGATGGGTGCTCCTGAGCCTCTTTCTAGTTTGGTCTGGGTGTCCCCAGAAAGAGGATGGATAAAGATCAATGTTGACAAGCAACTCTTATCAGTGGGGCAGCAGTTAGGGTGGGAGTGGAGGCTCGCAATTGTTTGGGTGATATTATTTTGCGAAGATGTAAATCGTTAAGGGAGGGGGGGGGGGGGGGGGGGGGGGGTAGGGTTTTTCATTGATGACCTAAATATGGAGAGTAGCAAAGTTTCATTTACCATCTTCCATTACAACCCATTAGGGTTTGTATCTAATGCGTTATTGTGACTTAACATTAGGGTTTTGCTTTATTTTCCATCTTCCATTACAAATCAAATTTCTTATTGCGTTATTTTTCATCTTCCATCTCCCTTTTTTTTGTTTGTCCCTAATGCTTTAGGACATACAAAACCCTAGCTAAAGTATAGAATGACTCACCCACTGCGTCTAGAGTTGATTTTTTTGGAAAATTTGAGTTATTTTTTGGGTAGTTTTCTTAGTATGAGCAATTAGCCAACGTATTCCAATCAATCCTCTTTAAGCAAGGTTTCCTTATTATTCAAGGTTCTAGAATCCTTTACAGTCTTCAACTTGTGGTAACTTGATAGATGATTGCTGTAAGATTTCCTTTTGACTCCGTTTGTTTGCATGGAAAATGAGATGGAAAAAAAAACTTTTCCAATGAAATTATTTTCCGGTCAAAGTTTTCCTATTCTTCTATTTTATACATTTTGGCTATAAGGAAAAAAAATTCTTAAAAAATTATATATTTTGTGGAAGAAAAACCATTCGAACTACACCTTTTAAAGCATATCATATGCACGACAGAATTCTCAATCTTAATTTATAAAACAAAAAAAGCTGTATAAAGCCCCCTCCATGCACTGCCAACGAGCATCTCTTCAAATAACTCAAAGACTTACTCACTTGACATACACCGACCTGCAATTTCAATCATTCATTACAACCCGACAAGGATAGCCAATGTATTATGGTTGGGAAATTAGGGAAATATTATGTTGGGGAAATATTTATGTAGTATCAATGAGATACACAAGATCTCATATATAATCTTGGATTAGTATCTTTAGTATATTAGGATTATCTTTAATATTGTCTTTCCAAGTTAAGAGTTTTGAGTTATTTATTTGAACCCTCTATGGGTCATTATAATTCATCAAAGCTATTCAATAACTCAGTTTCTCTTCATGGTATTAGAGTCACCGACCCTTTGGAGACCTCCTAACTCTGGTTTTTCTTTTCCCTGCAGGTCGTGCCGCCACCGCCCGTCGACTGTCAAACTTTTGATTGTTTTTTGTTTTAAATAAAAACTCTACCATCACCCTCTATACTTTTATTATCTCTAGGATCATACTCATACCATGGATCTCTCTGTTTCTTGTCATTTATTGAAGGCCTCTCCAACAAGAGTTTTTCTTTAAATCATGGATCATACTTCATGTATTTTGGGAGAAGATCATGACAGATCTAATGGGCCACCGGCTCTGACAAACTTAATATGAGCGGAATGCGATAGAGATGGACTTTACACACTAGCAGTGACCACCAAGCACAGTTGAATGTTCTAATTATTTGTCGACAAATTATAAAAAAAGATCAAGGGTGAGGAGTACTCGACTTGTGACAAACCCATGAAGATCTCGATCGTCATGTGTTTGAGGGGGAGTATTAGAGAAATATTATGTTATGTAAATAATTATGCAATACCTATGAGATACACAAGATCTCATAGATAATCTTGGATTAATATCTTTAATATATTAGGATTATCTTTAATATTGTCTTTCCAAGTTAAGAATTTTGAGCTATTTATTTAAACCTTCTATGAGTCATTGTAATCCATCAAAGCTTTTCAATAAATTAGTTTTCTATCAATTTGAGTACTCAAAATTCACGATCATAGTCCACTTATATCATCCCCATTTCAGCTTAAGATGTTAATCTTGATCGATCAATTATAGGAGAAGAGTGATAACTGAAATAAGAGGCTCCCACCACCATTACCAATCATGGTGGGGCTCCACTTAGGGATGGCAATATGACCCGCCCCCTAGGGGCCCCGCCCCTATAGGGGCGGTTTTTTTTCAAATAAATGCGGGGTGGGGCGGGGACAGTATAAAAAATAAAGACCCGACTCGGTTTCGGGGCGGGGGTGATTTTAGTATACCCCGCTCCGGTGCCCCGCCCCGGAACCACTTTAATAATATATATATATATATATATATATATATATATATATATATATATATATGAATATAAATATATAAAAAAAGGCAATAGGGACGGGGTAGGGCTGTGGTGGAGATTTTATAAGCGGGGCGGAGCTGGTTTCACCATATATAAGCCTCGATCGGGGCGGGGCGACTTTATAATCGGGTCGGGGCTGGAGGTATGGATGAGATAATAACAGCGAGATAATAATTGGTGTTTGCTTTATAAACAATGCCTTTTAAGGAACCAGAGGTTAGTTTAATTAATTTTGTATTATTTTTAATTAACTTAAAGTTTATCAAACTCAATATAACGGTTTGAGTCCTCAGAAGCGGACCCAAGTGTCAAGTGTCCTGTGTCCCTTTTAACTCCTGTTTAATCAAGATTAAGCTTAACTAAATTAAATTTAGTAATTTTATTTTTCCTTTTTTTCTAAAAACAATGATTAGATTGGTTAACCCTAAGGGGTTAAGTACTGTTGATGGATGGTAGAAAAGCGTCTTGGATCAATGAGGTGGTCAGCTTCCGTTTTCCATTTCCCTAACCTTGGTTGCCGAGAAAATAAACATGGAAAAGAAAAAAAAAAAAAAGACAAAAAAAAAACTAAAATTTGTATTAAATTTTATTTTTCTTACATGCTTTACAAACATAGCATAAATGTTTCCATTTCTCTTTTTTAGGGTTTACAAGATTTGGGAGAGAAGAAGAAGAAGAAGAAGAAGAAGAAGAGCCTCCGATCAAAGGTACCGCCTTCTCTCTCTCTCTGCATATCTGAGGGATAAAAGCAGTGGTTTATGTAAACCACCTATGAGACTGTTCATTTTTAGTGATTAATTTTCTTCCGTGATTTTTCTGCTATGATTTCGAGATTTTTTGTTCACTGAATCCATCTTAGCTTAGGTTTCTGTTAACACTGTAGGGTTCCGAACATAGATTTCGGTAATCGCATCTCTGTTGCTTGACAAAATGTCCATGAGAATGCATTAACGTCAGATTTTTTTGCATTTAAGGTTTGGAATTAGGCACAACTTTGTTAGCATTAGGAATTGGAATTGTATTATAATGTTTAGCTAGGTGAATTAGTTGTTTCTTTAGATGAATAAACAAGTGGGGTTGCTGGTTTGAAAAAACATAGTGCCTGTTTTATGTACTAAACTGATAGATATATGGGTCTCATACTTAGAAGAGAAGAGAGAAATGATTGGGGGATGAATGACTGCTTTCTTCGTATCCTTTTGTATTCTTGCATTTTGAAGTCGTAAACCTCTGAATTTGTTGCATGAAAAACAATTATTTTTTCTCTTGGTTTTTTTTTATCAGGTTTACTCCATTGTGCATTTCCTCCTGTGTGTAAACCCCCTCCCTTTTTTAACAGTGTACTAATCACTAATCAACTGTCCTTAATAGCTCGAATCCCATATGACAATAATCTGATGTCATGCCCATATGGGAAGTCATAATCATTGTACTAGCCAGAAGATAAGAGCAGCTCATTCTCTTTTTGATGACGATGATGATGTGATATGAATGATTGTAATAGACTTTTTACTTTATGTTTTTGTGGAATGTGGGTGTGGAGTTGTGGATGCTACATTGCTATTTTAATTTTTGATGTAGGTGATGCTGCTTTTAAACTTTATTTTATGTTTTTGTGGAATGTGGGTGCGGAGTTTTGGTCTTTTGGATGTTATATAAATTAAATTTATTGCCTAGGCAACACTTCGCCTAGCCAGGGCTAATTGCCTAGTTGCTTTGACTACACCGATATCATGTAACATTTTATTGTAGACAAGGTGTTAAAATTCGACTCAATTCGGTAAACTTCGGCCGAATTGAGTCGACTTCCATGATGACCGAAGTAAAATCAGCATGTAATTTAAAAATTCTGAAATTCGTGATGCACTTCGGTCAACTTCGGTGGACTTCGATCGAATCGGAAAATTTTAGTAAGAAAAATACTAAACTTCGGTGGAAGTCCACCGAAGTCTACAGAAACTTTAAAAAAAAAAAGTTGTGATTCCCACGGACTGAAATCAATTCCTACTAACCAAAAAAAATCAATCAATTTAGATTAAAGAAACCCTAGAACAAAGAAGCAGGGTACATACCTGTGACATGGGTTTGTTCTTCGTTGCCATTGTCGTCGCCATCACCATCCCTTGCTATTGCCGATCAAAAAAACCCTAGAAGAACCCTTTTTTCCCCCTTTTCTCTCGTCGAGCTCTGGAGCTAGATCTCTCGTAGTCGTCGAGCTCTGGAGCTTGAATTCTCGTGGTTGTCGAGCACTGGAGACAGTGGAACTTGGTCTCGTTGAAATGATCGTGAAATGAGAGAAAAACCCTTTTTTACAAAGTTAAATGGGTAATGCTAAAGTCACACATTCTTAAACTCACTTTCTACAAAATAAAGACATGAGAGTCTTAAAAGAGAGTGTTGCTAGCTCTTAGGATATTTCGTAACCTCACAATGCCCCTTTAATTGGCCTTAAACTATGGTTAACAAGTTTTAACTCTTATGGTTATCTTTTTAAAAAAAAATTTAAATTATGGTTAGATGCCTTAACTCTAAGGGTTAGTGAATTTTAACCACAATTAAATTTTTTTCTAATAATATTTCATAAATTAAATTGTAATATTTTTTTGAGGGCCCCACATGGGCAGATATCATTTACCTACGTCAGTAGAGTCAGTCGGTCAGTAGTTAGCTGGGGCATTGAGGCTCTTGCAACCCTTACCCCTGGTGGGATTAGATCCCCAAACCTCCACCCTCGGAAGGCCACACTCCTACCACTCACGCAAGAGGCGGGGGTGTAATTAAATTGAAATATTCAAATGGGATGTATTGTACTATTTCTCTTTAGAATTAGTCTAGGGATACTCGCAAAGTGTACTCCCATATATACTCCCTGATGTGGCAATAGAAAAGACAAAATAAGCCAACTGAAATCTTGGCCCTTAGTGGTTTGTTATAAACGGTTAGGATTAGGGAGTATATTTGGGAGTATAATTGGGAGTACCCATAGACTGACTATTCTCTTTATTTCATAATCAAGACAATGAATGTTATTGGAATGCTATTCACAGTTCTCTCTATCTCCCTCTCACTCACATAGTCACGACTCATGTAGAAAAAAAAATCTCTATAATTTCTAAAAATAATATTTATATTTTCTAACATTTTAAAAAATATAGATAGAAAAAAAAAACTATTTGTAATTTATATTTTGGCATAGAGGTTTTGCTTGTTTACATAAAAATAGGAAATATTAAAAACTTGAACAGTGGTCCTACACATTTAAATAAGATTACATCTATTTCTTTTTACATAATTACATCTACTTCACTGTCAAATAAAATTACAGTCTTCTTCTTTTTCTCTTGATGTAGGGTCTTTGATAATTTAACGATCTCCTCCTCTTCCCATATTGATTCAATCCTGTAAAAACATTGAGCTCATCAATTGCAGATAAAAATAAGTTTTGAAACTAAACTGAATTCAATTATTTATCAACTTTAATGTGCATTCATAAAATTTTCAGATTTCTAAAACAATTAACATGAATAATCATTAAAAATAAAGAGAATAAAATGACTTACATATCCCCTTCACTTGGCAAAGAGAATAAAATGTAGTTAAATAAATTTCACAATACAAAGAAATATCAAGAAGAAATTACAACACAGACAAGCAGACAACGCATGTCACTTAACATGATTCTCATTTTTGATACTCCACATACTTGCATCTAGTAATATAATGAATTCTAGATGTGTATTTATGCTTAAGTATTGAATATCTAAAGTTTCATATTAAAATTCCAATGTTTCTTTAAAGTTTCCTAAACTTCTTTAATTTTTACATAACTTCCTTAGACTTTCTTAAACTTCCACGAATTGAGTCAACTTCCTTAGCGACCGAAGTTTATACCGAATCCGAAGTTTAATACCTTGATTGTAGATCACCTCATATAGAGTCAAGGAATGGAAAAATTTATCCACTAATCATGTCTAGGGAAAAGGTTATTAAGATGATTGGGTATAAACTATGTTAAATGATAATCTTTACCAATTATTAATATGCTGAAGTCACCATCTTTCAGAGAAGTAACTGAAAAGAATCATTTTTGGTTCTCTATGTTCAACTGGCACAAAAACTATGACCCGCGGTGCAATAGGGTCGGTGACATTGAAAGTTAAACACTGGAAGAAAGATCCAAAACATATAGAACATATAAGAGTGACAGTAAGCTTAATCCAAACTTTTGTCACTGACAAAAAAAAAAGAAAGAAAAAACATGTTAAATGTAGAAAAACTAAAGTTTTTATATGTTCTTTTGCTACACAAAGAGCTGGTAAAGGTAAGATTACCCATCAAACAGACATCCCTCTCCTTCCCTTAGATGTTTAATTGCAGCGTACATCTTCCGCCGAGGTCCAATAGCATTTATACCCATCTCTTTGAAGTCTTCAAAGGTAAGTAGCGACAACACTTCCTCATCCACTTCGTGCATTTCGAATATACCAGCATACTTGCTAAACCCTAGCTCATCCAACCATCTCCTTACACTATTTACAGCACTACCACCAATTCCCATCTTGCCATATCCACAACCTGTTTTGGGACCCTTACAAAGGCCATTGGATGTGAGCCCAACAAACTCATCCCCCTGCATACCCTTCACCATCTCCATTACTAATTCCAGGGGTAGCACTAGAATTACCAAAAACATTATTTTTGCTTCTAGTGCTCCAACCCCATCGCTTCATGAGCCTTCTCTTTCGAGTGACCGTTCCAAAATTCGACTTAAGTTTATTTTCATCTGAACTCGCAAATTCAAATACGATTTGGAGGAGTTTGGGTTCCTATTCTCTCTGTTATGCATCATATCAGCCAAAATCATCGATAACATGCCAGGACTGGACACCACGATTTCAGACGACCTTTGCATAGAGATCCCATAAATGTAATTAAATTCTGTTTCTCTAGGGTTTTCCACATCGTGGTTCCATCTCTTTTGCTCCAAAATTTCCTTAATTTTATGAGAAGTACCACAAGAGAAAGCTGCTGAAACATCTCCTATCTCCCCAAACCAAACATTTGGGTGTCCCTGTCTTTTTGAATTCATGCTAAGAACCAACATATTCCCCAAGCCCTAGAACCAAACCCTAGAAACACAAAACCTTTGCATGTAAATTTGTAAATTCGGCCAAAATAGCAACATGGCTGTAGTGATCACAAATTTAGCATTCCAACATTATGGCAAAAACACATTCTAGTAAAAAAAAAAAAAACAAAGTAATCCAGTATTCCATCTTTACCAAAAATAGAGATCATTGTCAAATTTTTGAACCACAGAGCAAGAAATTTGATCTTTCGCTTTTTAAGATATGATACTAAAAAACTAGGAAGAACAACCATGAATGGAGAACAATAAAAAACAACCCATATGGTTTCAGTCAATTCTTTTCTTCAAAACCCTAGATTTCAGATCTAGGTGTAGCGGTGGGAGTGGGAAATTGAGTTTAGGGTATAGATTATACCTAAAAATCGATGTTGATGTAGGTGGCTTTGGTGATCTTGTCGTCGCCGGTGAAGAAGGAAGAACAAACCGATTTTGAGTGTCGAGCACCGAGCGTCGAGAGAAATAACTTCTCTCAGTTTTTGAGAGAAAACTTTCCCTTATAATGGAAAACTTTTACTGGGAGAAAATTTTCCTAGGAAAAAATAAATTTTCCAAGACCCCAAACACGAGAAAATTTCATTTTACTTTGGAAATCGTTTTCATCATCTGTTTTCCTTGCAAACAAACAGAGCCTTTGGTAATTTTGTTATAACTTTCTCGACTTATCTCTTTTATTATGTGTTCATTTGCCATCTTTCATTTTATCCTGTGAATTGGAGGCAAAGAGTTCATTCTTCTCTTGTAATTGAATGATCCTTTTGCCCTCACACAATCATGGCTTGCCCTTTTAAAAAAAATCATGGTTAAAAATATAAACCACATGGTTAGTGAATCTTAACCATGGTTAAATGGATTTAAAAAATTCTATTAATCCTATGGGTTATTTTTTTAACCATGATTTAAAAGAAAAATCATGGTTATAAACCACAGTTAAAAGGAAGCTATTGCTCTTTATTAAATTGAGTAGTAATTCTTTGCCAAGGAAAGTAAACTGAGTAGTTATTCTTTGCCAAGGAAAACCAAATGCACATTTTGACTTCTCGTATTGGCAAGTTACTTCTCGCAATTACAAATCAAATGTCAATTTTCCCCGTAAAATGACTTTTACATACTCCCCTAGAGAGTTACTTTTTCAGGAAGTTATGGAGATTTGCAGAGAAGTTTATCGAAACAGTATAAATAATATAAATACTTTCATCTCACAAGCCCTAGCTCACATCTCAGTTCCTTCCCATCGCCGGGCTTTGTTTTTTGTGGAAGAGGGAGAAGATGGTGTATGCTACTAACGATGGATGGACCACGGTGACCTCTTTCTCCTTATTAATCATCTTTGTTCCTCTTCCTCTCACTCCCTAGTGTTCATCGTCGTCGATCCATTATACAGCTGCCAGTAAAGATCCTCACTTCCGCCTTTCCATTCTACAGCTGCCGATTTGTCCTCCTAGGTATAATTATCTTTTTTTTTGGCATTTATTTTGAGATTCATTAAATATAGTATTCTGATGGATCATGGATATGCATCCACAAGAAAGTATTGTAGATCTTTCCTGTGATGGAGTTGAGTTGGGGTTGGATGGATGTGAATATACAGGAGAGGAGAGTTTGCTACTACTGTAAAACATTGTGGGGGAGTTGGAATTTGTCGCAATCATCAGTGATTGCAAAGAAATTGTTGTTGGGTTTCCCTACGATATTAAGCCCTTATTTTCCCTAACTCAATTTTAAGGTTTCAGGGGCCACTAATTTTCGTTTTTTTTTTTTTTTGATCGATAAAGCATCTCATACCATTAAAACGAGGCCAAGAGAAACGAAACAAGAAACTCGGCAAAAAAGAGCTTATAGGCAAGTAAACTCAACACCAAGGAAAAAACAAGAATACAGACGTTATCCCCTGGGGAAACCCCCTATTAAACCATTACCTCGTAGAGCACCTCCCTACTAAAATGAGCCCCTGCCCAATCCAAGACAGGGGCTTGCACCCATCTGCCCATGTGTGGAAGGAAATTTTTCATTCCACTTAATATCTATTTGATCTGCTCTAGTTTTGATAATCTTTATGAAAACTTGTGTTATGTATATCGTATATTGTTGGTGGCGCCATTGATCCCCTCCCCCCCCCCCCCCCAAGTTCTTAATCTTTGGTACTTTTTGATATTATCCGTCTCCTTCAAGCTAAGTTAATTGATAAGTTGATCATGTAGGTTTTAACTTCTCTGAGTTGAGTTGAGTATAAGTGCATTTGCTGAGCTTTTTCTCTTTTGGGGATGACCACTGAGACCAAGATGACCATGCTTATCAGATAAATCTAATCAAACCCATATTTTATGTCTTTTGGTTAATATTCACTTAGAAGATGAATGGATGGTAGACATTGGTCTTAATTCGGCCAAATTGGGCAAGAAGTACTAGGCTACTTCTTAGGATTGCCAATGTAGATTTGTAATGCATTTTTTATTTTTCGTCTTCTTTTTTTTGTAATGACTTTTAATTGGATAGTTGGATTGTATTTGAATATTCTTTAGATTATTCGAATTGGATAATGTAATCGGACGGGTTCGGGTAATATCAAAATTCGAATATTTTAATTGAACTCAAATACGAATATTATAGTTAGGTACTCGTCGGGTATCGTAATGGATTAGGATAGTTCAATAGTGTAATCGAATTGAATTCGAATATATCACTATTTGCTATGAATTTGCTCCGTTTACAACCATATATCTAGATTCCAAAATTAAACAAATACATTTGTATATATCACTATCCGCTTTGAATTCGCTTTGTTTTCATCCATATATACATATTCTGAAACTAAACAAATTCATTTTGTATATACATAAGTTCATAAATACTATAACAACGATAAACATGTACGTTTTGTATGTACACCTTAACAAATACATTTTGTATATAGAGTTTTCTTAATCTCACATCTTATGATTTTTCTTTGGTTAATTTGTTCTTCATTTCCTTTTTGTTATTATTATTAATTTTTTTTTATCATTGTTGGATTTTAGCTCTTTTAGTTTTGGTATGGTTTCTAGATTGGTTTCTAGATTTTGCAATGGTTGTTTAGGATTTTTCATCATAGAATACGCGTACTTCACAATTTTTATGTTCTCTAGGTCATTGGGTTTTATTATTTTTTATTATAACTTTTTTTTTTGTTTCATCTTCATTTGGATTGTTTAGGGGTTTATACAAGGTTTTTTGCATGGTTCTAAAATTTGACGAGTCGGCTTGACCAGGTTTCAAGCCGAGTCGTCGTAAAAACTCGGAAACGCCAACCAAAAGCGAGTTTTTCAGGTGAGTCGACTCAACCCAGTTGGCTCAGCCAAGTTAAGTAAGTTTTTTTTTTCTTTTTTTTAAACCCCCCCCCCCCCCCCCCCCACCCCCGCGCGTAGATAAATGCGAAACAGAAGGGAGGGGTGATAGGGCACAAACTCTTGCTCCCAAATCCCTTCCCTCTCGTTCCTCCTCGGCAATCGACGACCAATCAATGCTAAACAGAGGTACAAGTCTTTCTTCCCTCTTTCTTTTCCCAGATTCAACGCATTGCGTGTAGGACCGTTGGTATTCTCTCTCTCTTACCTTTCTCTTTGAACATGATATCTGTGTGTAGTGGTCGAGATCTAAAGCCCCTTTCTTCTCTCTCTTCCCAAATTTGGAAGAAAGCGCCTGGTGATCTCTTCGAACTAACTTTCATGGATACGCAGACCTCTCTCTTCGAGCACTAAGGATCCTTTTCTCTCTTCTTTCTTTGTGTATTCTCTCTATTTTCTTCTTTCTTTGTAAATCAAAGGTTCTTCCATATCCTTTGGATACTTTCAAGATAAAACCACCATGGCAGACGTCTTGACAGAAGAACTGATTGCTGAGTTGTGTTCCATTCCTTTTAAATTTGTCTGTTTGCCAGGGATGGAGATGGCATGTTCTTCTATTCCCTTCCTTTAAATTCTCTTTGTTCTTATTTCATTTATCATTCTTTCTAATAACACTGGGTATTACTTATGATTGATGGGTTAGTGTGTGTTGATCAGTGAGTTTCTCTAAGTTAATTTTTTTCATGCTCCATTAATCCATTTAACTAGCTATATAAAATTATTAATGATGGATGGTATTGGTAATTGACGAATCGTATTATATATCTCTTTTTGGGGGTGTTTTATCATTAATTTTGAATTTATACCATATATTGTATTAGAAAAATATTATATTTGTTCGATTTTTAGGGTCAAAACTCTATCAAGTCAAGACCGAGTTTTCGAGTGACTCTACTCTGCAAGGTTTCGAGTTGAGTCAGATTTTCAAGTTTTAAAATTCAATTTTTTCTTGGGTTGATTCTCGGGTTATGAGGGCATGATAACCAACTTATGATTTTGTTAGAAGTCGATATTATGTATTTTAAGGTTTCTAAATCTCGTCCTTGATTTTCCGAGGACTGTAGGAAGAACTTAGATTGGGGAGTATTTGTATGCATACATGTGTTTGTGTCTGTGTTCTGATTCTCTATCACCTTAGGGAAGATGATCTATTTCTAGGGTTTTGATTATCGTTTTTAATTTTTGTTAAGTGTTTGATGATATGTATCTCCTGCTAATTGATTTTTCATGATTGAACGGACATATTATGATTTACTGGTTGGCAGAGCATAATTTAATGCTCTTCAAGTTTTTATGTTTTGTTTAAATCAGTTATATATATGGCAGGTATGTGTTTGTATATGCAAAATGTATCTGTTAAGTTGTACATACTAAATAAAATGTATCTGTTTATTTTTTTAGCAATAAGCATGAGGATTTATTAATCAAAAGATCTTCAAAAGTAGACAGAATACAGATATAGGAGTTCACAAGGTCGTAAACTCAAGATGGAAAAACAAACAAGAACCAGAGCAAGAAAAAGCACTAAAAAGAAACTGAAGTGGGAAGTCAAGCTTAGCCAAAACTCATCCTAGCAATGCTCCCAAGTCCACCCTCTCATGCCGAATAGAGACTCATTCTAAAACCAGAAAATGAATGCACGAGCAAATGCGAGAGGGAGGAGAGGGAGAATCGTGAAGACTCTCTTGTTACTCTTTCCTTATTGACCATGATATGCCCCTAGGAAGAATCGCCCAAATAACCCTCCTTGCACTATCCATACTTAGCAGAGACCAATAGGATAAGAAACTATGAAAGGAAGAAGGGAAGACCCAATCCACTCCCAGTCGGGATAGGAAATACCCTAGATCACCCCCACAATAGGGCAGTGCAAAAGCAAGTGATCGACTGTCTCTTCCGCTTGAAGGCACAAGAAGCAACGGTTAGCCATCCTCCACCTTCTATTTGTTAAGTGATTACAAATAAGAATCTTATTCAAAGCCACATTCCATAAGAAGAAAGATACCTTGGTGTTGGATTTCACAAAATTGTATAGGGAAATGGTACAAAAGGTATTGACCTAAGAGATTGTAGCAGTGATCTCACTGATAATCAACCATTGTGACCTTTAGACTAAGTTCTAACATCTCTATCTATAGGGCCCAAAGGACGGACCCAAGACGCCTGAAAAGACGACTCAAATGATTGATCTTCCAATTGTTCAAATTCTGCCTTAACTTAGGGCACCACACCACTCTCTTGTTACCCAACCCAAAATAGTCCCTCACAAGGGCGTGGGCTAAGAGGAAGATGTTTCCAAAGTCATCCTTTAGTTTCACGGATCCATCGTTATAGTGTTTACGTATATGTATATACAAAATGTATCTGTTTTGCTGTGGATATCTGTATGAAGTATAAACATGCATATTTATATAAATAGACATGTTTATGTTAGTGTAGTTGAGGTGTTGCCTAGGCGGTTTTGGACTGCCACCGCCTAGACGCCTCTCTAGGCGGGCGGTAGTCACCTGGACCCTTTATCAGTTATCCTATTTTACAATGTATTTACATATAAATATCATTCAAGTAAATGGTTTTACTCTTTACTTGTATTTATTTAAGATATTTATATGTAAATAAGGTTATACCCCCCATTTAAATTCAATAAAGATTATCCTAGATTCAAATTCCCGAAGAATAAAAAGTCAACTTTCCCAATTCATGAACAAAATTCACTTTTTAACGCCTTTTTCAAATTTTCAACTTGCAAATGCTATGATATTCTTAAAATTTAAAATTTCTATTATGACAAAACGTTACTAAAACTCAAAAGTTTGATAAAAAAGTCTCGTATTCTAATCTTCAAAAATATTTTCATCTATAGAGTCAAAAGGTTAAGTAACAGTTTAGCAAAAAAAGTCATACATTCAAGCTTTACAACATTAAATGTTAATGTGCATAGATTATTGTCAAGCCTAGGAGGTTCGAATTGTTCTGTGTATATATTAATATTATATATATATATATATATATATATATATATATATATATATATATATAATATAAAGAAATAAGATTCCCCTCCCAGCTCTCCAAACTCTAATCCCTCGAATCCTATACGTTTTATCTTAGGGATGCCATGTGACCTCTATCTTTAATCTCAACTGTTTGATCAAATTTTTTTAACAAACGTCTCCCACTCATGTTCTCTCTCCTTAATAAACGGTTTTCGATCACGTCTCTCTTAAACGGTTTCCACTCATGTCTCTCTCTTTTCACTCTTATGTACGCACACGACATGTTGCCTCACGCCTCTCCTACTCAAAACCTACCATCTCTCTCTCTCTCTCTCTCTCTCTCTCTCTCTCAAATAACTCTTCCTAAAGGCTTGTCTCCAGTGTAGTCAAGGCCAGTGTTACATAGGCACGTGGTACGGGTGTCCAGGTGTTTAGGGGTATTTGGCACGGCAAGCTCTGAAAATCCCAATATGGCGGCACAGACGTTCAATTTTTTAAAAATGATTAAATATATATATATATATATATATATATATATATTATAACTCAAAATTTTTAAATAACAATAATAATAAAAAGAGGGGGATCACCAGTTCCTAATTTTTTTAAAAAAATATATACCTAAGTTATAAAAAATACTCATATAGAGAGTAAAAATGAGCAACAAGAGAGAAGAGAAGAGAGAGATATACATATTGATCGTTGTTGTTGCCGCTGCTCTCCTAGTAAAATTTCGTCTATGTTTTCAAAAAAAAAAAAAAACACAATTTGAAAAAAAGTTCCTTGCAATTGTATTTTAAAATGACACGATATACTTAAAGCACCATGCGCCTAATCATAATGTTAATTTCACTATGACATGGTATAGGCATATATCAAGGAGTGTCGTGTCGTGTCCAAGTGTCGGCACGGTAAAATTTGGAAAAACTGAACTGCCTAGGTAACACTGGTCAAGGCGCCTAGGCGATTTGGTCGGCCTAGGCGCTAAATAATTTTTTAAAAATTATATATATTTATATATGTGACATATATGCATATTAATTATTACATAAATAGAGATATATAATTAGCTTGAAGTTTTAAACCTAATTTCTAACACTTGAGGTAGTGTTTTAAACTTGACAAATATAAGATATTAAGAGATTTAACACTATAAACAAAATATTACCATCAACCAAAAAGTTTACATCATCAATCATCCTCCACAATTTCTCATTCACCTTCCACTCAAAAAAAAAAAACCATGAAAGTATATTATAATCATTCATCATCCTCATCAAGTAATGAATTTAATAGAGCTTCGTCCTCTATCTCATTGTCACCCCATTTGAATCATTGTTATCTGCCTCCTCTATATATTGTTCTTCTCTATCCGTCTTCGTTTCATCTGATAGTGGCTCATCATCAACACCTTTTTGTAAGCTTTGTAATCTAGACCTAGTAGGCCGTACACAACTTTCATTTGCACCCGAAGCCTCTGTAACTTGATCTCATGTGAAAGCATCTTCCTCGTGCACTAGTTGCTCTTGCATACTTCCAATAAGCCACTCATTGCAATCATCGATGTCACGCAATGTAATAGGGTCCAAGGAATTTCTTGCTTTGAACCGTTCAACTAGTTTTTGATTATAACGAACATATACTAGATCATTCAATTTGTTTTGTTCTAATCCGTTTATCTTTTTTGTGTGTATTTGTAAAATAAAAATTTATACCATAAATTAAAATAAAAAACAAGTAAATTATAAATAGTGAAAATTAAAACACTTATACAAATAAAAAATAACTTACATGTTCAAATACACTCCAATTTCGCTCACAACCACTTGCACTGCAAGTCAAGTTAAGGATTCGACAAGCTAGTTGTTGTAAATGAGGAGTTGAAGTTCAGTAGTTATCCCACCATTCAAATATATGATTAAAAAAAAACAATATCAAAACATAATAGTATAATACTATTAGAACTTTATAAATGAAAGAATTGAAATTTTAATTAACTTGGTGGTAGTGTATCTCTCTGCCGGATCAGTAAGGTTCTCCCAAATAGGCCTTCAACATTTTTATAAAGTATCAGTTCTTTGCTTATCTTTGCTTTTATCTCCACTTTTGGGATTAGCCTCTCTCAATCACATCGTACAAGCCTCACATAACCTCTTCGTAAGATACTATTCGTCTGTTTTTATAAAAGAACTCCGGATTGATGTAATATCTAGCTGTATGAAGAGGTTGATGGAGTTGTGCATTCCATCGTTTATCAATAATATTCCATATCTACTTGTACCTATGTTAATTAAATTAATCATATCAATACTAGTGTAGTCAAGGTGTTGCCTAGGCGTTTTGGAGGGTTCAGTGCCTAGTCAGATGCTTAGTCGAGTGAGGATTCCTAGGCGGTCGCCTGGGTGTCGCTTGGACGCCTAGGCGTTTTGGGTTTGGGTGTCGCCTGGGCGTTCATTTAATGAAATAGGTTTATTTGCTAAGGCTTTTAGATTGTATACAGTATACTAACCTTGATTACCAAAACAAACAAATTAATTAAGTTTTAATGTGCTTAATTAGTTTACTAATTGTATTAATATATAACTCCTTTTCAATTTATGCTTTAGGGTTTTTTATATGTTTAAGGAAGAAGAAGAAAGGGAAGAGAAACCTGAACGGTTGAAACCGAAGAAGAAGAAAAGAAGAAGAAAGGGAAGAAGAAGAAGAAGAAGAAGAAGAAGAAAGGGAAGAAATTACCGTACGGCTGTTCCCTTATACCACCGGCCTCTCTCTCCCTCTTAGCCTGGTCAGATGCTTTCTTTCTCTCACTTTGGTTCTCACTTCTCTCTTTTTTATTTTATTATTTAAATGTTTGATAACAGCAAGTGGCCCCTTCTTCTCCCACTTGCTGTCTGTGTTAGTGCACCTCTTTTTATAAAATTTTGGCAGCTTGTGCCTTTTTTTTGGGGGGGTTTTCAGAGGCATATGGACCCTCAATTTTTTCATTGACTTCCAAGTGGCCCCTTACTTTCCTTTTTTTAGAGACTTTAATGATGGCCACCCAACATTTATTAGCCTTGTAAACGCTGTTGTTTATGATGGTTATGGTTTTCCCTTTTTTTAATTGCAAGAAGCCAACGTTGTTGTTTCAGCACTCACAAGCCAATATGTGTCCCTTTCCAAATCTTTTTCAGCTTAAGGAACTCTAAAAATCTGAAAATTTTAGCAACGCCAAGGCATTTTATTTCAAAATTCCTATATTCCTGCAAGGCTGCAATAGAGGTTAGTAGATATCACATTCTTTTATTTATTAGATACAACCATTTCTCATTTATCAGTGAATTATAATAGAAGTGTCAAGCGTATAATGTTTTCAATTATACAATCATTTCAATGATTTATTATTAAAATTAATGACAATAAAACAATAGAACATCTTATAGGCACTTCAACACTTATAAGATCATTCACTAATTTGTATACTATTAACTATAATGAGTATACTTTATATGTATTAAATCAAATGCTTATTTAATATTGACTTTGTTATTAGATCATTCCCTAAAGATGATGTATCAAGTGAAATCAAAAGACATAGGGTGCAAGTATGCTTACTTAAACGACCTAAAGGATAAAAATGAAGTTACCTGCAATTTTTGCCATACCACCTACAAGGGTGACATCTACCGGATAAAGATACATCTTGCTCAATTTGGTGGGAATGTAATCAAATGTGATAAATGTCCAAAAGCTTTAAGGGATGAGATTCGAGCTTATGTAGCTAAAAATAAAGAGTGCAAGTGAAGTGGATTCTTCACAAATGGTAGAGCGAGTGAAAATTTATTTGGAAGAAGATAGTGAAGAACTCGAAGCCGTAAATCTAAGAGAAGGTAGAGGGGCAAGGCCTCGTAAGAAGAATGGTCAAATGAATAGTTTTCTAAAGCCAAATCCTGAGGATTACAAGAAGAAGAAAGTAAAGCAAGCCACACTTGAGAGTGTGACAAAGCAGATCGAGCGAGAGAACGTATGCCAATATATTGTACGATGGCTCTATCAGGCGGATATTCTATTCAATACACTACGGTTGAAGAGCTTCAAGACAATGGTTGAATCAATTGGCAAATTAGGACTTGGGATGAAGGCACCAAGTTATCATGAGGCGAGGGTGTCATTGCTTAAGAAAGAGGTTGCATACACCAATGAATTATTGCAACATATTAGAGAGTTGTGGGGTATCTCTGGTTGTAGTATTATGTCTGACTGTTGGACAGATAGGAGGAATAGATCTTTGATAAATTTTTTAATGAACAGTCCTGGTACTTTGTTCTTGGAGTCTGTAGATGCCTCATCGTATGCAAAGACTAGAGAAACGCTTTTTGAGCTGCTAGATTCATATGTAGAGAAAGTTGGTGAGCAAAATGTGGTACACGTTATTACTAATAATGCTTCTCCATATGTATTTGTTGGGAAACTTTTAATGGAGAAGTGGCGTCATCTATATTGGACACCTTGTGCGGCACATTGTGTTGACCTTATGCTAGAGGACATTGGTGAGCTTCCTAGAGTGAAAGGGTTATTAGAAAAAGCAATAAGTTTGAGAGGATTCATACACAATCACGGGTTCGTGTTTAATTTGATGAGGACCAATACTAAAGATAATGATCTCATTCAACCGACAGTCACAAGATACGCAACATCTTTTATTGCTTTACAAAGCATTTACAAGAAGAAAGATCCTTTAAGGAAAATATTCACTTGTAATGAGTGGAATAAATCGAAATAACCTTGTGATGAGAAGGGGAAAAGGGCAATGAAGGCTGTTTTGTCTACTTTTTGAAAGGGCGCGATATATAAGGCGAAATAGCTTCCTAAGATTGGTTGGCGGAGATAAGAGACCCCCTATGGGGTACATTTATGGGGCTATGGACAAATCTAAAAAAGCAATCAAAGAAGCACTTGGTGGCCAAAGGAATGAGCGGAGGTAAGTTTTTAAATTTATTATATAAGTAATAAGTGTCTTTTTTATGTTTATTTTTCAAAGTGTTAAATTGATATGATTAATTTAATTAACAGAAGTATAAGTTGATATGAAATATTATTGATAGACGATGGAATGCGCAACTCCATCTACTTCTTCATGCAGCCGAATATTACCTCAATCCGGAGTTCTTTTAGAAAAACAGACAAATAGTATCTTGTGAAAAGGTTATGTCAGGCTTGTACGATGTGATTGAGAGGCTAATACCAGAAGTGGAGATAGAAGAAAAGATAAGCAGAGAACTGATACCTTTATAAGAATCCTGAAGGCCTACTTGGGCGAACCACTGATACCCTTATAAGAATCCTGAAGGTCTATTTGGGCGAACCTTAGCATCCAGTAGAGGGATTCACTACCACCAGGTTAATTAAAATTTCAATTCTTTCATTCATAAAGTTCTAATCATAGTTCAAAAACTCGATTCGACTCGAAAGTTAGCCGGGTCGAGTAACTCGGAAAACTTGAAAAAAGCTTGACTTGGTCGAACTCAGAATAGATATATAATAACTTGAAAATCCTAAGTTAAAACTTAAAAGAACTCAAAAGTACGCTGGGTTTACAGTCTCAAACCTATAAATTAGGTTTAACAGAATCTACAGTAGGTTGTCTTTGTAGACTCGATAAAATATGATACAAAAATAGTGTGACGTTCGAGTTTAGGTTTAAAAAATGATAAGATTACCCTTATGGGACTTGACCTAGTCCGGCGAGTCGAAAAACTCGGCTCGACTCAACTCAACCGAGTCACTCGAGTAAGTCGTAAAATTGTGCCTCATTCGAGTTTTGAATGACTCGACTCGAAATTCAAGCGAGTCGAGTAACTCAGCCAAGTTACTCGAGTGACACGCTGAGTTTTCGAATTATGATTCTAATAGTATTATACTATTATGTTTTGATATTGTTTTTTTAAATCATATAGTTGAATTGTGGGATAACTACGAAGCTTCAACTCCTCATTTACAACAACTAGCTTGTCAAGAAGGTTGTTAAAATCGCATCGAATTGTAAAATCGTTTTAGGATAGATTCGATTCAAATCGTAAGATTTAATTCTTTTTTAAAAAAATTGTTACTTAATAAATCAGAAAAAATTGGAATAATCCATTATCCAAAAGATTTCATTCACATCTATTGATAAAATAAGGTAATGAACTATACTATAAAAATGCGAATGAACTCAATAAAATGAAACATAACATAATATCAAAGATAAATTAACAAAAGTAAACTTATTTAATCATGTTGTATGAGATCAAGTATCAAAAGACTTGTACAATTAAAAAGACTAATAAAATAAACTATCAAGTTCTCCCAGAGTCCAACTCCAACTCCATCTTTTTTCTTCTTCCATTTTTTTTTTTTTCGTTCATAACAATAAAGAGAAAACCCAAATAGGAGTTTTGGCATGTCCATAACAAGGGTTTTCTTGTTTCTTTTCTCATTTTAAAAGACCAAGTACCTTTATAGAATTGAAAGAATAGAAAACATAAAAAAAATAAAATTTGTTTAGATCGGTTAGTAAAAAGGGTTTTGTGTTCAAATCGCGTGAATCGGACGATTTGAATTGCAAATCGCAATATGAATCCCAAATCGAATGAGATTTACTTAATTAAGATTTTCACTTGTGATTTGAATCGTTTTGCCTGAGATTCGATTCAAATCGGAAGGATTTAACAATCATGCTTGTCGAATCCTTAGCTTGACTTGCAGTGCAAGTGGTTGTGAGCGAAATTGGAGTGTATTTGAACATGTAAGTTATTTTTTATTTGTATAAGTGTTTTACTTTTCACTATTTATAATTTATTTATTTTTTATTCTAATTTATGGTATAAATTTTTATTTACAAATACACACAAAAAAGAGAAACAAATTAGAGCAAAACTTAATGATCTGGTTATGTTCGTTATAATAAAAAACTGGTGGGGGGCGGTCCAAAGCAAGGAATTCTTTTGACCTAATTACATTGCGTGACATTGATGATTGCAATGAGTGGCTTATTGGAAGTATGCAAGAGCAACTAGTGCACGAGGAAGATGATTTGACATGGGATCAAGTTGCAGAGGCTTCGGGTGCAAATGAACGTCGTGTACGGCCTACTAGGTCTAGATTACAAAGCTTACAAAGAGGTGTTGATGACGAGGGGGGGGGGCCAACTATCAAATGAAAACGAAGTCGGATGGAGAAGAACAATATATAAGAGGCAGATAACAATGATTCATATGGGGTGATGATGAGGTGGCGGAGGATGAAACTCTACTAAAGTTATTACTTGATGAGGATGATGGATATTATAATATATTTCACATTTTTCATGGTTTTTTTTTGGTAGAATGTGAATGAGAAATTGTAGGAGATGATTGATATGTAAACTTTTGTTATGGAAATTTTGTTTATAGCATTATTACCAAATCGTGAAGCAAAGCTCAAAAAATCCTTAGGAAACAGGAAGTGAGAAATAGATATAGGTGCATCAGTTCTCATTATGTTAGGATGACCAATCATACTTAAATTTTATGTTATATGAGATATTTGTAGAGAAGTAGGGTCTTGAGTCTTTGGTTTCAATTCAATGATACTTGCTTAGGATATATGTCATAGGCTTTAGACTCAAGTCTATCCCATTACTTCCTAAATAGTAACTTCATAACCCACTTGACCACTAAATGAGAAGCGAGTGGAAGCGAGTCTGAGAAACGAGCTTCTTGGGAAGCGAACTTCTCACCTTATAATAGCTTCCCGGCAACTATGGTTTATAGTGTTAATCTCTTAATATCTTATTTGTCAAGTTTCCCAAAACACATCTTAAAGTGGTTAGAAATTAGGTTTAAAACTTCAAGTTAATTACATATCTCTATTTATGTAATAATTAATATGCATATATGTACGTCCTATATATATATATATATATATATATATATATATATATATATATATATATATAATTTTTAATTTTTTTTAAAAAAATTTAGCGCCTAGGCCTCGATGCCTCGCCTAGGCCGACCAATACCTAGGCGCCTTGACTACACTGATCAGTAGAACACTTTGAAAAATAAACATAAAAAAGACATTAACTTAGTACTATATAATAAAAGAAATACTTGCCTCCGCTCATCCTTTGGCCACCAAGTGCTTTCATTGGCTCTTTAGCGTTGTCCATCTCGAGCCTCATAAAGCTGTCCCCATACGGGGGTCTCTGCTCTCCGTCAACCAATCTTTAGCACACGACAAGTTGAGCTGTGATCTTCATTGCATCTATCATACCCTTCGAAAAAAAGAAGTTAGACAAAACAGTTCCATGCCCTTTTCCCATTCTCGCGTCATGTGCCATTTCAAATTTATTTCACTCATCACAAGTGAATGATGTCTTAAAGTATATTTTTTGTACAATGCTTGTAAAGCAATTAAAAGATGTTGCCAAATATCTTGTAAATGCCGGCCGAATGAGATCAACTATTTTTAGTATTGGTCATTCATCATCAATCAACACGAAAACCCGGATGTCATGAATCATCTCAGAACTTATGCTTTATCCAATAACCCCTTCACTCTAGGAGATTTGCCACAAGTCATCTAGATAAGGTCAACACAATGGACCACACAAGGTGGTCCATATAGATGGACGCCGCTGTTCCAGTTAATAGTTTCCCAGGAAATACATATGAGAAGCATTAGCAGTAATAACTTTGTACCACATTTATCACAACTTATCTCTAAATATGAATCTAGCAACTCCAAAAGCTTTTCTACGTCTTCGTCAGACGATGAGGCTCTAAGGATCACGAACAAAGACTAGTAAAGGAATAGTCACTAGGTTTGTTTACCCGAGTTCTATTCCTCTTATTCTGTCACATCGGCAGACATTAATATTGCAACCGGAGATAACCCACACACTATCTAATAGGTTGCAATATTCATTGGTGTATGAACCTCGTCTAAGACAATGACCACCCCGCCTCAGATAACTTGACGCCTTCATCCAAGTCCAAATTGGCCAAGGTTTTACAACCATTATCTTGAAGCTCTTGAACGTAGAGTATGAATGATAATTCACTGTCTGATAGAGCACAACGTACAATATATTAGCTACTTTATCTAGCTGATCCTTCTGTCGCACATTCAAGTGTGGCTTGCGTTACTCTGCTTCTTGTAATACACAAGATTGGCTTTAGAAAATATCTCCATTGGACATTCTTCTTAGGAGGCCGTACCCTCAATTTCCTTAGATTTACGGGCGTAGGGTTTCCACACTTCTTCCAAACAATTTCACCCGCATTACCATTGGTGAAGATTACACTTCAATTGCACTCTTCTAATTTTTAGAGAGATAAGCGCGAATTCTCATCCCGTACAAATATACCCATCTGGAATTTATCACATTTGATTTACATGCCTGTCAAATTGAGAAGATGTATCGTCTCCGGGAGCTGCCATACTCGAGGGTGACTTGACAAAACTATAGGCAAACGATATTTTTATACTTTGGTCTTTCAAGCCCGGAAACATACTTCAATCGATGTCTTTCGATTTCCCCTGTATACGTCATCTTTAGGAATGATAAATAACAAAGTAAAATATTAAATAAGCATTTGATAAATAATATAAGTAGATCATATAGTTAAGACTTATAGTAGACAAAATTGTGAATGATCAATTAAATGTGAAGTGACTTATGAGGTTTCTATTGTGTACTGGCGTTAATTTCATAATAATAATTGAACGGTATGTGTAATTGAAATGAGGTATACAACAACAATTCGATTATAATCCAACTGAGAATGAGAAAGTGTTGTATCTAATAATTGAAGAAAAGGTGTACTTACAAAACCTCTATTGCAGACTTGCAGAATATAAGATTTTTGAAATATGAGGCTGTGCATTGGCGTTTGCTCAAATTTTCAATTTTCAGAGCTCTCTGGAATATGAAAAAGATTTGGAAAGGGGACACGTCTGGCTTTGTGAGTGCTAAAAAAATCAGTGTGACTTCTTGCAATAAAAAAAGGGGGAAAAACCATAACTCAGAAACAACAACGTTGCAAGGCTAAGAAATGTGGGGACTATCATTAAAGTCTCTAAAAAGAGGAACACACATGGGGTCCATGTGAAAAATTTCAAAAAGACACCTAGGTCCACTGTGTAAAAATTTTACAAAAAAAAGAAAAACAGTGGGTCATCTACAAAAAAGAGGCGCATTAACAGCAGGCACACAAGGGGAGAAAGAAGGGGCCATCTTGCTGTTATCAAAGTATTAAAGAGTAAAATAAAGAAGAGAGGAATGAGAGAAAGAAGCATTTGACCAGGCAAAGAGGGGGAGAGGCGGCAAGGCGAGAGAGGCCGGCGGCAGAGGGAACGACATATGGTAACTTCTAATTTCTTCTTCTTTTCTTCTGCGGTTTCAGCCATTCGGGTTTCTCTTCCCTTTTCTCTCTCTTTCTTAAAACATATAAATAAGCCCTATAATAAATGAAATGAGGTTATATATAATACAAGTAGTAAACTAATTGAGAATATTAAAACTTTAATAAGTTGTTTGTTTTGGTAACAAGGGTATTATACAGTTTACAATCTAAAACGGCCTTGGCAAATAACCTAATTTAATTAAATGAATACCCAGGCGATGCACAAGCCCAAAATGCAGAGGAGTCCAGGCGACGCCCAGGCGGTGATCGCCATAGGAATCTGGCGACGAGCACTGGACACTAGGCGCTGAACCCTCCAAAAACGCCCTAGCAACGCCTGACTACAATGGTTTGTCTACTCCAAAGTAACAACCCTAGACTGGACTTTATTCACATCTCATCTATCTCTTTCAACGATAATAAGGGCTACATACTGGAATCTATTCGTCGGCCTTCTCTGGGAATTTTTTATCATTTCCTCTACTACATGCTGTAAACGTAACTCATTCATTGCAATTTTGCAGGAACTTTTAGTGACTTACTCTAATTCAAGGGTTGTAGGGTAGAGCGAAGCAGTAGTGCACAATTTATTTTGCAAATCTGACATTCACCTAACTCTTCATCATGTGCTTTATTTCTAAGGATTGAAATGTTTCATCTAATGAATCTGAATATCATAAAATACTAATCTGAATTCAATTCACAATTGATTCATTCAGAGTTAGTATATTCATAAATGTTTGGCTCAGTTTCTAAAATTTTTAGAAAAGTTATCTATTTATCTGGAATCATAAATCATAACTGGATTCAATTCGGGTTGCAACATCGCTATGAGGAAAAGAGTCTTGAAATCTGTAGTGATTATACCCCTCTTGATAATATCCTCTCCTTCCGAAAGTGTTGTGTTCACAATAGCCCAATGGTGAGAAGATGGGACAGTGACTGATGCGGGTAGAAATAAACAAACCAATCCATATCCTAAAACCAGAACCGGTATTTACTGTTACCCGTTTACAAATTAACTGGTTTCCTTCATGGTGGTATGTAATTCTTTACCCTAAGGGTTAGGCATCTTAACCAATAGTTAATGTAGCAGTAACCCGTATCCCTTCCAATGGTGGTTAGCCATTCTTCTAAAACTAATCTTTAAGCCTAGGGATTAAGTTAATCGTAACCATAGCTAAAATGAACATTGTACCCACGTGTTAGAATAAAGTTTTTTCCTTATAGTGAATCTTATCCTCAAGTTAAAAGTAAGTTAATAGGTAATTGGTTCAAGGGGTGAGCTAGCATTCTTTATAAAACCTATGGTTAAACTCGTTAAACACCTCAAGGATTAATTAGTAATTAATCACGACTAAAATAGTATAAACACGGCCGGGTTGTAGAATTTCACCATGTTAAATCTTTTTTTGCTAACAGGGGTTACCACTGTTATGTCGTAAATTAATGAATGGTCCTATTAAAAATATTGTTAATTTCTTAACCCTAAGGGTTAGTGCATTTGAACCCGAAAGGATTAGTCAATCTTAATCAGCTCTAAATATTTAAATCCGGCGGGTTGTGAATTTTAAACCACTGTTAATTTTTTTTTTTGTGCTAATAGTGGTAACCACTGTTAAATCAAATTAATTAATGTCCTTTTAAAAAATTGTTAATTTCTTTAACCCTAAGGTTAGTGAATCTTAAAACCAAACTAGGATAGTGTTGCAATAGCCCCCATTCCCTACTTTCTACCCCATTTTCTCCTTTAAAACTTTCTTTTTTATTTTATTTTTTGACATTTTCTTTATCTTCCCGGGCATGACGGGGGTCTTTGCAGTGTTGTGTCTATATATATAGTAATCTATTGTATAATGTATATGTATTATGTAATATATATATATATATATATATACATTTAATTATTTTTATCCATAGACCTAATCGTAGCATCGTCCTTGACTAACTGGTGTAGGTGTATGTTGGACTAGGAACTAGACATATCACCCCATTGTTTAAGAAGATCTAGATAATGTTCCTAATCCTGTACGAAACATAACATTGATCTACGTTACGATGACTCCCACGTCTGGTATTTTACAATTTAGTCTCTTTGATCAATCTTTAGTACTTCATAGTTTTGGTATGGGCAGTAAATAAATGGTACTGGTTATAACGATGTAGCAAATGCTTCTATAGGTCATGATGGTATGGTGTGTTACATGGAAAGATGTGTAAGAGGGAGCCATACTAGTTAGGTGTCATAAATTATTTTATTTTTATTTAGTGTTACGCAGTAATATACAATGCTGCGTGAATATGAGTACCGTTGCTCGTAATAAAATATTGGATACGGATCAATTGGAAGAGACGATTGATGGGTCTAGCTAATCGGTGCTATCTTGGGATGAATGTCGGAAGAGACTGTGAACCATGTTAGCGCTCAGTTCAACGCCCGGTTGTCTTCGAGGCTCTAGGGCTTGGGTTGGTGACATGGCACGGTGATCTTCACTTCTTCTTTCTGAGACTCATTGTATGCCAGGATTGTCTGCGGATGACTGGTGCTGGGCGGAGTTGCCAAGGATCATCTGGACCTTTTTTGCCTGGGGTTATGTCGTGGGCTGTTTGGAAGCGAGAGGAACGGTCAAGTTTTTGACAATTCTTCTTCTTCTTCTCATCCGGATCCGAGGCCTGGTGGCGGCAATCTATTGTGGATTGGAGCTCCAAAGTTCAGGGACCAAGATGTGAGGGAGGCTATCCTATTGTGATGACAGTTTGCTTTCAGTAGTTGTGGTTTCTTTGTGGCTTAGTGACTTTATTTTCTGTTCTTCTGTTGTATGGTTCTCTTTCTAGTTTACGCCTCTGTAAACTATTTCTTTTCCTTATATATATACATTTGCGTTACCTATCAAAAAGAAAATGAGTACCGCTATGGTCAATTTTGACCTTGGACGTTTTCTTAGGAGGATCTCCTTCGCTGTCATATCTATAGTTAGTTCGGGTGCAAAAGAAAATACTATACAGGAGACGTTCAAATATTATATGATTTTTCCTTAAAAGTCCAGGACAAAAAATTGGTTTTTAAAAATGGATACGCCAAACAGTCGAAAACACATATATTGCTTCAAAAGTTTGTTACTAACAGAATGGTAAAACACAGACACACACTACATATATACCATTATTTTAATCACAAATTGTTCAACAATTTGTAGAGATCAACCAATTCAGTCCAACTAAGACAACTAAATAAGAATTTCTACCTTGAACAAGGAGAGAACTAAATACGTTTTTCTCGTCAACAATGTTTGTAGTTATTTTGGTGGAATTTGGCAGCATGGTTTCCAGTTGCGACACCATTGCTACCCATTGGGATGAGATCACCGTTGTTTGACGACGTGATTTTCAGAAAGGAAAATATTAGACTGTTGAGCAAATCCGCACCTTAAATTTATTTGCTGTACAATGAGATTCCTCTCTGGTGGCAGGCAGTAGCTGGCTTTGCTTTGGTAGGCAGTACTGGCTTTATTATGGGAGGGTGCTTGGGGAGGAAGGAGTTCAAGACAAATTTCTTTTACTTTTTTGAGTTTTTCTAAAACAAAACTGCTTTTGCTCTGTTACTGAAGAATACTAGCATTCCTCCTACTACAAATGTTTTTCTTGATAATGGGGATTTAGTTTCGTTTACAATTTGTTTATTATACATATATTTAATGCCTGTAATATTTGGGTATAAATTGTAATTATTCAAAAAATAACGCTTATAATTTGAATCTTTGGAAAGTATATGCAATCCGGACAATTTTTTTAAAAACCTGCATACTTGCATATTTAATATGTATTTGCTAAATAGGGTCATATCATCCTCCCTTCTACTAGTAATAAATGTCTACTACTCTAGGAATATGAGTAGAGCTAGGGCGCACCTGGCCTTTAATATATACTAGCTGTATGAATATAATCCCACAGCTTCAGTTCATTATTTAGCATTTTAAAGCTAGAACTAGAAGTTACTTCTCTCTTCCCTCCCCACCCCATCCCTGCAGTTTTGGGACTTTCTTTTTGATATATAAAATGGACAACAGATTGTATAATGGTACTTGAAGTCTGGATTCTTACAATAGATAGTTTTCCTGAAATTGTATGGCAGCTTTAAGAGCGTAATCACAACCATCGGCTGTGACTGCTTGCAAGATGTCTGGGTTTTTGAGTTTTAGCAGCCTTGCACCAAAGACCAAGAACCTGGTAGTTGCAGGGAGCTTAACAGGGTTTGTCTTTGGGGTGTATTTCTACACCATGAGAGCTGTTGGGGGTACAGATGAGCTGCAGGTAGCAATTGACAAATTTGAAGATCAGAAAGACAAGAAATAGGGTGAGACAGCTTATCATCAAGGTCCTCTCTTTATTTCCTCACACTTCTTGGATTCCCTGTCTTGGTAGATAATGTATGCAGAAAGATGGCAACAATTGGTTTTGTGAATGATCTCATACCATTCCTTTATTTGGTTCTGTTAATAATGGTTCTCTTGTTATACCATGCTTAGATTTCTAGAAACATATCACAGAAAATGTGATAAATGTTATACATTGTGTTGGAAATTCGAATAACTTGCAACTAGGTTTAATTTTTAACATCGAGCAGGGCATTACTTTAAGCTCTAATATGATTTGGTAGGGTGAGTACTATACCCAGAATTACATGCTTATTGCTAAACGAATCAGTCTATGGGTGCTCCCGAATGTGCTCCCGAATCCTAACTTGTTAATTCAATATTTAAGGGCCAAGATTAGATTTGGCTTAGCTTATTTTGTCATTTTCTAAAGTCACATCAGCTCCAATCTTGATCCTTAATTATTTGACTTTAAGAGAGTTAGGATTTTGGAGTATATTTGAGAGTATACTTGGGAGTACCCAGAGACGGACTCTTATTAAACTCCCCAGAAACCCATCTATCTAGTTGGCTTTGGAAGATGGAATTTCCAATTTTTTCCCTTGTTTCAAGCTTCACTGCTAACTGTGCGTGCGAATCCCGCCTAAGGAACACTTTCTAATCCCACTGAAAAGTTGATCTTAATACCCATTGTTCCACCGATTACATCAAACTTAAATCTACGACGTATTTTCATGAAATAACAAGTTTGAAACTATGCTGTTGCTATTTGTTATTGGAATTAGCATTACGGAGTGATTGGTACAACCCTGGTCAAGGATATAGCTCCATAGGCCTCTGGGTTTGTGCCAACGGCAGGTTGTATATACCCTTTAGGAAAAGACTATGTTTGAGTTTGGTGGTGTGGCGGTTGAAGGCTCGCGTACTAATCTAAACCTAACCTAGATAAATGATTACCCCTACCAAAAAAGGAAAAGAAAAAGATATAGCTCCATTATCATAACATAGCTGAAAAAGATATAGCTCCATCATCATCGTAATGATTTTGAGATTGTTTAGGGTTGAGACCATGCTGGCCAACGTGGCTCTAAGGTGTTTGAAAAAAAAAACGGCTCGGGATTCATGCTGGCCAGCATGGCCTCGGCCCTAGACGGTCTCAGTAGTAATACCCTTCTATAATAATATGTTCATTTGACAAGTAATTCACTCGTGTAAATATGTAGCCTCAGTTGGAAGTATGTTTAAGTTAATATAAATATCATTTATCCGATCCAGTTACGCATTTAAAATTATTCTACTTTAGCGACTATACAGAAAAACATGGATTAGTGAATTAAGATCTCTTAACTTTTTGTTCACTTAACCAAAATATATCTCTTATGTTTCTAAATCCTCTAATATTTGTATAAAATTTCAAATGATGAGCATGAACCCCGTAGAGTAGGACAACCATATGAGAAGAATGGAAAAAGATATGTTGATGTTCCGGCAAATGCAATCCAATCATTTTGATATTTTTGGTTGTTACTGGTCTTGTTATAATATTTCGAATTTAGTTGTAATTTTATTTGCACCGGGGTCGGAAGGGGAAGAGGAAGGTGGAAAATTTTGTTCATATTAAGATGACAGGGCTTGGGGTGTGAACATCAGAAAGTATGGACACCATTTGGTTTGGTGTGAATGGTGGATTTAGTTAAAACTTTACAGTTGCTGCTTGTGCTCATCAAACCTTGTTTGCTAGATGGGCTCTCTTGTATGGGACTGACAGTTTGTGGCAGTATGGGACTTGCAGTTCATAGCAGAGAGACTACTTACTACAAGGCAATGGTTCTTGGAATCCCAGTTTGCAACTAGTTCTATTATAGTCTCAAACATCATCTTACTCATTTTTTGGCTAATGATATTTGGTAAATTCAGCAATGCCCAAGACAAATGATCATCCAAATGTATGTCTAAAAATCATAAAAATCATGTTTCTGAAAAAAAAGCTTTATTTGCCATAGTAATTGGAAGATCATGGCCATAGTTGTTATTCTCCCATCTTACCTGTTGATCCATATCCATCAGGTAATATTTGGGTTTGTTCCTTGGTGGGGTTAACACTCAGGTCCATGATTTAGCTACCTCAACGTTGTGGTCCAGTAGTCATGACTCATGAGTGGTCTTAGACACTATTCTTTGTGCAGGACTTCGACTGTATCTATTCCCAAGATTTCTGCTATTTGAAATCGCCCCAATTATCCTTTTCAAAAAAGAATATATAGATAGACCCACCCTGTATCCTTCAGTTAACATAAATAGCTGGATGGACATTGATGAGTGCTTAAAAAACTTTTTTTTGGTATGAATATTCACACTTTTTAGGACTTCTTTCTGGGGTTAAGGTTCTAATGTAAAGATATCTTTGCTACTTGCTAGGCTAGTCCTGTTCTTTTCGCTTAAATACGCTTGCAGCTGCCATTCCATTTTGTGGGGTTTTCGAAGCTATAGGTCACCCGGATCCGGCTCGTCTGCTTGATCAAGTGTGCTTGGATCTGATCTTTGCTTTGCTTTGTTCCCAGCACGACACCTTACTTTAGCCACAATCCAACGGCTCACGTTTGCCTTGGGGTCTTAAAAGGGTTTAATGGGCCAAAAAATGAGCGCCAAAGCCCCGATTCTCCCTCTCTTTCAAATTATAAGGGACCAAAGAAAAAAAAAATCTCAAAACCAGTCTGGTGACTTCCGGTGGCCATTGCAAACCTAGAGCGTCATTTTCTCGGTGAGAAATCACTGAAATTGTCAGATTTGATCGCGATCGACGGTGAGGTATGTTCTATGAAAATAAATTGTGGAGCCGGATGGATCCGAAGAATAGGCTCTCACAAAACCTCCAGATCTAGAATCGCAGTCATAGGGACTGGCTTAAAACCCTTCAATGGGGAACAACAAACCACAATGATGACGAACAAGCTTCACAGTTACCAGGGATGTTAATGGGGAGCAACTTGGCAGGGGTACCAAGATCATCCTCTCCTCAAAGAAGATCAGGTAACACCCTCATTCGTTTTGTGGTGAATTTTTTAGATTTGTTTGAGTCTTTTTTTTTTTTCCTTTTATTTAAATATTATTAGAACATCTACACTTTAGTTCTTTGGGATTTCATACCTCTATACCTGCCTGAACTACTATGGCCAATTTAAAAGTCAAAAAATAAAAATCACAAAAAGTATACAAAAGAATTTTGATGTTTACTAGCTTGCTTTCCCGGTTCCTGATTCCCATTTCACGGGATACGGAAAAATGAAAAAATTATTAGGTTTTCTTTTCTTGCAATGATTAGGTTTTCTTTTCTCAGTTGCTATTTTGGATTTATAAGTGTTATTGCATCTTTGTTGCTATTTTAATGACTTGCATACCAATTCCTGCCCATTTGTGTTCTTGAGAATTCTGGGTCTGTTTATGATGCTGTGCTGGTTCTGCAATTGGAGGAGAGAAAATTGAAGGACCTTGTGAAGAAGCACTCTGAGTTCATTAGCTACCCATTTATCTCTGGATCGAGAAAACAACAGAGAGAGGTCAGCGATGATGAAGATGAGGGTGATGTCAAGGATTTGGATGAGGAGAAGAAGTCCAAGTGTAAGACGAAGAAGGTCAAGGAGATGTCCCATGAATGGAAGCTCATCAACAAGCAGAAACCCGGATAATGACATCATTTTTAGAGAGCTGAGGCTGACAAGAATGACAAGTCCGTGAAGGATCTGGTCCTGCTGCTCTTCGAGACAGCCTTCTTGACTTCCGGGTTTAGTCTTGAGGATGCGAACACCTTTGCCGCGAGAATCCACAGGATGTTGAAGTTGGGCCTGAGTATTGAAAAGGAGGATGCAGCTGGTGGTGATGACACCGACATACCAGTGCTGGAGGAGGATGTAAATGAGGAGAGCAAGAAGGAGGTGGACTGAGATTAGTGCATTGTAGACTGGGTGAATCTTGTGGATAGCTTTCCCTTGGGTCCTAAATGGTCATGTGGGGCTGTGATAGTCTTCTGAATGTGGTCATGAACCCTGTATTTTGAGCCCTGGGCATCTTGCTCTTATTATTTCAACTTCTGAATGTGTGAATTTTTTAGGCAAAAGAAGGATCCTCTAGTCTTGTTTTTCTTGTTCTACAATTATGTTATTTGGAACTTGTAGATATGAGAAAGGAAGGACTGACAAAACTCAGGATTCTACCCATAGAAACTGCAACTGTCTTCAAGCCTTTCCTTTACAGAGAAATTCGATCGGACGAGCGTAACAGGCAACATCTTACATTTATACTAAGATGGGTGGCCTCCGGGCTTTACCCCATTCCTCATTAATACTAATGTCAAAAAGGCATGCATTTGGAAAATGCTTCAAAATTGTTCTATGCCTTAAGATTTAAATGATGTTTGGTTGCAGCCAGAATGGAGCTTCCAAGTGGAGTGATATCTGTTTCACTCGGGTGCAGATTTATTATTGTGAGTGGGTTCATTACAAGTCAATTCGTAAAGGCTCTTGTGATGGCTTCTGTAGTAGATATGTACTCTAATGATAGCATTTTTGGCGATTTCTTGTTTCATTGGGAAGTGTTGGAACTTCTCAGTAGGTGGCAGCGTGGTTGTTCCAGACTTCATGCCACCTGCTCAAAACTTGCATTCTTGAAATTAGGTTATCATTGAATGAATGCCATTTGAAAATGCTTCGAGAGAGATGCATGAAAAGAAAGGAAGAGTAGAATTTGCAGCATGAAAAGAAGGCACGGTATAATTTGCACAACATGCCTTGGTTCCATTTCAATCTCTAACAATGCAACAAATTTCCATGAAAAAAATAGGTAGATAATACTAGAAAGTGGGTAATAGTTTGATTTCCGTTTCCACTGACAACGAAATTGAAAATAGATCTCATTACAAACTCAACATATTAACTCTAGAACTTTCTGACAAACCTATTGATTGAACTATTAAGTGAAACAAATTTAAGTCAGTCTGCTTGGAATTCGAATTCAACTGCCAAAATTAAGAGACTTCAAGAACCAACATTCACCTTAATCTAGATTTGAGCTAGTCGGCCCTGCACCAAAACCACCACCTCCACGACCAAAGCCAGGCCTTCCACCTGGACCCTGCAAAGTCAAAAGTAGCCATTGAAGAAGCATTAAGTTATTCCAACATCCACCTTAATCTAGATTTAAGTGGTTGCACTAGTAACTACGATAAGTTCATCTACGTCTCATTGATTTAAATGGTTGCACACGTGTCCAAGATAAGTGCATCTACATGTCAAATCTTGTGGGAGAGTAGGCGTAAGGTAATTACTGCGAGCACTCCCCATCTATCTTATTATCATTATTTCCCCAAAAAAAAATATATCCTCAGTCCATAAATTTTGATTCTCAACAAATAATCCCTTCTTTTTTAAAAGACAAGAAAGCATTGCATCAACCAAACAGCTAATGCAACATTCTTTCCCCAAATGTAATCGATCTGGAATCAACAAAAAGTTCAAAGAAGTCGCATAACCCACAGTTTCAAACTTTACAACTGATCATTTTTTTTGGACTCCAAGCAGCTCAAATCAATACCCCACTCCCACTCCCCCTCCCCCTCCCACACCTGCTCCCATTTCTTAACCCCATTCAAGAGTCAATTAAATGAAAATCAAGAAGTAAAAAACTTGATAACTAAAATTGAAATGCTAAAGTTATCCCTTACTCAGTCTTCAGAAGTAACCGTAATTGAAGTACCAAAAATGTCAAAGGCATTTGCTTGAAGCATATCAAGGAAAACTAAATAACAAAAAGTACATAAAAAGAACAAATATTGTCACAGAATAAGAGATCTACATCCATTTTTGTATTTGCTTGAACAAGAATAAAGCAAAATAAAATGAAAAATACAGATTAGGTACGCTACAAAGATAACTGAAGAGCCTCTAAAGCTCATACCTTGGCGTCGAGCTGCAATTCCTTGCTAAAGACGTCCTATTCATCCGAATTCACATAGTAATTGAAGAGATCTAAGAACCAGGAAATGCCTTCCACGGGAACAATGATTGTAGATCTTGTGGCTGAAGTCTTCTCAGATATCTTCAAATACTGACCTCGAGGATTCTCCTTCAGGTCGAAGTAGAAGAGCTTGTGCTCCACCTGAAGAGTTTTAGAGAGCAGCTCCATGTCGTTTCCACCCGAACTTCCTTCCATCCCCAACCAAACCTCTATGCCAAATCCTAATTAGGGTTTAAAAAGATCTGGTATTGCAGACTGCGATTCTAGATCTGGAGGTTTTGTGAGAGCCTATTCTTTGGATCTGGCTCCACAATTTATTTTCATAGAACATACCTCACCGTCGATCACGATCAAATCTGACAATTTCAGTGATTTCTCACCAGAGAAAAACTGATGACAAGAAAACGACGCTCTAGGGTTTGCAATGGCCACCGTAAGTCACCGGACTGGTTTTGAGATTTTTTTTTCTTTGGTCCCTTATAATTCAAAAGAGGGGAGAATCGGGGCTTTGGCGCTCATTTTTTGGCTCATTAAACCCTTTAAGACCTCAAGGCAAACGTGAGCCGTTGGATTGTGGCTCAAGTGAGGTGTCGTGCTGGGAACAAAGCCAAGCAAAGATCCAAGCACACTTGGTCAAGCAGACGAGCTATAGGTCACCCTTACATGGCCAAACTTCAAGAGCCCACAGAAGCGCTGAAGGAAACACTGTTATAGACATGAAGGAAATAATCAGGCACATTGTTCCTTTCCCTGTTCCCTCACTGGCCTACATCAATCTCCTTAATCACCTGATGGTGCCTTCCACTAAAAGTTTTTGGCTTGTTAAACTGATCTCATAATCCACTAAAGGGAAACATCCCCAAAACTGTACAAAGGGGAACATCTCCTTAATCGCCTGATAATGCCATTGCTAATCTTGTGTGAATATTGCCGTTTGCTGACTGTTGCTACAGTTATGAGATAAGATTAAAAAAAAAAAAACAAAAACCTCTGCATTAGTCAACACGCAATGGCAACAGATTAAAGAGAAGCTACAGTTATAGGTAGATAACGTGCATGAACTCATCTGAAGTGCTTAGTTGTCCATTCTCGAACTTGTTATATTAACAAGTTACCAATAAAAGGGTTGAATGTATAGCTGGTAACATCAGTGGGCCATTCGTGTGATCCGAATTGAAGCATAAATATATCTAAACAGGTGACCTTCATTGGATTCATCCTTTGTCATCGCAATACACAAACACCCCAAGTCCCTGCCTTAAAAGAGAAATTACGACCTACCTGCAAAGCCTTTTACTTTTAACAAAAGAAGGGTCTCTCTCTAACCAATGCTTGCAAGAATCAACCAACTAAAATTGCAAAATAAACACATGACCAGGGTCACTTCTGAGTTGTCCTCGATCCATATCAACAGGCATTCTGCAGAATTCCACTCAAAGAGAATTTGGTTATACAAAAATCGCGCTGACAAGTCAAAAGATGCATATTAATTGGAATCTCTAAATATGAACGAACCACAATCCATTTTCAAATCTCCCAAGCTGGCAGATTATTCCAACTTGCTCTTATCTATATAATATAATAGACACTTACAAATTATTACTAATTAATTGCTACTTATTGTATGAAGTATACAGAGGTCAATGTCCCTAAGAAATCAAACTTAGAAAGATCAAAGAAGCATCACCTCCAATTCCAAGCAATACCTCCAATTTCAAATGATCATTATATCCCACATACAGTTTTCTAGAGATAAACATCAGTCATGGCTTAATCGTCACTTCCAAAATGGGTTTGTTTAAATAAAGAAAAGAGGGGGGGAAAAGTCACAACAACAAGGACATAATGATATGGACATGTTCATTTATTTCATTGTTTTCCCATTTGTTTTTTGTGGTGTGGTGTGATACTAAGGAAGAGGACAAGTCCTAAGATTGGTACAACCAGAAATATCTCCTTCAAGAACACAATTCATCAAATTTTGAATGGTATTATATCAACTTATGTTATCAAGACACTCAAGAATCAATATATTATAACATCTGCCAGTGAGTAGTTGGATATGTTCCTTATTCCAGAATCCCAACACTTAAAAAAATAGCATAAACTCATGGGAATCATATGATTCGAGCACACGAAAAAATAAACTCTACCTCAAAAATGATACAAACCCAATAACTATATCACAAAAATACATGTTATAGTTTGTGTTTCATATGTTACCACCTGGTCAGCAATAGTTTCTCAAACAATGTGACAATTTTTATTTCTGGCTCAGCATCATTTATTATTCCTTATATCAGTTCTATTTAGGTGCTTGTTTCCAGCCCAGCCCTCTATCTATCTACCCATACAATACTGGAAGGTCCCCAACCCCGAAACCAAATTATCTTGAAATGTTCCCATTACACCCCGGTTAACCAAAAAAAAAATTCTTAAGAGATTGTGCAATGGGATTCTTTTGTACAATACAGGAAGTGTTAGGCACCTTGATGCAGCAATCATGAGATAACGATTACCAACTTTTTGAACCCAATCTAATTATTTGTGCACCCGTCATGAAATAATGATTACCAACTTTTTGAACCCAATCTAATTCTATGAAACATTGGTTAAAATTAGAGTACCAAAGCAAATATACAAAGAGGGTGAATATCCACATCAACATAGAAACATAAGATGATACAGGTTAACTTCGAACAAGGGTACATCATAGGTCAACAAAACTGAAATTTTATTACCCCTTTTATAACCTAAATCAAGATGGATCCCTCTGTATTAGATGATCACTAATGATCTTGCCACTAGGATTTTGTGATTAATAGCAGACTTGTATAGGTCCTGCCGTTTTAGTACTATATGATGCACTAAGCAAGAATGAACAATACTGTCCCACATTGGCGAAAATTCAGATTAAGATGCTTTGAAGGCGGCCATAAACATGGACTTTTAAACAGTCCCATAGCCATAAAATTTTAGATAAAAGATGCACTTAGCAAAATTGAACTATATAGACTACAATGCAATCCAAAAACATTTCAAGAGGTAGAACTAAAAGTTCCCATTACTGTTTTATGGTGTTTTGAGAAATCATAGCTCAAATGGGGTTGAATCAACCCCGAAAATTTCCACTAAATCCCTACATGAATCCACATACCTCTTGGGTGTTTTGAGAAATTAGTCCCTCAAATAGGGTTGAATCAAACCTATCGTCTAAAAATCCTAGGGTTTAGGGTTTTGAAATGGAATAAAGAGAAGAGGGTTTTGGAGACGAGCAGAATTCTATTATGTTTGGGCGTTTGGGGGTTCTGTTCTTCGCCTAAGAAACTCACCGATTTCTTCTCATTCTCTTCTCAACAGATAAAAATAGATGGAAAAAAGAGAGAGAAAAGAATGAATATCACGCTGTCGCCAGAGTTTCAAGGAGATTCCGCTGTCAAGCTGCTATCGGAGTCGGAGCAAAATCGTCGGAGGTCTTCGAGGCCCACTCAAAATCTAAGTTCCAACTTTTGGTTGGTTTGAGCAGGTTGAAGATGAGCCTTAGGTAGTTCTTTCTCTCTTCCCTTAGACTTGGATCACCGGAGCAATGGGTTTGGGGGTTAGGGTTGTTCTGGTTTTCCCGAAATTTCTCTCTAAGTCTAACAGATGAGAGAATGGGTAGGCGTTAGTGTTAGGGGGTACGGGATAACAGACGTTAAGGGCAGCAGCCTCAAAACCCAAGTTCCGAAATTTGGTTTCCCACTTATTTCGTGACCACACGTCGCTTGCCAACGCTGCCACGTCACAATCGGAGAGAGTAACCCCCAGTTTGAACTCAAGAGGATCCGTTGCCTTAATAAATTGGAGCAATGTACATTTTTCCCCCAAAAATAAAACATGATTTTCCAAATCGCAACAATCCACAAATAATGCACCATTGCAAAAAGTGGAATGCTAGCCCCACTTTGCTCCAATTGGCTTCCCCCATTTTCCTTGCAAAAGATAGATTTTGTGGGGCTAGGCCAAAAAATAATTTCAATGTGTGTGATTTGGAAAGAAGCGTTTCTACGTTCTTCGGTCTCTTCAGTCCAATCAGAATTTGGATCGCTCCAATACCGGGGTCGAACCTCAAATTTAAAGAACAAAACCATCTTTAGCGCCTTAAAAACCCTCTGTCTATCCAAAAACTTATTCCAGACACCACTCACTATGCAGTAATTATTGTTGTAAGGTTGACGACGGTTGTGTGCACACTCGCTCAATTCCAAAAGTCCCACATAACTTGAAATTCACTCTATCTGCCAGAAAATTCCAATTGCATATCAGGAAAATAGTGTTATGATAAGTGCTTAATTTTACTTAATTATCCTCATTTAAATAAGCATTATCATACTTCTTTGGTTTATATCTTCATTTTTACACGTAAAGTGGTGTATTCTCTTCTCACCATTACGTTGTCCTCTTTCTCTTAATTTTCATGATACATTTGCATGTATTCATACATGTCTTGGAAGGCCGCATGCAAAATATTTTTAAGAGAGACTTATTACGTGTATTTATTTTTTGTAGGAATCCTAACCCCAGACTACTCTCGGGATTCAAGAAGTCCAAAGTTTCAAATAGCCCATGTTCAACTCAAAGATCTAAAGGAGCTAGAGCCCAAAGAGCAAAGCCCAAGCCAAAAGTCCAAGAAGCCAAGTCTCAAGTCAAAGAGTCAAAGCCCAAGACCAAGTATAGAAAGATTCTACAACATGGCTGGAGAATCTTAGGAAGATATGGATTAATATGATTTTGGCATAAAAATGGTGGAACTCTCTTGAATTAGAAAGAAGAAGTGTGCTATATTGATGTTTCTATTTCAGAAAAAAGGAGAAAACCTATTTTGGTCACAAGAACTCTTTATTTTGGGTGGATTTTGGAATTCAAGCAAGGAGCTTAATGGAGGCCAACTAAATCTACAAGAAAAGCAAGAAATTTCGTGGGTGGCTAGAGGAGTGCTATTATTTAGCAACCAATCCCAAACAAAGAATGAGGATTTCCCGGATTCCCGCCTAATCTGGACAGCACTTACTAATTTGGACATAACTTTTGACTCAAAATTCGGATTAAGGCAAGGTTTGATGTTTTGGAAAGAAGACTTAAAGGGGAACAAAATTGTATTTCACGAAGATCTCCTAATTCGGACGTTTAAGGGGTCAAAATATGTCGTCAAGTGGAGGGAAGTGCAATTTTGGTTGGAATTTTGGAATTAGAAGTTTCTCTTTTGTTTTTCTTTCCCTCCTCTTCTTCCCTTTAGTCTATATAAACCTAAAGTGGGAGACTTTTGGGGCTCTCTGATCTTTTCTCATTCTCTTTTCTCTCTTCTTCTTTTAGCTTTTTTTGAGTTATTTTATTGTAGTGTTTGGAACACCATTAAGGAGGATGACAACTCCAATCATGGTGGGCTAAACACCTTTCTAAGGTTAGGTATTTGAAACCTTTTTCCGATTTATGTGCATAATGTGGATGGTTTGATCATTAATTTTAATTGAATAGTTCTTATTTTGGTTAATTGTTCTTCTCTATATGCTCTTTGATTTCATATGATCTATTGATATATGGAATGCTTGGATCCCCTGTGAGTTAGATACAAAGTACTCTTCAAATTTCTCTAATTATTCAATTGAATTTAATGATCAGTGGTTTTATCGTATAATTTTCCATCTAGATTAAATCTTTATTTAATTCTAGATGTGTTTTCATCCAAATCTAAGCATAAGGAGGGACAGGTGGATTTTCCTGAAGCCTTAGACCTCTTTTTCATTGCTTTACAGTTATCAATGATTTTTGCTCCATTCTCATTGAGTGGAAAACCGATTTTAAATCTCTCTTCTCTTTAGATTTCGTTTCCTTAATTCTTGTTGCACAATAGTCAATCCCTGTGGATTCGACCCTGTGCTCACCAGATACATCAACTGTGTCACTTGTGCACTTGCAAGTATATTATTTTTACTCTTGATTTTATGTCCATTAATTTGGATTAAATTAAGTTGTAACAAGTTAATAATTAGGTAATGAATAGAAAAAAATCATATGTATTTATTATTATTAAACAATTATAAAAAAGAAAATAGTTCTATTCTACAATTTCTTAATTTAATTTCAACATAGTTCAACAAATATAGGAACCAAAAACAAAATCAAATTACATTGCATAAACCGAATCCACACTAGTTTCAAGTAATATTATCATCAAAATAAGAACCTGTGATTCATAAGTTTGAGATTAAAACATATCCTCATTCAAAAGTTTCAAAACTAAATAATATCCCATAGCCAAAAAAAAAATAAAACTGTTCTCCTTCAACATTCAAAAAATAGTCCTAAACGGCTACACCTCCGGCTATGAAGCCGGAGGCTACACAGCTGGTAGCTCCTCCGCATCTGCACACGGGTCCTCCTCAATAACTGGTGACGATAAAAACTGAGCCAAAAAAAATCTAACCATTAAAACAAAAAAAATAATAATAAGAAAAAAAAAAACGATTCCTACCTTCGTAACTAAACCTGCTACCAAAGTGATATAGGCCAAACCTGTTTGCAAGTATTTCTTAAGCACTATTTGGTTGACACCATAATCTAGGATATTTGTTATAAACCTAGGCTAAATCCACTTTCGTCAGTTTCAAAAACAAGTGTAATAAAAGTTATTATACAAATACCCACGGAACTAGGATTGCAATTCCAAATGTATTAGAAGTAATTTGAAGTAAATTGATGAGTATAACTACAACCACTGAGGTAACCCACATGTTGTCGGGCCAACATATTAAAATGCAAAGGGAGCTACAAGGCAGAAAAACTGGATCCAACAGAAGATAATAAGTAAAGCCAGAAACAACATTGAAGACACGAAAACAATTTTGACGATAAGAGTGCCATTAATTCCTAGAAGAAGGAGCGATGAACAACAAACAAAGACAGATATAAATTGTATTACAAGCCAATAGATACGGCGGTTTTGAATACTAGAATGTAAAGTGGCAATGACATTTGCATAACGACCCATTCTTGTGTAAAAAACTTTTAGAATGTGTTGGCCTAAGGAAGAGAGACGTTATTTATAGAGTTGTCATCGGCGATTCAGTCGTTGTCCCTGTCCCCAATCAACATTTTGCGATTTTTTATCCGTGAGCGAGCGACAGAGAAAATCGGAACGACAGACAAAGGAAATGGAAAACGATGTACTGCATGCTTAACCAATAACCAATGAATTGGTTCTAACAATTTCAGTTGTATGGGCGTCATCGCAGCTAGCAAAGGAAGACGAGATAGAGACTAAGGCAAGACAGATTAAATTTGACAGTGGGGTTTTTGCAGTGGACTTCAAAATTAGTAGGGACAAATACAGTAAAATGCTTGGACCCCAAAAAAATCACCAAAACGGACGTAAAGCCAAATAATTTATCATACAAGGTTCAGATGGTAGTTCTGTAAATAAAAAAAATGAGGAAAGTCAAAGAAGACTTGTAAGCTATAATTGGAGAAATGAAATACCAACCTAGGGTTGGGGGAGAGAGACAAACCTGGAGATTGATCAGCTTGATGTATTCCCAAATTTTCTTCACGCAACGATGTGAGAGATCGCAAGAACACCGACGAACTTGCGCCAAGGCTGGACAGATGGCCTGTTGGGGCGAGCCAGTGTATGAGGTTTGGTGGTAGTCACAAAAGTTGTAGGGTTTGGACTCGGAGCAAAGGCACAGGCAACGGCCATGAAAGCTCTGCAACCTCTAAACACCCTAAAACACATAGCTTTGGAGTTTCTCTTGTGCAACCTCTAAAACCCTAAAACACATAGCTTCGGAGTTCCTCTTCTCTTTTATTCAAGCATGAACTGGATTACGAACATCCGGGAAGTAGTCGTTCACGAATCTTAATCCCTAACACAGCTCCTCCAAAATGAAAATAAATAATTGATCAAAGGTTTTTATATAAAGGGTATAATAGGCTTTCCCATTTTATGTTTTCTGCACTTAACAAAAATGTCCTTAAAAAGGTGCATGTATTAAGGGTATACATGACATTTCACATCTTTTTTTTTATTTACAGAACTGTCATCCGAACCTTGCATGATAAATTATTTGGCTTTACGTCCATTTTGGTGGTTTTTTTGGGGTCCAAGCATTCTGCGATATTTGTCCCTTATAAAATTTGAAGTCCATTGCAAAAACCTTACTATTAAGTTTAATCTGTCTTGCCTCAGTCTCTGTCTCATCTCCCTTTGATAGCTGCAATGATGCCTAGACAATCGAAATTTTACTCATTGGTAAATAGTTAGGCACGCGATACAACGTTTTTCATTTCCTGTCTGTCGCTTCGATTTCCTTTATCTGTCACTCGCTCGCGGATAAAAAATCGCAAAATGCTGATCGGGGATGGGGCATGGACGAAATCGACGACAATGGCTCTATAAATAACGTCTCTCTTCCTTAGGCCTCCACATTCTAAAAGTTTTTTACACAAGAATGAGTCGTTATGCAAATGTCATTGTCACTTTACATGCCAGTATTCAAAACCGTCGTATCTATTGGCTTGTAATACAATTTACATCTGTCTTTGTTATTCAACGCTCATTCTTCTTCTAGGAACTCATGACACTCTTATCGTTAAAATTATTTCCGTATCTTTAATACTGTTTTTTGGCTCTACTTATTACCTTCTGCTGAATCCAGTTTTTTCGCCTTGTTAGCTCTCTTTGCACTTCAATATGTTGGCCCGCTTTGGCCCAACAACATGTGGGTTACCTAAGCAGTTGTGGCTATACTCATCCATTTACTCCAAATTACTTCTAATACATTTGGAATCGCAATCCTGGGTTCCGTGGGTATTTGTATAATAACTTTTATTACACTTGTTTTTTGAACTGACGAAAGTGGATTTAGCCTAGGTTTTATAATAGGTATCCTAGCTTATGGTGTCAACCGAATGGTGCTTAAGAAATACTTGCAAATGAGTTTGACTTATATCACTTTGGTAGCATGTGTAGTTACGAAGGTAAGAATCGTTTTTTTTTCTTATAATTTTTTTTGTTTTAATGATAGATTTTTTTTTGCTCAGTTTTTATCGTCACCAGTTTTTGAGGAGTCGCGCGTAAATACGGAGGAACTGTCAGTTGTGTAGCCTCCGGCTCTATAGCCGGAGGTGTAGCCGTTTAGGATTGTTTTTTGAATGTTGAAGGAGAACAATTTTATTTTATTTTTTTTGGCTGGGAGATACTATTTAGTTTTGAAATTTTTGAATGAGGATATGTTTTAATTCTTAAACTTATGAATCATAGTTTGTTCTTATTTTGATGATGATATTACTTGAAACTAGTGTGGATTTGATTTTTGCAATACAATTTGATTTTGCTTTTGGCTCCTATATTTGCTGAATCATGTTGAAATTAAATTGAAGAATAGTAGAATAGAACTATTTTCTTTTTTATAATTGTTTAATAATAATAAATCGATATGATTTTTTTTCTATTTATTACCTAATTATCAACACTATTTTCTTGATGTGCAATTGGAATTTTCTGGCAGATGGAGTGAATTTCAAGTTATATGGGACCTTTGGAATTGAGCGAGTGTGCACACAACCGTCGTCAACCTTACAACAATAATTACTGCATAATGAGTGGTGTCTAGAACGAGTTTTTGGATAAACAGAGGGTTTTTGAGGCGCTGGAGATGATTTTGTTCTTTAAATTTGGGGTTCGACCCTGGTCTTGGAGCAATCCAAATTCCGACTGGACTGAAGAGACCGAAGAAAGTATAAACGCTTCTCTCCAAATCGGAGATGCCAATTGGAGCAAAGTGGGGCTAGCATTCCACTTTTTGCACTGGTGCATTCTTTGTGGATTGTTGTGACTTGGACAATCATATTATTTTATTTTTTGGGGGAAAATGTACATTGCTCAAATTTATTAATTATCAGGTCTATGCTTTGTAGAAAAATCGTAGAAACTAACAGGGAAAAAAAGTTGGAATGGGCAAATCGCTCTTGTAGTATTTTCTGGCACAATCTAGGGGTTAAGGGATATATATCTGTCATTTCTCATTCCTCAATTGTAAATCTTTTCTGTTGTAATAATAATTCTTATCATTCAGGAAAAAAAAAATCATTTACGAATTTTAAGTTTGATTTTTAATTTTTAATGGGTTAATTCCGAATCAGAACCCATCTTATCTTAGAATGACATAGAAGTGCCCTCTTTAAAATAAATTCCTTTAAGAGACCCACTTTTTTAAAATATGAAAAAGAGAGACCTGCCCCTAACGTTCCTTTTCCTTATTCTCGAGTGTCATCTTCTCTAAAGTTCACCATATATTGATAGGAGCATCAGAAAATAGGAGATGAGAATTAGGGTCTTAAAGAGAACAGAACAACAACAGCCTCACATGCCTCTTCCCCACCACCACCAGAACCTCTCTCTCTCTCTCTCTCTCTCTCTCTCCTACTGCTGCATCTAATACTACATGAGAAAAAGTTTCAGACTATTCTAGTCAAGGACTAGGATGGAAAAACGAACATTATGACAATACTCATTTAGATGTTTTAGACCTATGCATACATTCAAATTAGCTTTGATGATTATTAACATCCACAACCCTTTGAGAGATTGCCTCAATGGGTGTATCTTCGACCATCGTGCTAAGCACAGAAACTGATCTAAGATCTCTTGACCTTGGTCCGGTTTTTGGCATGGCTGTGCAGGATTACTATGAAATCTTTTGAAGAGAAAAAGCTAACCTCAATGCAAGTAAAAGCCTACATCAAGTCCTCAAATTGATCATGTTTCTTGTCAACCCATGGGATTTGACCTACCATTCCATGTTTACTGAATTCTCAAAACATACCATGCATTTCACAAGCAAACACTAGAAGCTATCTGACTAGATAACCTTCACCACAAAATCTCAGCAATAGCCACCGAAATTTAGAGGTTTTATATGGACCAAAGAACTCAGTCAGAATCCCAATTATAATCGCATGGTTGCCACCAATATAGGTAAGTGGGGCTCGTTCATTCTATTACATGGAATGCTGTTTTTCCATTGTTTCTTGTTGTGGTTTTGGGTGGAAGTTTGGTGTTTCAAAACAAAAGAGAAAAAACTTGTCTATTGTGTTTGGGTACTTCTTTTAGTCCCACATTGGAAAAGTATAAAATGTTTTACCTCTTTATAAGAAAGAAAGTTGGAAGAAGGCTTGGGCCTCCAAGGGCCTTTGAATTTGTTGTCTACCCACCCTAGTAAGTTTTCCTCTATGTTGTCGAAAAGGCTATACAAGTATACAACTTCACAAAAAGTTCCTAGCAATCTAAATATATATTATAGTTTTTAAATAGCATGGCATACTTGAAGTACTACATGCCTAATCATAATGTTGACGTTGCCATGACACAGTATAAGCACATAACAAGGAGTGTTGTATCATGTCAAGGTCTCAGCATGACATAATTTGGGAAAATTGAAGTGCTTAGGTAACACTGGTGAAATCTAAAAGGAGAAAATGAGGTATTATTTCAAAGACATGGATAAATGAAAGAAAATGAACTGCGAAACAGACAATATTGTGAAGTGGGAAGAGGTTTTCGAAGAGATAAAGGGAAACAAAGCATGCACATAGAATAACCGGGTGGTGGAGTAATAGGTTCATATTCATAAAGCTATAAACGGTGCAATTCTACTGCAAGGATGGAAAGTAAGTAGAAATGAAGAAAATTTCTTAACATATAAATGGGTTTAGGAGTCAAGGTTCAAGGACTAAGTTATGTGTTAGTTGTGTGGAAATAGAGTTCATTATTAGTGGCTTCTATAAAGGCGGAAATAGAGTTCATTATTAGTGTTAAGGGGCTGTAGCCTGTAGGTTTAGGTTACAAGGGCTGAATGAGGGTGTAAAGGGAAGGGGGTAGAATAAGTATCTGTGAAGAGTATCCCGTAAACAGTAACTCGTGAATAGTAAATCAAGAACAGTAACTAATGAAACGTGATCTGTGAACAGTAATTCAAAATGAAGAAAATTGTAAGAGAAGAAGATAATTTGTGGAGTCACACCACTATAGAGACTAAGAGTTGCACCAAGCTCGACTAGAAGGAGTCACACCTTTTAGGGTTTCCTTGGAGTCGCAACAATGAGGGAGAAAGGGAGCATATATGCTTCAGCAAAAGTCCTCTATTGCATTATATTTATAGACTCTCAGTGTCCATCAATTGGAGAACTTCTATTCCTGCTAAAATACTAATTTAAACTTCAACATAGACAAAAAAAACTTACCAAAATCTAAAATTTTAATCAAAGACTAATTTCTAATAGAAGACTATTACCCCACTGGAAATAATAAAAATTGAATTCAAATAAAGAACTAGTTAGCTGGTTTGTGAGCCCCACACCAGGGCGAGGGTTTTGCCTTATAATTTATCGATGGGGCTTATCGATGGAATACCAGTCATGTATTTGGTTCCTCCTTTTTTCGGTACTAAACCAATGAAAATGGCAATGCTCCTTGCCAATGATGCCATACAGTGTACACTAAATAAGGTCCTCGTGGAAATCCCAAGCATATCTTGTAAGAAGCTATGGAGAAACTGTCTGGCCTAGGTGCTTAGTCCCTGCACATCTCTCCCAAAGCTTTGGCTGTCTCCTCCTTGTCGAAAGGTTTGTCCACCAAATCACATAAAATGGTTGACATACGGTCTAAGTGCAAACCATCTAGACCTGGCCAAGAAGAGCATGATTCTGAATAAAGCCTCGAGTAATATCTCACAACTGCATCTTGTATCTTGTTGTCCTCCACCAAGTAAGTCCCACCAATTTTAAATTCTGAGATTCTATTCCCCCATCTTTTTGCATTCGCAATGCAACAAGAAAAATTTATTGTTTTGTCCTATTCCTTTAGCCATTGAAATTTTGTTTCTGCCACCAACTTATCTCCTCTTATGATGAAGAATGAGATAAACATCTCCGAAAAATCTCTCCCCTTCCTCAAAATCCTCACGCTTCACTCTTTAGTAAAGTTTAAAGAAAAAGATCATCCGACATCTTCTTGACAAGAACACTCACTGCTACCTTCCACTTATTGTTGATCCACCGTCGAACTTTTGCAAGGTCATCCACCTCTTTATTAAAGTTTCTGATTCCTCTCCTCAATTCATGTACTATCTGGGTCTACAAACCAACCAAGGTATTAAACTTCGGTTTCGGTATAAACTTTGGTTACTAAGGAAGTCGACACATTTCGAGAAAATTTAAGGAAGTCCAAGGAAATTATGTAAAAATTAAAGAAGTCTAGGAAACTTTAAGGAAACCTAGGAAATCTAAGATGAAACTTTAGAAATTCAATACTTAAGCATAAATACACATCTAGAATTCATTATATCACTGATGCAAGCATGTAGTATTCAAATGTCAGAATCATATTAAGTGACATGCGTTGTCTGTTTGTCTGAGCTGTAATTTTTTCTTGATATTTCTCTGGATTGTCAATATTTTTAAACTATATTTCATCTTCTTTGTCAAGTGAAGAGACATGTATTCTCATTATTTTTCAATGATTATCCATGTTAATTGTTTTGGAACCTTAAAAACCTTATGAATGCACATTGAAGTCGATAAATAATTGAAATTCAATTTAGTTTCTAAACCTATTTCATTCTATAATTGATGAGCTCAATGTTTTTACAATACTGAATCAGTATGTGAAGAGGAGGAGATGAGTAGTTAAATAATTTTGAATTTATGAAATACTATTAGGAAATTATTTGATTTTTTTAATATTACTAAAAAGTCATTATGGGCATAATACACTAATAACAAGATTATTAGAATAATAAAATTATAATTTATAGTAAGGTTAATGCTAACCACACTCTAATAATAAAATTATAATTTATAATAAGGTTAATGCTAGCACACTCTCTTTTAAAGTTAATTATATTTATAATAAGGTTAATGCTAGGTACACATGTCTTTTCTTATGAAGAAAGTAAGTTTAAAACGAGTGAAACTAGTATTACCCTTTTAAGTTAAAACCTGAAGTCTTTCAATTTACAGATATTTTCTATAAACTTCGGTTAACTTCCACTGAAGTTCTACATTTTCTCAACAATTTTTTTCTGTTTCGATCGAAGTTTACCAAGAAGTCCAGTATTTTTAAAATACTAGTGCATTTCACTTCGGACACCACAGAAGTCGACTCAATTCGGTCAACTTCGACGAAATTGAGTCGATTTTTGATACAATGAAACCAACATTATCCTCTGGTATTGGTTACGGAATCACCCCCAACCGGCCATATAGCTAGCCAATTGCCCTCCTTGAAAACTCTTGCTTTCGTGTATGATCTATTTTGTACGACTGAGGTAGGTTTTCCCTAAGCCACCTCACTACTCCTAACGGAGCAAACCCTACCTCCATGGTTGTAACCGTTCCTTCTGACATTCTAGTCTCTGATCTATGGCAAATGGATAAACAACATTCTTGAATTCTTCTATGAAGCTTATTCAGAAGACTAACTTTTTAAGGATCTCACTTAGGTCATTTTCCAATAAAATGAATTTTTTTCCATTTGCCGTTTATCAAAAATGATATTTTTAATTATATGATTAGACAAGATATAATTGAATAATATCTCAATAACAAACAATAAATATTTACATCCTAAAATAAGGGGATAATAGCCCCTCTAATGCGGATAACAATTACTGGCCACTATTATAATGCATATATAGCATGAATCCATTGTTATAATGACTTTTTAAAACCATGAATCCTTTGGTTTTTAGATGAAGGGTCATAGATACATATCAAACCCAGCTCTGTAATTACGCTCTTGACAAAGGAGACACATAGGGAAATAAGAATTACTCCCAAATTCAGATTGATGCTTCTTACTAGTTCCTCTATTCCCAAAGGCATGCTGGCCTTCCTAAATACTGAAGAAACCTACTTTAAGAAAAGGACAAAAGAAACTAATACAAGCTCGATTAGTACATGCATTCAAGCATTCAAATCGATTACTCAATGGAGTAAAAATCAGATCTAGTCCCAAACTGTTAAGTTCCACTGAACAAAACAATCCAGAAAAATAGTGAAGAGAGAATGATTGATGCAGAAAATGGCCACTTGAGGGGGTTATCATCAGCCTCTGAGTTTAATTGTTTTCTCATTTTTGGCATTCCTTCCATAGATACCCTTCCCTTTAAACAGAGAAATCCTCTAAGAAACTGAAAATAACTAATCAAACTAACCATAACTTGCAAAAACTAACTAAGCATTGATTAACAAATACTTCTTATCGCCATGTGGCATTCTTATCTTGATGTAGCTGAGAGAGCTGAGTAAGGATAAAAAATGGGTTCAGAAAATTCAATAAATATCAAATCAACTTTGGAAGTATATGAAGAAAAGAGGATCCCTTCTCAATTACAAGGCCAAAATCAAATATCCAAATTACACATTCAATCAAGATCATATTCAAACAATTAGTCTGAGTAATATGAGAAAACTTAAAGTTCAAAATTCAAACTTAGCAGCATACATCCATGTGGAAACATCAACATTCAACACCCTAGAATCTGAACCAGGATTAGAAACTAAGAAAACCCCACAAATCAGCACCAAATCTCGAGAAGAAAATAGATTAAATTGAAGCACGACGCAATCACCAACCTGTTCCGTCTTTAACTCGGCATGATCCATGGAAATTGAAGCTCATTGAAAAAATCAGTAGAAATTAACTCTAAATCTGTTCAATTCAATCACCTATGGATCAAAAAAAGGGTTCTGGACGCAGATTCTTGAAATAAAAGAGAGATCAAAGTTTAAGATTTTGATAATTTTTTTTTAAAAAAATGTCAGCAAAAATTGACAGAAATTTGAGAAAGAGCTCTGAGACGATGGTTTGTGGTTCCTCCGGGGAGGATGACAGACTTCTGGAACTATTATTACATTACTAGCAACAACCCTGTGCGATGGGATAAAGAGGGTAGTTAAGAGGGTATTTATGAGTCCCACTTAAGTGGAGTTGGGAGTTGGGACTTGGGGAGAGAGAGGAGGTCTTTGTTGAGTAGAAGAATCTGTTGGGGCATGGGAGAGAGTTAATAATGGGGAGAGAAGATGGGAAGTTAAGAGAGGGTATTTATGACTCCCACTATGTGATGATGTGGCATCACAAATCTTAAAATGGAGATCAAAGAGGATGCCACCTAGGCATCCTATTTCTATAGTATATAGTATATATGAGTAGTTATAACTCTATAACAGATCATATTCCTTGTTATAAACCAAGGACTGGCCCTGCTAGAGTGGTCTCTGCAATTAGCACTTTGTAGAGTAAAGAACAACACATATTAAGGTCATACTAATATTAAAAATGTCAAGTAATAGATAACACCCTAAATACCAAAATTAAACAAAAATAAAACACAGCTGAAAATCAGATCCAGATTCAACAATGCCAGAAAACACCAAAAAAACAAGAATTAAAAAGCTCTAACAGCTACTAACCCAAAAAAAAAAAAACCCAATAAACTATGCTTTGATTGTATCGCAGTTGAATCCAAATACGTACATTAACATAAGAAATAGCAAGAAAAAATAGATGAAAAAAGACCTGAAGCTTGAGAATAAGAGGTTTACCAAAATTTTTGAAGCAGGAGAGAGTATCAGATTTGGGGGTTAGTAGGAATAGTTGCCGTAAACTTACATAAACATCCAAATGTATTCCAGTTGAATCCAAATACATTCACATATGAAATAGCAAGAAAAACTAAATAAAAAACAGATCTGAAGCTCAAGAGTAAGAGGTTTACCTAAAATTTTGAAGCTGAAGAGTGGATCGATTTGGGGGTTTAGTAGGAATAGCCACCGGAGACGTAGAAGAAGAGATCTTCATTGCAGCGGTGTCCTTGGTTCTGTAGAGGGAGAGAGAATATTTCCTGTTGGTTCGTCCCCAATATTGTGCTCTCAGAAAGAAATAGTCCTGAGAAGTATCTTTTTTCTATTCTTTAAAAATTGTTTTGGAAATAGGTTTTTTTTGGAAATAGATGTGCTTCTTCATTGGGAGATTGGGAGAGGAGAAGACCTCATTTGTTTATGACTTAATAGAGGCTAGATGATGTGGCATACAAACAAAGAAATAGAGAGTTGTGAGGGATGCCACATCAGTTTCCTATTTCTTTAGTATATAGTATATAAGTATATAATATAATATTATTATTGGAGCTTCCCACGCACGCGTGGTGCTTTGGATTGCATTATAGTTTGGTTTGGCTTTGTTCTCAAAATATCCACCTTTTTAAAACCCTCTCATAATGCGCCTATTGTGAACTCCCCATTTTTACACCCTAGAAATCCCTTTTCTTGATTTAATTTTATTGATTATCTTTATTTTTATTTCCTTAATTGGATTTATTTTATTTTATTTTATTATTATTTTGTTTATTATTATTATTATTATTATTTTTCTTTCTATTTATTTTGTATTTTGGTCTCCGAGAGAGAGAGAGAGATTTTGTACTTTGGTCTCCGAGAGAGAGAGAGAGCCTTCCATTTGCTCGTGCCCATGAAATCCAAATCCATGTCATTAAAACCCTTTCATCAAGCCCAAGCCAGGGTCCAAAGTGTTTTAAAATTTTAAGTTTCACAAAAGCCCAAGCCCATTTAAAGAACCCTAATCCCCAACCCTATCTCACTCTATAAATACCCCTTTATGAGGTCAGATGACCTTATTTTCTTCTCCGCTCATTTTCGGCAGCAGAGGGTCTCGATCTCCCATCTCTCCCTTCCATCCTTCTTGCCGGCCAAACCCTCTCGAGTGTTCGCAGTCCACCATTCCCGGTCAGTTCAGCAGAATCGGCGACGTCCAGCATATTTCTCTCCTCTGGATTCGGCGCCTAGTTCCTCGTCGGAAGCATTACCACCAGCGATATTGGCTCTCAGTCCCCTCCGACCAGCGTCTCAATCTCCGGCGATCCTTCCTTCAGGCGAGTTGTAGACTGGCATCTCTCGGGTAACCATTTGAACCCTCACTCTCCCTCGTTTAGTTTCTTTGGTTTTTTTTTAGATCTGGAAATTCCAGACCTATTATCTTAGATCTCCCCCACTGGTTTCTCCATGTTAATTGCTGATCTTCTCTCTTCTCAGTAGCTCGTCTGCGCCGATCATCACCGATTCCTTTTCGACCAAGTATCTCTCAGATTGCCTGCACCGATCATCATCGGCGTCTGCAGCTCCCTTTTCCTCTATGCTATTTCCCAGCCGTTTCTTACTTCATCATTATCTCGAGGCAAGTGATTCTTATCAATTTTTTCTATCTCAGTTTTTCTAGTTTTTCTAGATCTGAAATTTCTAGACTAGAATTCCTAGATCCAGGTCTGTGTTCTTTAATTTCCTTTTTATTTATGAGTTTATTTATGCTTTAATTTTCATCTCAGTTATCTTCCGAACATTCTTTCCAGCGAGTTACAGAATCAAGTTTCAGCCACATTTTCCGATCAAATCTAATAACCCACCGGATTCCTTTCACCCGAATTCATTTTTTTCGTCCTCAGGTAATGCTCTAATCACTCCTCATCATTCCTTTATCCCTAGATCTGAATTTCTGAATCTCTAAATTCAAAAATTCAGATCTAGATTTCTAGATCTCTGCAACTTATACCATTGTTTGGTCATCCCTATCTCATTTAATTATTATTTATTTTTATATATTTATTCTTTCTTGATTTTCTTCTGTGCAGTAGCAAGGAGGCCGGAATCCTTTCATTTTGTTTCTTTCTTTTTCATTTATTTTTTGATTCTAAATTCTGTATAATTGAGTGAGTGTGAGAGATTTTCCGTTTCTTTCTCCATCCGGATCAGTAGCTATCATCATCGCCAATTCTCCCATCAACCCTCGCAGGTACGTCTTCTCCCATTTCCTATCTCTTTTCTTCTGTATTAGTGTATGATTCTAGGCAGGGGCTGCTTTTATTTTAGAAGGATTGGTTCCGGATTGATCGGATTGCATTTGGTTCTTTTGATCTGGTTTTGTTCAAAACTTGAATTCAGGGATCAGTTTTATTCAAAATCAGAACACCGGCAGCCCCTGTGTGCATATTTGGCATAAGAGCGATGGCCCCTATATCGTTTTTTTTTGTCTTAGATCTTTGCTAGATTTGATCCCAGTGTTCGTTACTGGGTTAAAGCCGGATAACCAATTTCCATGATTGGTTAACTGGCCTTGATACAGTAGCTTATCACCGGCCCTTTAAGATGATTTTAAATTAACTTTCCCATTTTTTTGTCATGTATGTATGTATTATCCGTGTGTATGCAATAGGGTTAGGCCACAATTTTCTTTTCCTATTTTTGCCTACATTGGGCATTTAGGTAGTTCTTTAACCTTAAATAATTGGCCAACCCCGTTAGTTTAGTCTTACAAAATAAATAAATAAACAAATATATATATATATAATTAAAATAAATTAAAGGTACTGGTCTATCCTCCCTTGGGACCTAGAGCAGGGTCCGTATTTAAACCATATCCTCCTTTGGTTTAAGGCCGCTCGATCCGCCCTGCTCTTTGCCTTTAAGTTATTTAAGTTAGTTAGGCTTTATTTTCCTTTTGCCTACCTTGGGCACTTAGGTTAGTTCTTGACTAGTTAAACTTGCCAAAATAAAAAATACAAAACAAAATAAAAAATAAAAAATACAAAAAAATCGGAAAAATACAAAAATAACAAAAACATTTAAAAAAAAAAAAATAATCTAAATCTAAGATAAAAAAAGAAGAAATCTACCTTAATAAATGAACGCCCCCTAGAGCTCCCCCACGAGCACTTAGCTACGCAACCATCTCCCAAAATGAGATTCATAAATCTCAATTCCGCATCTCTCAATTCAAACACGAGTTGGAAGTGACCACACTCCGAAACGAGTATAAAAACAGTCACACCCCCGAACTACTATTAGGGTCTGATTCTGACTAATTGGATAAGTAGGCAACCCGAACCAGGGTTCGACCCCAACCAAACATAAAATTTTTACACCCCATATTGATTTGTGTTTGATTAGCAAAATTAATAATTGTTTAGGAAATTTTAAGTGATTTTAAATGTTTGGCTTAAGCCTAATGAGTAGGTTACTATCATTGGATGGAGGTCCTGGGGTGCCTAACCCCTTCCCCAGGACCTAAATGGATCTCTTACCTAGACTACTCTGGACCGTAGATCCCGTATTTTGGATTCATCTTGGGATCCTACTTCCCCTAAGTAGGTGGCGACTCTTAGAATAAATTTAGCGTTATTCCTCTACTCTCGAACCTTATCTCGACACTTAGAGTTGAGAAGGGAGGAAAGGCGGTAAATTTAGGCGTTTACACCTATGATTATTTTCTCATAATTTCTTACAAGCCGAAATCACGTGCGATGCACGTGAATGTACTGTCCTAATGATTGTAAAAAAATAAAAACTGAAATTTCGTTGGTCAATGTCCCCTTTTTAACATCAGTTAATTATGGTTAAGATTCACTCACCTTAGGGGTCATTCATATAGACTTGATTTTTAGGGAAAAAAAAATATCAAGCTAAGTTAGTTAAGCTTAACCATAATTAAAAGGTTGTTATAAGGGACGTGAACATATCAGTTCGCTAGATAAGGGATCGCGGGTCCCCTTACTACATTTTGAAATGTCAAGAATTATCAAGGAACAAAAACAATTCATACATTATGTAAAAAAAAATTATGACTGGCCTAAAATCTACATCAATTGCTCAGAATACAGAACTTGTGTTCTTCTCAAAATCATGAGCATGTCATTAATTTTGACACTTATATTAACAATAATTGACACAGAATTCGGACCAAAGTATCACTCGGACTACTATAAAAATTTGGGGTTGTTGCAAAATAAAGAAATCAATTGATGCTTACTTTAGAGTTTTGCAATCTCTTTTATGGGTACATCGTGCATGACCACGGCCATGGATTGGCCACCAGACATCAATGGCCACATCTTCACTTGCTTGTCACACCCTTCAGAAAATACAGTTGTTTTGTCATCTTTCCAAGTTGAGCAAAGAACTTATAAAATTACAATGTCATCATTTTAAATTCAATAACACAAAAGTGAGGCTTGTGAATTCTCTGAACAACGATATGTTACCGACTGATCATGCGAAATGGATGCCTTTGGCATACTCCCAACCGTTGCTCATGTCCTTAGTATCTCTCAACACCGAACCTGTCAAAGTTCAAAAAAAAAAAATAAGAAAAAGAAGAGCGATGAAACATGAACAAAAAAAAGTATCTCCTAACATCTTACCTATCATTTTCTTATAAACAAAATGCATACGGGTATCTAACATATAAGTGCTTATCCATCAGGCCACATTACCCCCCTGTACAATGTGTTGCTCTTATTCCATTAAAACAATGTTCAGCATTAGAAAGATGATGTAGAGTTCCCTTGGTACAATAATTGTACATTGCGTGAACCTGATGGTCGCCATATGGTTTTTGGGTTTAGTTGTATGTGTGAGGACCAATCCTATTTGCCATCATATACACAGATAGGTTAAAGAAGCTGAGGAAAAAGGAGAACGATCTGGTACCTTGGTACACTTGTGAACACCTTGGTACACTCGTGAACGAGTAGGCGGACCATTTGATACATTTTACCTCTGTCCAGCATACCATTATAGATTGGGTGGTTGTGATCACCTGATTAGACCATCTCTGGAATGGTTTCCACTCCCCGGTTAGTCACCATCGAGATGGGATATCAACTACTTGGTCGTCCCCTGTATCCTTTTTTTGTTGGGATTAGAGATAACCCATTAAAATACCAAGACCAAAAGGCAAAACCTTATGGAAAACAGAGAACAGGAAATGAAAAAAAAGATAACTAACAATGAAAGAACTCCACTAACAGAGCAGCAAAAACGTCGAGGGGATGAAATTCTTCTCACAAACCAAATTAGAGCCTGTCTGTAATTTATCTTGGTTTCCATTTCCTTGATGGATCATTATTCTTGGTCAAAAGAAAAAAAAACTCACCAGAAAAAATTAGGAGCACTCTAGTGATGACAGTATGCGAGATTGAATGCAGGAAAAAAATAAAATTTAAGAATTCTTGTTTGTAAATCCAACGCGCAAGAGAGAAGTGATAGAAAGATAACTGGTTTTTTTTTTATAATTCTGAAGTAGTTGTGAATTAAGAGAGAGACGTGAGTGAGGGGTTTGTGTGTAGTTAGGGTTAAAATGACTTTCATACCCTTTTAGTATCTACTATCACTATAATACGTTATAATTAAAAATGAGGTTTTTTGGTCATGATGAAAGAGATAGTTGTCGTGATCACCTCTATCCATCCAAGAGTGACGTGAGAGAAAAGAGGAGAATGGAATTAAGGGGCTTGTGGATGGTTAGGGTAAAAATGACTATCATACCCTTTTAGTATCTACTAATAGTATAATAAGTTAAAATTAAAGTGGAGTTTTTTGGTCATGAAATAGAATATCCATGTAACGCTTCTATCCCTCCTTCTCTCATTATAATAGTAAAGATTTATAAAAAGTTTGAAACACCCTTCCACTATCATCAACACTTTAAACAATGGTTTCTTTAGTTTTAAAAAATAGTTTTTTTGTGAAAAACCCCTTATCTTTTCAGCTATTTGTAAATACCCTCTTGTGTTTTGTGATTTTGTATTAAATAGTCCACTAACTTTTAAAACTTTTACAAATCTTCCAAAAGTTAGTTAACAGATGTTTTTTTTTTTTGGTTCAAATGTTATAGCTTTTATAAAATGACTTTTTAACCTTTTTAAATTATTTTTTTTTAACGAGAATTGTAAAAAAAAATCACAAGAGAAGTGCTTGGAACCCACTGAATGTGTTGAGATTCACTCACCCCTAGATTCATCCATTAAACCCTTTTAAAAGAAAAAAAATATTAAGTTTAGGTTGATTATGCTTAACCCAGTGTAGTCAAAGCGTCTAGACGATAGAGGTTTCCTTAGGTGTTGCTTAGGCGATGCCTAGGCGACCAACATTTATTTATTTTGTTTATATTCTATAATATTATATAAGAATTAAAGAGTGCCCACCTAGATCATGATCTAGGCGATAGGGAACCTGACTAGGCGAGGCGTTGCCTAGGCGACATTTTGACTACACTGGCTTAACCAAAATTAAAGAAGGTTGTAAAAGCTACCACGTCCCTTGTAACTCATTAATTGTGGTTAAGATTCATTCACCCCTAGGGTTCATGCATCTAACCTTGGTTTTTAGAAGAAAAAATATTAATCTTAGATTGATTATACTTAAACACGGTTAAAGGAGGTTCTACAAGCCGCCACATATCCCTTTTAACACCCACTACCAGTGGTTAATATTCACTCACCCCTAGGATTCATGCACCTAACTTTGATTTTATTTTTAAAAAAAATATTATGTTTAACCACTATTAAAGGGGACTCTACAAGCTCCACTAACAATAGTTAAAATTCATTCACCCTTAAAGTTAATCCATCTAACCTTGATTTTTAGAATTTAAAAAACATATTAACCTTAGGTCGATTAAGCTTAACCCCAATTAAAAGGGATAAATGGGACACGTGATAACCTATAGAGGCGCGTGTTCCATCTAGCCCATCAAAAAAAGGTTAAAAATGTCATTTCATAAAAATTTAACATCTGTTAACTAACTTTTGGATGGAATGGTGGATTTGCAACAGTTTTAAAACTTAGAGGACTACAATATAAAATCACAAAACACAAGGGAATAATTTAAAAATAGTTGAAAAGATAAGGGGTTGATGATGGGCAAGATGTGTATAAGACAACCTTCCTTCGACGAGCATGAGAGGACCTTCCTTCCGACGAATTCCTCACTTCGTTCAGCTTATTTTCTCACGAAGCCCCACTCGACTTCTTATTGTGTAACTCTATAAGAAGAAATTCATTGTTACAATAACCTAGAAAGGTATGTTTGAGATTTATTCATAGCTATTGTTTATATACCTTGTACATAAATGTTAATCCTTCATTTTATGGTGTGTGTAGAATGAGTATTCAAGATTGATAGAAACCAAACCAAACTTTGGTCGCTGGAGAAAATGAAAAAAATGCACACGGACCAATAGTATCTGTGAGCACAGGATTTCACTCCCTCTCCTCACCGGTTTATGTTGAGAGTCGCCACCTATTAATTCAGAAGAGATAAGTCCCCGGATTATAGATAAGGTTTTGATCTACGTTAGAGATCTAGGTAAAAGGTTTGGTTAAGTCCGGGGAAGGTGTTAAAGTTCAGGGAATGTGTTAGGCACCCCGAGACTTCCATTTTACAATGCTTCCCTACTTCCTAGGTTTAAGCTCATTACAATCAAGTTGTTTGTTCAAATGTCTAAGTATTTAAAGTAATACTAATCTAAGAAAGAAAAGCTAAACTAGGGTTGAACTCGGGTTGGGTTGCCTACGTACTCACAAGGTTTTCGGTTAGTGGAGTTCGGTAGTGGTGAGAACCAGAGGAGCATGGAGAGAGCTTGGTAGTGGTGCGAACCTTAGAGGGTTTTGGGTTTTCGGTTTTTTTTCCTCCTCCTTATGTTGGGTGTGAGAACCCTCTTTATGGACAGAGGACATGAGGACATGTGAGGGAGAGGAGAGATTGGAGTCCAATTTCTCTGCTTTTTTGTCAAATGTTTTTAAACTTTCCCTCTTTTTAGATGTTTGAATTAAAGTGAGGAGAGAGATGCCCATTGCTTAACTTTAAAGGTGATGGGACATGGTAGGATAGGTTGTAAGATTACCTTGGGATGAGAAAAAGTATGTTACCTTTAAAGGTGATCAAGTAGCTTGTTAACTTCAAAGTCTAGTTGTAGCCTTAAAAAAAAATAAAAAAAAATCAATCTTTATAGACCAGCTAGCCGTCCAATAGCAAGAATTAGGGAGAGGGCCTCATGCAAGTTTTTCTCCGGTCTCCCAAACGAACAGACCAAAAGGAGTATGGATAGAATCGCTAGAAGGGTCAGCTAAAGCTGGTATTTCTTTATATCCGTTCAGCTACGAAAAGGTTGAGTCAAGTCGGGGAAGAGAACGTTAGACATTTATGTCCATAAAAATCATTAAAAACTTGTTTTTATCTGTTTCATTAATAAAACATCTTTACATTTACACATTATCTTTTATATTGAGTAATATATTATAAAATATGTCATAAGATGAGACTACTTTATCCCTTAGGTAATATTGTTGGAAAATCATCCAGTTGGTTCTGAACTAAATGCTAAGGAGATATGATTTTCTGGTTCCTTATAGACCTAGAATTGTTTTAAGTTATTTAAGACATATCTAGACAATGTATTTCTACTAACTTATACATAGTTAGTTCCATATAATAAAGTGACGAATCTCAATCACTAAGAGAAGGGTCTCTTGACTAAGATGTGGATATAACTAACAAGTACTTATATTATAACAGGATCATATAGTGGATACTCTTAGAAATATATTGTCTATTTATTTAGGGTAGTCCAGTTTGACAGAATGTCCTTAACCTGAGAGGTCGACATCTGCTCTAGTATTTGCCTATATAGCTTTGATGTAGCCAATCGTCAATGTCCAACACACCAGACTAAATACGGGCTCGTTGGGTTATGTACGCTATACTTGAAGAAGTGTATGCACACTCAACAAAGAACTCCACCGCTCTTCATTTAGAGTAATTTATATTGAGTTGATACTTGTCAAATCGAGCTTGGAAAATCTGCGCTAGTATTTATCGATGAAATGATTTTATCGAAAATGTTATTTTCTATGTAAAAGAAAAATAATAATAATTATTATTTCTTTTAAAGAATTTCAAATAGTATTTGAAAGTTCAAGTTTGACTGAAAGTATTAAAGAGAAAGAGTTCTCAATATAAGTTACGGATTACAGACAATATAGATATTATCTCATAAGCTTATAACAATATTAGATGGTGGAATGACATGTCACAAAAAAAATCTTGTAATAGAATATACCTGCAAGTAATTTTTTAATTTCTGGGGGTTAGTCACATTGTGTTAATGGACATTATTGTGATTAGTGAAAGTCCAGAAACATAGATAATATTCTTTGATCCTAATGGTATCATAGGAAAATGTTTCCTAGCAACAAGACTTCAACCTCAAGGTGAAGCACTTGAACCCACAACCGGAAATAGGAGATCCCTTTAGATCACACACACTAGGATATTCTTAAAGTTTTTAATTAAATTAATTAATTTCTCCATGTATTTCACTGCATGGTATAGTGAAGCTCGATCAAAATATGACCATTATGAGGTATAACAACAAAAAGTTGCATAAAATATGTGGAGCCCACCTAGGGTGGGACGCCCCACATTAATAATAATTATCTACTATCTTTAATTGTTTACTAATTGTTAATTACTAATTAAAAATTTATTTGCTAATTTGATTAGGAATACATAATAAGAATTAAATGAGACTTCTAATTAGATTAGAAGAGTTTCTATTTTGATTTAATTGGAATTTCGATTTGATTTAATTAGTGGATTTTTGGATTTATATTTGATTATGAGAATCGATACAATTTCGATATTCTGGCCATAACTCTATGACTGTAACTCCGATTTTGGTCCGTAAGTACATCGTTTCGAAGTCGTCGAAAGATCTACAACTTTTGTGAAGAAAGTTTTTTCAGCATCAATCGTTTTAAAGGTCAAAACCTCAGTCAAAAATTCAAAACGGGATAATCATAATTAGAAAAAGAATTCTAATTTGATTAAAATTAGAAAGATGAATTTTACTTGAATTACAAGTTAGTAATCAAGGAGTCTATAAAAGGACCCCTTTGTGTGGAACATCAACACAATTGAAGATTGCAAATTTCTTTCTCTCTCCTTAAAAAGTGCACGCCCCTCTCTTTCCTCTTTGGGTTGTATGGTCACCCCTCTCATTTTCTTCCTTTGGTTTGTTTTGATTTTATTAAAGATCAAGAACCATTATTTGAAGATCAAGATTGTTTCTTTAAGGATCAAGATTGATTATTTATTGATCAAGAAGAATTCTTGCAATCAAGAAAAAAAGAAAATAATATAGAGTTTGATTAGAAGGGTCATTAGCTTCCATTGGAGAATAGCTTTAAATGATTAAAAAATGTTCGTGTGAATCACGAATGAGACTTTTCACTTGCGAAGTTTTGCGGGTATTGTTTTATCCTTCAAATCGCAGAGAAGACTTTTCTACTTCAAAGTCTCGAAGGTGATTGTTTTATCATTCATTGAATAAAATCAATTAGAACTATAGTTAGATCTTGGGATTCGATGTGTGCTCCCCAAGAACTGTTTTCCTAAAATTAAAAGGAGATATACTTTTAGTAGTATCAGAGCCCTGACTATGCTTCTCTTTGATTTTATTGTTTTTTATCCAATTTTTTAAATCAAGATACCCCCTGTATGAATTTCGGCCACCTAGGGATATAGATCTTTGGATTCTTAATTATTAGATAATCATAATATGCATATAGTAAAGGGATCCCCCTCTATTTTGAATTTAGGGTGGATTAAATTGATTTTGATCAAGCCCTTGTAATTAGTGAGTCACTGATTGTGTTTTGGATATATCCAATTACTTCACGAAATTTTAATAGGGATAAGTATATAGAGATTTAAAATTGGTTGAAACCCTTAAGGATTTGAGAGATCCTTTTTGCATATTTAAATTAAATTGTTTAATTTATCCTCGAGACTCTCGGACTAGAAATAATAATAATATGTTATACTTATCATGATAAATAATTATTATTGTAAAGGCTGGATGAGTTCCACAAATCATACTTCCTTCTCTTTTCCTCCCCTCCCCTCCCCTCATTTTCCTTTTTCTTATTTTGCAAAAGTTGTTTAGAATTAGGGTTGTTGATTTTGGTGAAGAATATCAACTGAATGAGTTTCCAAGTGAACCATTGCGAGATAGGAGATCTTCGATAGTTGTAGGGCTTTATTTAATTCCATGGTTATAATTAAATAAGGTCGTATGATTTTTGTGAAGCCATTGTAAGATTATTATATAATTATAATAATGTATTATTATTCATATGATGATTAATAATTTTTTCTTTTAAGCTTGGAAGCTTAGATAATTGAGATTATCGTTTTTATGATAATTGGATTATATCTTTTCAAATGAGTTGTGCTTAATTATAAATTGTTTATATTTTAGATACAACACATTAATAGTGCTCTTATGGAATTGGAGTTTGTGACCCATGCGGATATACTTTTTCGTAAAACCTTGGCTTTGTCTGGTAAGGGCATTAAGCACTATAAAAGGTTACCTTGGCTTACAAGATTATATGATAATCGTGTCTAAAAAGACATTAAGCAATATAAAAGGTTGAAAAGTGAGGTGGATCACTAAACTATCCTCCATTAACCCTAAAGCAGTTAGGGATGAGTAGGTTTTGACCATAGGGTGAAAACCTAAGTGGCCGTATCCCCTGTGAGGGCTAGTGGGAGTTCATCACTCCTTTATTAATCCTATTATCTAAAATTCTCATATTTCATGTGATGAAAAAGTGTATGTAGTTATATTATTTCCTTCAAGAAAGATATTAAGTGATGTTAAATGAGATTATTATCCTATGACCTTCCATTATCAATAAGACTATGAATTAATTAGCTTGAGTCTTGTCTTACCAAAAGATTTTGATATAACTCAATCTGAATTAAACTCCTAGAACCTTATTTCTATAGTAGATAAGTTTGTGTATGGCCTGATTGAGAGTGTCAACTAAAATGGGGGCACAACCTTACTTAATCATATAACAAACCAGAATAATGAGTTTCACTTAAACAAGGAAACATGACGACTGAAACAGTGGCAGTCATGTTGTCCTTGGACGTCGCAAGAAAATTGGGAATAACTGATTTACATAAGGAGTTATGCATGAGATGTTCAGTATGATAGATAGTTACTATCCACCTCGTGGTGCATGTGTTAGTACTATCCCAAAATGGAATATTACATGTGTATTATGAGGATCCAAATACTTATCAGAAATAAAAATTTTATTTCCTAATTTCATATAATGAAGGAACTTATGAAATTTGAAGAATGATGAGAGAATCATCGCAGATTTAAAATCCAATAATCTGATGAATATATGTGTGATTAATAATGTAATTGTTTATACTTTATTTTGTAGATAACTATGAATCCCCTTTCCAAGATTCTTGATGAGAATTGATTGATTGGTCCTAATTATGTGGACTGGAAGAGAAACCTTAACATTGTGCTTACCTCTCAGAAAATTGTTTATGTTCTTACTTCCGATTACCCGAAATTTACCAAGGTGACTCAGACCCCAAATCAGGTTGAGAAATCCTCTAAATGGCATGAGTCAAATAGTTTGGCCAAATGCTACATTCTTCCATCTATGTCTAATGTCCTACAGTAGCAGCACGAAGGTTTTGGTACTGCTAAGAACATTATGACAAATCTTAGGGAGAGATGTTTGGGGAACAGAATAAGAATAAGACTGCTATGCAGTTGACTATGAAAGGACTCATGGGAACTAGAATGTCTGATGAAAGCCCAGTCCGGGAGCATACCATCAAGATGATGAGGTTCATTAATGAACTCTTGAGTCTTGGTGTAGATCTTGATCATCAGAGTCAAATGGATACGATCCTTAACTCTCTCCCGAAATCCTTTTTTGCGTTTATGTTTAATTACAACATGAACACGTTGGAGACTACTCTGCTAGAGCTCCTAAACATGTTACAAACAGCTGAAGATCTTATGAAGCTTAATAAGCTATTTGCATATGTGGCAAAGGGTAGTAGACTTTTGAGGCTTAAGCCTAAGGGCAAAGGCAAGAAGAAGAAGAAGTCCAATTTCTCCCAATTCCTCAAATGCAAGAAAAAGAAGAACAAGAAAGCACCTTATGAGAAAAAGGACAAGGAAAAGAATCAGAATGTCTGTTTTTATTGCAAGAAACTAGGTCACTGGAAAAGGAATTATCGAGTTTACTTAGCATCCTCAAGGACAAACCTTTAGAAGGTATGTTCGATTCATTTATCATTGAGTCCAACTTAATTGTTGGTTCCTCTAACTCTTGGTATATAGATACTGGATCTACCTCACACATTTGCAATATATTGCAAGGGGTTTCAGGAGAGCAGAAAGCACAATGATGGAAAAGTTAATATAAGGATGAGAACGGAAGCAAGTGTTGCTGCGATCGCCATCGGGACTTATATTTTAGAATTTGCTTTAGATAAGATTTTAATTTTGAAAGACTGTTTATATGTGTCAGACATGCGCAAAAATTTGATTTCTGTTTCTAGTTTAATCTCTTTTGGTTATTCAGTTTATTTTGATACTAGTGTAGTTATCAAACACAATAATAAATTTATTATTTCTGGCACATTGTCTAATGATCTTTATTTTATTGATCCTATATGCAATTCTGTTAATAAATATTAAAGATAAAATGACTACTAGTGTGAAGCCTCAGAAAAGAGGTTGAGATTCTGTGAATCCAACATACTTATGGCATCTTCGGTTAGGCCATATCAATTTGGATAGGATCAACAGATTGGTAAAGGATGGTCCTTTAAACCATTTACATGTTGAACCTTATCCAATTTGTGAATCTTGTTTGAAAGGTAAAATGACTAAAATGCCATTTTCAAGTAAACCGAAGAGAGCCACTAATATATTGAAATTAATTCACACTGATGTATGTGGACCCGTAAATCATTTAGCAATAGGTGACTTTATCTACTTCATGACATTCACAGATGATTATTCCAGATATGGTTACATATATCTGATGAAACATAAATCCGAATCGTTTGAAAAGTTCAAAGAATTCCGAAGTGAAGTAGAAAAGCAATCAGGTAAAAGTATCAAAACTCTCAGATCCGACTGAGGAGGAGAGTATCTCTCGAATGAGTTCATGGATTATTTTAGAGATAATGGAATATTATTCCAATGGACCCCCCATAAACACCTCAGCTTAATGGTGTTTCAGAAAGAAGAAATCGAACCTTATTGGACATGGTTCATTCTATGATGAATGAAATTGATTTGCCTATTTATTTTTGGGGATATGGATTGGAGACTGCTATCTATCTATTAAATATGTTACCTTCTAAGTTTGTTTCCAAAACTCCTATTGAGCTATAGATGGGGCGAAAGCCTAGTCTAAAGCATGTCAGGATATAAGGTTGTCCAATTCATGTGCAAAAGCAAAACTTTGACAAGTTAGAAAATAGGACTGAAAAGCGCTTGTTTATAGGATACCCAAAAGAAACTCTCGAATACTATTTCTATAATTCTAGCGAACAAAAGGTGTTTGTGAGCAGGAATGCCATTTTTTTAGAAGAGGATTTTATCTTCAATAGAGAAAATGGATTTAGGATAGATCTTGAGGAGCAAGATCAGAATATAGTGACCATGGTTAAACTTATCTTAACTGAACCTAATAGTACACAATTGCCCAGGAGAAGTACAAGGATTAGTTTACCTCCAGATAGATTGTCTTATCTACATGAGGTGTATACTATGAAATCAGATTCCGGTTCCTTGTAAACCTAGAATTGTTCTAAGTTATTTAGGATACATTTGGACAATGTATTTGTACTAACTTACACATGGTTAGTTCTATATGATGGACTGATGAATCTCAATCACTGAGAGAAGGGTCTCTTGACTAAGATGTTGATATAAGTAACAAGTGCTTATTTTGCAACAGGATCACATAGTGGATACCCTTAGAAATATACTGTCTATTTATTTAGGGTAGTCCATTTGACAGAATGTCCTTAACTTGAGAAGTCGACATCTTCTCTAGTATTTGCCTATATAGCTTTGATGTAGTCAATCGTCAATGTCCAACACACCAGACTAAATACGGGCTCGTTGGGTTATGTACGCTATACTTGAAGAAGTGTGTGCACGCTCAACAAGGACTCTACCACTCTTCATCTAGAGTAATTTATATTGAGTTGATACTTGTCAAACCGGGCTTGGAAAACCAACATTGATGTTTATCGATGAAATGATTTTATCAAAAATGTTATTTTCTATGTAAAAGAAAAGTAATAATTATTATTATTTCTTTTAAAGAATTTTAAATAGTATTTGAAAGTCCAAGTTTGACTAAAAGTATCAAAGAGAAAGAGTTTTCAATATAAGCTACGGATTACAGACAATATAAAATATTGTCCCATAAGCTTATAACAATATTAGATGGTGGAAGTACGTGTCTGTAAACAAATCTTGAATAAAATATACTTGCAAGTGACTTTCTAATTTCTGGGGGTTAGTCACATTGTGTTAATGGACATTATTGTGATTAGTGGAAGTTCAAGGACATAGATAATATTCTTTGATCCTAATGGTATTATAGGAAAATGTTTCCTAGCAACAAGGCTTCAACCTAAAGGTGAAGCACTTGAACCCACAACCGGAAATAAAAGATTCCTTTAGATCTCACACACTATGACCTTCTTAAAGCTTTTAATTTAATTAATAATTAAATTAATTAATTTCTCTATGTATTATACTATATGGTATAGTGAAGCTCTTATAGGTGAAATCAAATAAGATGTGACTAACCAAATTGGTAGGACTAATATGTGATTTTGATAAAGATCAAAAGGTGACCATCATGAGGTATAACAACAAAAAGTGGCGTGAGATATATGCGGCCCATCTAGGGTGGGACGCCCCACATTAATAATAATTATCTATTATCTTTAATCGTTTACTAATGGCTAATTACTAATTAAAAATTTGTTTCCTAATTGGATTATGAATACATAATGAGAATTAAATGAGACTTCCGATTAGATTAGAAGAGTTTATATTTTGATTTAATTGGAATTTTGATTTGATTTGATTAGTGGATTTTCGGATTTGTATTTGATTATGAGAATCAATACATTTTTGGTGTTCAGACCATAACTCTATGACCTAATTCCAATTTTGGTCCGTAAGTACATCGTTTCGAAGGCGTCAAAAAGATCTACAACTTTTGTGAATAAAGTTTTTCCAGAATCAATCGTTTTGAAGGTCAAAACCTCAGTTCAAAATTTAAAACGGGATAATCATAATTAGAAAGAGAATTCTAATTGGATTAGAATTATAAAGAGAAGTTTTACTTGAACTACAAGTTAGCAATCAAGGAGTCTATAAGAGGACCCCTTTGTGTGGAACGTTCAACACAATTGAAGATTCTAATTGGTTTGTTTTGATCTGAATAGGAGTCTTGGCTTAAGAGTTTGAGTTTGAGGTGGAAGACGAGTCAAAGAAGTCAAAGGATCCGGAGCAGGAATAAGCATAAGAGCCATCAACAGGAAGCAGTGCAGTAAAGAAATAGGAGAACTTGTTTTAGCAAGTGATTCGGATTGCCGACGAGGAAATAATTGCCCGACTGTGAGAAAAGAGTTGATTGCCCTAGACTAGTGATTGACTGACTGTTAGGGAAGAGTTGTTTGCCCTAGATGAGTGATTGACTGACCATCGGGAAAGAGTTGCTTGCCTTTACTCACCTTCCTAGCACTACAAGAAAACTACCGCTTAGTGACAGAAAACTAGTTACAGAAATATTTTCATCACTAATATATTAGTTATAGTGATGGAAAAACACACCGTCACTAATAGGCCGTTACTAATAGGAAATTTGAATTTTTTTTTCCATAAAATAAGGTATAGTAACCATATTAGTCACGGAAATATATCCATCACTAATATGGTTACCAGTGACGGATATATTTCCGTCACTAATGCCCTTTCCATCACTAATGCCATTTTCGTCACTAAACTTGAAGTTCAAATAGTTGACATTAGTGACGAAATTTTTCTATCTCTAATTAGTGATGGAAATATATTTCCGTCGGTAAAGACTTTTAGCCATGGATACAATAGTAATGGATTAGTAAAAAAATGATTTTCCGTCACTAATAGTAATAGTGACGGAAAATCCAGTATTTGTGACAGAAAATTTCCGTCGCTACCCGATAGTTTTCTTGTAGTTAACATGTGGACATAGGCATATGCTGCTTCCAGGGCAGAAGTTGCGAAGCTAACAAGCTGGAGGCGAAAGAGGCATACAGCTCACTAGGCTGGAAGATTATTCCACTTCAACCAACCGAAAAAAGCTAGAAGTCCAATTCAGATCTAGGAAGCGTAAGCATGAAGGAAGCTACAGCCTACTACCCGGAAGTCTAAGTGATGAAAACAATAATATTTGGGGTCAAATCAAAATAATTGTCCTTCACATACAGGTTAACAATGATAGGATCTTTGTTATAAAAAAATGTTTAGTATTTTTATTTTCTGATCAATACAATGTTTAGTATTAAAATATGCATCCATCTTCAGCAAGACCTGACAAGTTTGCAGCAATCCATAGTTAATTGGATTTAACCCATAGTTACCGTAGCGAGAAGAGGAAGCAAAGTTTGAAAAACAAAAATTGAGAATTGAAATGAGAAAAATGAAATATTGGTGGCCCACTCTCACTCAGGGTGTCAATGGGTTGGGTACGTCTGTGGCCCGACTCGGCCTGAATTTGGCCCAGTTGAAATATTTTAGTTGACCTATTTACATAAAAATTGAGTCAATGGAAAACAAATAAGACAAAGGAAAAGATCATGTGATGTGTCGTTTGACATGACATATATTATTATCCAAGTGACAACATTGTAAACAAACTAGTTTATTGAAAAGCTTGGATGGATTACAGTGACCCATAGATGGTTTATATAGATAACCTAAAACTCTTTAACTTGGAAAGACAATATTGAAGATAATCCTAATATACTAAACATACTAATCTAAGATTGTCTATGAGATCCTATGTATCTCATAGATATTACATCATTATTTTCCTAACATAATATTTCCTTAATACTTCCCCTCAAACACATGAGGATCAAGTTTTTCATAAGTTTGCCACAAGTCGAGTACTCCTCATCGTTGATCTTCTTTGATAATTTGTTGACGAATAATTAGAACATCCAACTGTACTTGGTGTTCACCGTTAGTCTGTGAAGTCCATCTCTGTCGCATCTCGTTCATTTTGAGTATGTCGGAGCCGGTGGCCCACTAGATCAGGCTGTCATGATCTTCTCCAAAAATACATGAATTATGACCCATGATTAAAAGAAAAAACTCTCGTTCGAGAGGCTTTCAAAAAAAAAAAAAAAAAAGGAGATTCATGAGTATGAGTATGATCCTAAGGGTGGTAAAAGTATAGAGGATGATAGTAGAGTTTTTATTTAAGAAAAAAATAAAAATCAAAGGTCTCACACTCGGCGGGGTAGCGGCACCACCCGCCGGAAAAGCGGAAAAAAAAATCAAAATAGGAGGTGGATCACCCGCTCTGATATCATGTAAACAAACTAATTTATTGAAAAGCTTGGATGAATTACAATGACCCATAGAGGGTTTAAATAGATAACCCAAAACTCTTTAACTTGGAAAGACAATATTGAAGATAATCTTAATATACTAAAGATACTAATCTAAGATTGTCTATGAGATCCTATGTATCTCATAGATATTACATCATTATTTCCCTAACATAATATTTTCCTAATAAACATCTCATTGGTGTTGATACAAGTGAAAACATCTCATTGGTGTTTTGTCTTGGTTGCTGGGATCCACCCATTTTGTTTTTATAAATGTGGATATCCCGAGCCTTAAAGACTCAGACTAGTCTCATGTGCTGCAAAGGGAATACCCCCATCCTATACAACCGATATGGAGGTTAGGGAGCCCAGGAATCGACCTCGAGACCTCCGGGTTTACAATTCGTCCTTCGGCCACTGGGCTACATGACACCGGAAAAATGGATAAAAGAGGAGGTAACACAAGTGAAACTCAAATACACACTCGCCACCCGTTGGAATCCACCAAGGGATAAGAGGTAATTCAGCTCGCCACCCTACGGAATCCACCAAAGGGATAAGAGCAAAAGAAACCGAGAAGAACTTCTTAGTAAAAAGCCATAGGCTGAAACTTTTATTGAAATACTGGGATTCTTTTTACAAGGCTAAGAGGTTATATAGGCATCAAACAACCCTCCAACCATAAGTGAAGATTTAAAGACAACATTTCCCAAATTAGAAAGACACAAAATATGACTTAGGATAAAAAAAATCACAGCAAGTAATCTTCATGGAGATATGCTGGATCAAAAGATCATAACATGCTGATTTTTGGTATTGTAGAGAGCCTAAACACCTTTTACTAAAATGACAATAACTTCGTCTAGGGAACTCCAAATGACACACCGGTTGATGGGTTGAAAGTAGACTCATAGAGCTTTCCAACCATGCATGGCTTGCTGAGATTAATTCTGTAAGAAAAATCAAATTTGTTTGTAAATTAACCCCAAAATTAGTGACCGTCTACCTCCTAATTTCTGAAAAATGATCCCTTAGGCTTGTGGGCCTAAGTGGGTTAGGCTTGAGGAGTCTGGAGTGCTCCCACGTCACTACACTCCGGTTCATTGCCACATCTTTGACTTCCCATGAAAACCCCCCTCATATTGCTCCTCCGATTCCTCTCTCTCTCTCTCTACATTCACCTCCCCAAGTAAAATTCCTAACCTTCCTCCCATTCGACTCCCCAAAGGAAATCCCCATCATAGATTATGTATATAGATCGCCTTTTCTGCACTCCGCTTAGTTGGAAACGTAATTAGATATTCACCATGTTAATGCCTTGTTGCTTTTTTTTTCTTTCCGGGATAGAAATGGGATTATTTAAATCAGAAATGGTTTGAGCAAAAATGCTTTTTGACGGCTCACATTTTTTTGGAAGGTTTCTGAAGAGAAAATTCGCGATTGTAACTTGAAAGCTTACAATAGGTAATTTGGTAATTCTGCTTGTCCCAAGTAAGGTGAAGATGTGTTGCCGCTTGGAGCTGCTGTTAAGAATTTCCCTTACTTTCTTGCCAATCCAACACACCCAAAAGAAACTGCATGTTCAGTGTTTGAACATCTAAAGCAGCTCTATTGGTAATCACAGCCTAGACTACATAACGAAGTTTCGGCGGATGCTTACAGTATAGTTACGAGGCATTTTTGTTCATAATAATTAGTAATAGCATTTAAATAAGAGAAATGCTAGCCCCAGACGCAGATTTCCAAACTCACTGTGATAGCAGCACTTGTTGCTACTCCTTCCATCGGGTTAAGAAAACAAGTTGTTTCAAAAGAGGAAGTTATGGTTTGACCTGTTTGCAACAAGTGTCGTTACCACCGTGAGAGTTTGGAAGTCTGTCTATGAGGCTAGCATTCCTCTTTAAATAAAGTAAATAAAGTTAAATCGCGGTTACAGAAACACAGGTCATTATAAATACAATGACAAAGAGGCTATAACATTGTCTCGAGACCACATAACAATGCCAATGGGACCATAAACATCATCATAAAGAGAAGATTTTGAACTTACACTCAGCAGTACACTATTGATGAAACATAAACTCTAATACAATAGACCCTATACTGAGCTTTCTAAGTGAAAGAACACATACCACACTATAGGTGACCCTTATCTGCTGATCTAATGAGATGACACGAGAGAAAAAGTGTATCTACAACCACCATCCAACGTCACTCCCATCTCATTTCCTCACGCTAAAGGAAGAATAAAAATGGAATGGAAATGAAAATGTAATTATAAAAATTCTGACTCGACGTATCCGTGAAAAGTGGCTGGCGAGGGAGTGTAACTAACATTGCTTCCATTCCACACTTATAGCTTCACTTCTCTGTCAAAAATCCAGCTGAAAGGAATGGTGGGGGTTTGTTTAACCTTTCCTTGAGCTCTTTCCTCCAGCCTTCTGATTCTTGCAGCTAATCCGCAGACGTAGTCCTGAGCCTTCCGCCCCTCACTGGAAAGACCTGTCAATTTCTCCACATTCCACCTACCCACCAAAAATTCCAGTATATCTGCATAGTCCCTGGCTGTGTAAACCCCCAGCCTCTGGGCAACAGCCGAGAAGTGCTCAAATAGGTTGTCATCCTGGCCATCGTACATCAAGTGGGCTGGCATCGAGATCTTCTTCCTCATCATGTCCGAAAAATCCAAGATCGTACCATCTGGATCAATATCAAAGAGCTTCTCCACAATCTTGGTGTATGCAGTCTCGTGGCGCTTCTCGTCTGAGGCGATGGTACCACATATCTGAGCCAGCTTCAAGTCCCCATGCTCTTTGGCAAGCCTGGCCGTGTTCCCATGGGAGATGAAAGTTGCTCTCTCTTGGAACGATGTGTAGATGAATCCAAGGTAGGGGCTGTTCTCCGTCCGTGGATCCTGTGAATATTGAAAAAAAGAAAGAAATCAAGAACTTAAAAATTATCCCGAAATACCAAGCATTGCAAAGAGATATGTTATAGGGTCCTTGAAGGAAACAAAAGGCTTCTGTTTATACAATTCTGTTTCAATCAGTGACTGATTCTGGAAAGGGTAGGCACTGTAACGAGAAACAAGAGGGGTTATGGAAGAGTAAAGAAATCTTCTGTTAAACACAATTCTGTTCAATCAGTGATATGCATCTTAAAAGAGCCATAGCTTAAAATGACAAAACTTTGCTTGTCCAAAAGCATCGATCAAAACATTATTTGCACGGGCAAGTACATACAGAATTCAACATAAAAAATGGTAGATACAGATAACCACAAGAAAATGCCACCGATCAATCAGATGCAGAATCTTTTATTTGGAGTAACTTATATAAGATTGCCCATACAAGTAGCCCACCTAGTGAATAGAAGCATATTAATGCGCCAAGTGGTCCACATGTCAGGTATTGGACATGGACCACATGGTAAAACTATTCTGCCCATCAAAATATTATCACATTTTGCCTTGTAACAATTTTCTTCATTGAAAACAATACCAGTTGGTGACACTAACTCACTAAGCACAAGATACCAACAGCACATCCGTAGACCACAGTAAAGGGGATCCACCATTCAGTGCATCTTCACCTGGGAGAGCTCCCAGGCCAAAGAAACCCACTTGATTGAATGAAAGTACCAATGTATTGAACTTCTTAAAAATGTTCACCATGCTTTTCCTGACAACCAAAAGGAATGTACTAAATTGGAAGGTTAAGGGCATCCACTTGGGTAGATATTTAGGTTGGGAAATCCATTAGGTGGGACTTATTGGATGGTGGTTCTCAAGTATTTGCATCTCTGCCATATGTTTTGGTATGTCTTGAATAGGTTATCATTGCAGTCTACCTCAGGGTTATATTGAGCTTTTGCAAAGACACTATCACTTGGAAAGTTGGAAGACTAAGAATAAACTGCAGTGATGGACAAGCAAGCATGTTTATATTTTCTTTGAATTTCAGGCATTTACAATTAAAGCCTTGTTTCCATATAGAAATTCTATTAGTTCCTTGATGTAAGAAGCTCTTAAAGTTTTAACTGCCAAACCAGAATAACTGAACAAAAGCGACAAGGTTAGTGGAAAAATATCTTACCATTCCTGACCCTATCAAATATTGAATTGTCTTCTCAATTTGCTTCATGTCTACTCGTCCAGATAGATAGAGGTACTTATTTAGAAGGTCCCCATGGCGGTTCTCTTCAGCGGTCCATGCTCTTGTCCAGACGGCCCAAGAAGTAGGGCTTGCACCCGTTTCATCCCGAACTCCGTCTAGGGTATTAAGCATTGTTTGGTAAGTTGGAAGGGCTTCCTCTGTGATCATATCTCCAACCAAGATTACAAAGTAGTCGTCCGGGATCTCCTTTGCTCGTTCCCTCAACTCCTTGACTTGCTCGAAGAATCCTTCTGAGGCAGGATCCGGCAGAAAATCCTGCGGTTGCCAACACTTCTCAACGGGCTTCAGGTGTACCAAGATATTCTTCTCTGCCCAATCCTCCATGGATTTAAAGATCTCAATCTTTTGTGGAGGCATAGAGTGGGTTACTTGAACATGTAGCTCGCGTGGAGGGCTGAAGGGCTTCTTGAGATTCTCAACCTCCCTAAATCAAACAGAAGAAATAGGGCTTAGAACTTACATTTCATTAGGGGTTTGTCATAAGCCAGAACAACGCTTCTGATGCTCAAAAAGTACATATATGTACACATTTATCATATAATCGAATTGTAACCTGGGGCCATCACGTTGGCGGTCCATATCAGGGTTCTCTACCAATGCATGTCTCCACATTCGTGTCATTGTGGTTCCTATGTGCAAGTGTTTCTGCCTGAATCAAATCATATCTTTCTAACTATAAGCACTGGAATTTAAATGACATATTTAGCCATAAGGGATTATGGGTACCAACCATATCACTCAAATGAATCGAAAGAGTCATGTTTGGTCCGGGAAGAGATCATGGAAGTTTTGAAATGAATGGGATGATAATCTACTCTCATTATGTGCTTTAGTAGATAATCGAAAACAGAGGATCTTGAATACTATTCAAAATTCAGAATAATAACGTGGAGGGACTTATATCATACTGTCTCTACTCTCTACCATATATATGGCATACAGGCTCAATGATCCAACCATTCGGTTGTTGGGCGGCTTGGGCTCTATGAAATACCAAATCAGATGGACCTTCTCTATGATCAATTTCATCATTCTACATGGTCAAAAAGAGACCATGTATCAGAAAGTTTGAATCATTTAACCAGATCACTTTAGGGGACAGATGATCTAAAAGTTAGGACCACATTAATTGAAACAGGATACTACTGCATGTATACCAAGCATAGAATATTCACCTGTTATGTTGTAGTTATTATAATAATATGATGGCATTAATCATCATCATCAGCCCCTAACTAAATCCACACTTCTAATAGTACAATATTGTTAGACCACATTCTTTCAGCAGCTATTTCATGGGTTATTTGGAAAGAAAGGAACTTGAGCGTGTTTCATGATACTTCAAGTTTTCCACCCCTTGTGCCCTGTTGTACTTGCACATTAGATTTTAACTTTTATCATGGTGTTCTATTCATAGGGAAGTTGAGGATTTGGGTGGCCTACCTCTGTGAGGCAGAGTTAGGCTAATTTGTTAGCCAGCTATAGAGAGTAACTCGTTCTTTTTGTTCTGTTTTGATTATTTGTAGCACACTTGAATTTACACTCTTGTGAAATCCAGTTGTTTATTCCTTTTCATTGCATTATACTATGAATCTATGATTACCGATAAAAAAAAAGAAAGAACAACATGGGCGTATCAGCCTCAATTTTCCAGGGTTAGCATTTCAGAACACCTGTTGTCCATGCATGATCATTCGTGTAGGGTGTTCGAGTTGCCTAGACACATCAACTGTGGGATTGTCAGACTTATCATGGACGACACCTCAAACATAACCTTGGTCGGTCTACAGTATCCAGCTAACAGCCTAGACATTTGTCTATTGGGTTAGCTGAAATCTCAGTCCTAAAGTGTTCTAAACAGATATGTGAGTCGCATGGATCAGATCTAAATTTATCATACGTAACAGGACGATTCAGCTAAGTCTTATAACATATATTGAATAGTGTAGCCCCTGTTACATGTCTAATAGGCACATTAACCATCTAATGGACAGGCCACCTCTTTGATGGGCATATCCTGAAATTTTGTTCCAATGAGTGAAATGATTCTTCACCATCTGATAATGAACATTTTCGTGGACCATTGTCCATAGCTAGTGACTTTCCAAAATCCAATGACCAACCAGATGGTTAAAATGCCTCCATTGGTATTATTCATGCTAGGGGGAGATGATTTTGATTTCAGGGAAACCAATTGGTCGAGAATGGTCAAGATCAAGTGAGTCAATCTACTGCTCTAGTGTTAAGTACGCCTCTACTTCTTCCATCCTTTACCAACCCTATCCGACAATGCAGTTGGGATAGGGATGGTAGAGGTGTAATCTGTTCTAATTGTGCGAATCCGATTTCAGGCTCACCGTCATCTAACCGGATGGCATGATAAGTAAGTCACGTGCCAAAGTCTCACATTCTCTTAGGTGGGATTTTGGGGCACAACAATATTGGCTCAAGGATCCGGGGTTTAATAACTTGGAGGGAGAAGTTTGAAGGTCTCAGTCATTCAAGGGTCCGCCTAGCAATGTTCGGCTTAAAACTGAAAGCTCTCAAATTTAGACTCAAGGTGTACAATAGGGAGGTTTTTGGAAACATTCATCTAAAAATGTCCAAAGCCATGGGTCTTATTTTTTTTGATCGACAAGAGCCTTGGGTCTTATTGAGGAGTTGGATTTAAAAGAAGAGAAGGGTCCTTTGTCAAAGTGTGAACTTAACCTAAGGAAAGTAAGAATAGGAGTATGTGAATTTGTTGAGGCTAAAGGAGATTAGTTGGAAACAAAAAGCCAGGCTTAGATGGCTCAAGAGAGAGATCGTAATACTCGCTATTTCTACAAGATGGCAAACTTCCACTGGAATCGAATTTCATCTCCAAACACAAGGTAGACAGGTGTGTGCTTGCAATTTATATCATATCATTTACCAATAATAAAAAAAATTATTTGGTTGATTGGAAGTAGGTGTGACGCCCTGTTAAGTTCGATGGTTGGACTTGAAAACCTTGTCCTTGGTACATGTGAACAAGAAACTCTTGGGGAAATGACTGAGGAGTTTCAACGAGGAGAGAGAGAGTCTATAGTGGCTAAATATAGATAGGTGTCGGGTTGGGAGGCCAGGGAGGTGAGGAGCTCTCATGGGGTGGGATCTTTGGAAAGGTATTATGAGAGTATATAACCTTTTTCTCATGCCACATCAACTTTCGGGTAAGGAATGGCTCGAAGATTAGATTTTCGGAGGATCTTTGGTGTGGACCATTGCATTTAAAAAAAAAAAATTGAAAACTTATTCATTCTAGCATTAGATAGGAAAGCCTTAGTTGTAGACTATCTTGATAAGATCGCCGATGAGGTTGTGTGGTGCCCTAAACTGAGTAATTTGAATGATTGGGAGTTGGAGGATCTTGTCTGTTTGTTGAGGCACTTATCTGGCTCTGCTCCATATACCCTGTCTAGGGATATTAGATTATAGTCCTACGTCAACAACGGTTAATTTTTAGTGAACTCTTTCTTCAGTCTCTAGGGTCGGTTGCTTCTCCCACATTTCCTTATCGGGATGTGTGGAATTCCGCTATTCCATCTAAGGTATCTTTCTTCTTTTGGACCGCGGCCATCCTGAACAAGATTCTTAAATGTGATCATTTGCAAAATAAGGGTGAAGGATGAGGAATTGAGGTTTCATGTGCCATCTCGCTAAAGAATCGGTGGACCATTTGCTATTGCATTGTCCCTATGCTTCTGGAATTTGTGGTTACTTTCTCTCCCAATTGTGGGTGTATTGGGTCTTTCCTCTCTCCTTTCAGGACTTTTAATCTAATTGGTGCTGTGCGTTTGGAGATCCCACAAGCATTTATCTGGGCGCTCTTGCTGGGGGCCATTTCTTGGCTCATTTGGAAAGAGAGGAATAATAGAGTGCTTAATGATTCCTCATCTTTTCTTCCCACCACCATCCTAAGGATCCGTCATGTGATGTTAGAGCGGTGTTATGCTCTTAGAGAGGGAGTGGATTTGGGTGGCATTTTTTTTGTGAGGATGGAGCAAATGATCCTCTACTCTTACGCAGTTCCTTTTAGGTTATTTATTTTCCATTTTTGCTAGCTGGTAGTTAGGCTTTTCTCTCTTTCTTTTTTCGAGTGGGCTTATGTCTGTGTGAACTCGTCTCATGCTGTTTTTTTGTATTCATTTTCCCTTCATAATATATTTTGCTCATTACTGATAAACAACAAGAGGTGGCACGTTAATTAGATGGTACCAGTTGACGGCACATGCCACTAGAAAGGAAAGTAGATGACCATATCATTTGCTGAATGGTATAAGATCCCAAACCTCAGATTCAGCCAAGAGGTTACAGATAGCAATATAATTTACAACTCTTTACACCCAAATCACAAGCCGAGATCCTAAAAGATATCAATTGGCCATGCGATGGATATTTCACAAGAAACAAGCAATGTAGGCATGGCAAAGTAGAAGAAAACAAATCAATGAGAATAGAGAACAGGCAACTTAAGAAGCAGAGGCATTGCTTATTAATTAGGTATCTTTGGCCATACAATGAAACTTACAGAACAAACAAGCACTTTAAACATGGCAAAAAGGAAAAAAACAAAACCAGTGGGACAAGAAACTTAAGAAAGAAACATTTTTTTTATTGATAGACAACTCAGAAAAATGCCATTTACATAGTAAATCAAACAGAAAACTGGACTGTGTCATAGTAGCTCACTCATATCTTCCAAATACAAGCAAAAAGGAGAAGAAGGAAAACAAACAATCTCTAGACAGATATGACTGAAAACTACAAGAGATAGTCAAAGATCCTTCCAATGCATTCTATAGCATAAGTAATCGTACAAGTATCAAGGAGAAAAGAGCGAATCAATAGAAATGTTGTTCGAAATATCACAACATGATTCACTAACTTGAATATCATTGTTTCAAAAATCCAAATTTCATCAACCATGCCATCAGTTATACTCCTACTAGAGAAAATTCAAATACATTTTACAAAAAGATAAGGAGGAAAGAAAACGGAAAAGAAATGCAGATTCACCAATCAAATCACATCAAATGAACTGCAAAATAGCTAATAGAATCAATCAATTTACAACAAAAACTACTGATAAAAAAAATTACAACAAAAACTATGTTCCCAACAAAAACTCCCAATATAATCACAGCTGACTACAAATTACCCTTTAGACAGGAAAAATAAAAAGCAAACGAAGAAACAGCACATACAAACAAATCCAATACACATGATAATTATATCAAATTACTGAACAATAACCCAAAAAGTCCAACCTATGCATCAAAGTCAGGAGAGAACACAAAAGCATCAACAAGAATTAAAATGTAAGTGGAAGCACATATCTCCTCCCACAAAACATAAAAAAAAAATAACATATAAAAAATCATACCACTATCAGCTACAGACTATAATAGCAAAAGGTAATGAAATTAACCCAAATTTGCAAAACAAAAATTCCAGAAAATCAAACTCAACCCTCAATGAATCGAAAGGAATAGAAGAAAAAAAAACCCAAATACATGAATCACCTTTTAAGCAACAGAATCTTGTACCCCTTTCCCAATCGAAAAATCAAGTAAAATTTTCAAAAAAGAAATCATTCAGTCAAAACTACCTAATTCGGAATCAAACCTAATTCTCAACAAATTAAATAAAAATTAAAATAAACAAATGAACCAACGCCCCTCCAAATATATAAGTGCCCTTACCAAAACTCATGCATAAACCAACTAAATATTACAGACCCGCGTTGAAGAACCAGAACACAAAAAGGCCAAAAACAGACCAATTTCTTCATGAATCTCAATGGAATTAGAAATATGAATAAATCTACACATACATGAATTATATCTACCTCAAATAACATGGAAAAAACATACATTTCATGCAACATGCATCAATTAAAACCGTAAAAAAAAAATGAGATCGATCCAACTTGAAAAAGAAAGAAAATTTAACAAAATGCAATATATATAAAATAAAGAGCCCAATCAGAAAACAGCATTTGAAAGGCAAAAACTATAAGATGAACGAACCCCACGAGAAATAACACAGCTTTCGGAAACCCAAATCAAGAAACAGAACTAGAGTGAAGAATTTGATAAGATTCATCCATTTTTTAAAGATAAAACAAAGAGAATATGCAGTTGAAATTGAATGAATAAAAAAATAAAAAAAAAGGACTCACTTAGAACTGGGGCGAAGGGTGGAAGCCATGAAAACCTTAGGGGATCTGCGATTGGGCAATGGAGGGAACTTCTGAGATTGAAAGGCGAGTGGATTCAGTTTCAGAGCCATTTCTCTTCAGCTTTGCTTTCCTCCACAGAACAGAAAAATGTATTAACACACACACAAAATGGTTTCCAGAGAGAGGGAGCCATTTAATAAGGTAATTGTCATGAAATTACATGAATGCCCTTTTGATCCTATACAATAATCATGTTTATGATTTAGCTAACTTTTTTGTTCTTTGTTAAAAGAAAGGAAATTACTATTTGGTTCACTAACCTCTAACTTTGATTTTTTAAAAATAAAATAAGAAAAATATTAACCAGAGATTGATTAAGCTTAATCATAGTTAAAATGAGCTATATAAGTTGTCATGTATCCCTTTTAACACCCATTAATTAACTGTGGTTAAGAATCATTCAACTCTAGAATTCATCTATATATCACCTTGTATTTTTTCTATAAAAAATAGCTGTAAGTTGATTATACTTAACCATAATTAAATGGGTTCTCTCATTCAAGAGTTCTGAGGATGCATTTCCTTAGGTGATGTGTACCTTGGTGATAGGTAGCAAGAACTCCAATCGCCAATGCTAACCACTAACCCGTAAGAATGTAGGTAAATGAAAACGTATTTAATAATTTTTATTTTTTTTGTATCGGCATACATAGTAGAGTTAGTACGGTTTGTAGTTAGCTGGGGGCATTGAGGCTCTTGTAACCCTTACCCCAAGGGGATTAGATTCTAGACCTTCCCCATGGAAGGCCACACCCCTACCACTCACGCAAGAGGCGGGGGTTAGTTTGGAGAATTAGTTAACTACTTCCAAATATACTCCATAATTTATCCCTTCATATATATATATATATATATATATATATATATTTTGAGAGTTTCCCTTTATTTCAAATATTAAAGGTTAAGATTAGATTTGACTTAGCTCGACTTATTTTATCATTTTCAAAAGCTAAAATTTAATTATTTGATTTTAAGGTTCGGATTTGGAAGTATACTTACAATATTCCTAGATTATTTTTTGGGATGAAGTCATGTAACAACGCACAGTCAGACCTAAGATAGCCACTAAGGTGGTAAGTCCAAGCAACATTCATAGATTGACTCTTATCTGGATTCTGATTTCTGGGTCTTAAGTTTTAACGCATTTTAATGGTTTAATTCATCAAGTAAAAAAACACTATAATAATCTTGTTTCATTGTATTGACCAAAAAATTAAAAGGGTGTTTGCAAACCAACTGCTAGGTTTATCTTATTTTGCAAATACACTGCTATGTAAAATAGATTTGCAAACTAAATCATTTTTCAACCGTTTTAGAAAGAACCTCAATTCTTACTTTTATTAGGCTTTCGTTTAAAATTATTAGTAAAATAACTATTATGCCCTTAAGATATTTCATAACTTCATGATGCCCCTTTAGTGCCCTTGAACTATGGTTAACAATAATATTTTTCCCCTCTTTCCTCTTCAAAAAAAAAAAAAAAAAGTTTTGACTTTTGTGATAATTTTCTTTTCAAAAACTAAGGTTAAATGCTTTAAAATTAAGGGTTAGTGAATCTTAACCATAATTAAAGGGAGTTAAAAAGGGACACCCTTCTAACTGCCCTTGAACTATGGTTAACAAGTTTTACTCCCTATGATTAATTTAAAAAAAACTATGGTTAGATGCTTTAACCATATTGGTTACACAGTTAAAGAGAGTTAGAAAGGGACACCCTTTTAACTACTCTTGAATTATGGTTAACAAGTTTTAACTCTTGTGGTTAATTTTTTTTCTTCTTAAAACCACTGTTAGTTGTTTTTACCTAAATTTTAGTGAATCATAACCACAGTTAAATAGAGTTAAAAGGGGACAACCCTTAGGTATTTGATGGAGTGAATTCGAATAGTAATTTAACTATCTATTTATAATAGGAAACGGATTTGAATATTGTTACATATATGATCCAAGAAATATTCGACTGATTATATAATATATTATTATGTATACATAAATTATTATACATTGTAAGACTAAAATAACCTTATTAATATGTACTTTTTATATAATTTAATATACATTAAATTATAATTTTCAATATAAATGAGATAAAATATTAATTTATCATTTTAAAAATAGCTGACTATTTTTTTTTTGACATTTTCATCTTTTTTTAAAATTTTTTTAAAAGTAATTGAATAATTTAAATATTCTTTAAAATTTAAATATTTTAATCGAAGTTAGATATAGATATTCTATTTCACTATCCGTCGAATATTTATTCAAATCAGATATGTAATCAATACGAATTCGAATATACCACTATCCACTTTGAATTCATTATGTTTACAACTCTAGTTACAATCATTTACTAATCTTAGGTCCTGAAAAACTAACAATAGATAAATATTGTTAAATGATGCCTTATAAAAAAAATTGAGGATTCATGATGGGAGTAGAGATTCTTATTGTTTTCTACATGGAAAATAATCACCTCCTCGATCGGTGACGTGAGGAGGTGCGTCTCGGGTCACCTTTTAATGCCTCATGTTCCTCTTTTTACTCCCTTTAACTGTGGTTAAGATTCACTAACTCGTAGGATTCACTAACTCGTAGGATTCACCCATCTACCTTTAGATTTTAGAAAAATAAAATAAAATAAATAAATTTTAACCACAAAAGCTTTAAAAAGTAACTAGAGTTCATGTAGTTGAGTTGGCTTTGTGAGAGAGAGGAGCAATAGTTCACTCCTCACCAATGGAGCAAACTATTGCTCTTTCTACATATATGTTATAAGAGGAGTGCTATCTCGAGTCGCATTTGCTGCAAAAGGGCGTTTGTAGAAGATTTGAGACTCGGGCTAGCAAAATCCATGTTATAATCCTTTAAAGTGTAATTTCAGGTTGGAAAGTGACCCAAAAATGAGTTAATTAAGTGCGAAAATTTGGTATTGTGTTTTACATCACCAAACAAAGAGAGACTTTTAAGAATGTGATGTGAAACGTGGAAAGAAGGGAGGGAGTTATTCTTTATCTTTGCCAAGTGTGAATCAACAAGGAGGATATTCCACTTGGCGCCTTGAATTTTGCATTGACTCCTCCGTTAATTTGGTTTGTTTTTGTCCACATCTCTCTTCTCTCCCCTCAAAAAACCCTAATATAATATGTTATTTCGATCCCCTACCCCACCTACCTCCAGCTCATATAAGTTATTTTCATGTGAAACCCTACTACCTCCCAACATTGAGAACCACTCTCCACTCAAATTAAAGTAGCATGGGAACCCTGAATTAAGGTTATTCATTGTCTTGATAGTGAGTGATCAGAGAACAATTCTGTCTTGGAAAGAAAAAGAAGGGGAGTTCTGATACAATTGTTTTTTTTTAAAAATAAATTATCAGTAAGGGTGGGGCGTATAGTTAAGTTAATGCTGACTTATTTGGATTTGACTGTAGAGCTCACCTTTGTATAAGATAAATAAAAAGCTCCTATGGGAAGATTAATGGCTATAAGAAGTAAAAACAATATATAAATATTTGTTCACGTTTACTTCCTAAAAAAAGTCCGTAATTTCTTCAGAAAGTCATGAAATTCGTGAACTAACAGTAAAAGTTGCAAATCATTTACAACTTTTTGACAAGGATGCTGAAATTGGTGACTATGACTATTAGAGCCCTCAATTTTTTTTATTAACCTTACACGAAAAGAAATATGCCACTAAGAGATCCCCTACTAGAGAAACTGGATAAATGTGGGGTGACATGAAAACCCCTTCTAGGGAAGACCCATCTTGTTTTGGGAAGGATGCATAAGGAGTTGTGAATGAGTCTAACGCCATTCATTGATGTTAGATCATGTATCCCATGCCCCTGTTCTTTTAAATACGATGAGAGTTAGTTTCTAAACCTAGACTTCCAAACTCTCACTATGATAGCAACACTCGTCTTTGTTATCTATTCAACATGCTAAGAAAAACAAAATTTTTAAATAAGGAAGTTATAGTTTCACCCAATCATGATGTTTAACAGGGAAAATAGTGACACATGTCACTACCATAATGAGGGTTTGGAAGTCTACCTCTCAAGCTAGCATTTTTGTTTAAATATATCACATATGCTTCCAGATGCGCCACATTTAATTGTTGATTAGACCATTGATGGCTCACATGAAAATCGCTTGACCGATGAGTCCTAACCCTCGGTTTATTTGACATTTTCATCGGACCATCATTTATAACAAACTAAACATCCAACGAGAAATGTAAGCTTATTTAAAGCGTATTAAATATCTCATTGTTGCTTGTCTTTTTAGAAGTCAAGGTTTTCTTCCCAACCACCTTCTATAGGTAGATACAATACGGTTAGGAAAATCCATGGTTAGTATTCAAGAATCAAGATGGGTGTTGATATGATCGCAGGACTTCCTTAAAAAGATTTATATTTAAGGTTTTTAGTTTTTAAGAGTTTTTTTTTTTATAACAAAACACCCAGTGGGGGGTGAGGGTTTGGCGGACCCTACCGAATTAAAATTCAAGACAAAATACAGACCAAGGAAGAGACATAAGACCAAAACCTCTTAAGAAAACCAAACGGATTAGCATCTTACATTACAGATTGAAGAGCGGTCAATGCGAATAATGTCTTGAATATTCAAAGGCAAATCCTAAATATCTTTGTTCTCTAAATTCTTGCAAGCATCTTTGGAAAGAAAGTCAGCTAATTGATTGTTTTCTGTGTAAGTATGATGAAACACCATATTGCATTTATCTTTACCCTATGTTTGGTTGCCGAGAAAATAAGTAAAAACATGGAAAAGAAAAGAAAATTGAACAAAACACAACTAAAAATAATATTAGAAATCCAAAATTTTCTTTTCTTTTCCATGTTTTCGCTTATTTTCTCAACAACCAAACATAGCATTAATGAAACTAATTTTCTTTCACCAATACCACGATTTTCATGGAGGCTCAATAAGACCATTAATTATGTTTATAGTTAATTTGGAATCACTTTCCACCATTATATTGGATAGACCGAGCTTCTCATAATAAATACATCCATCAGAAACTGCTTTTATCTTCGCTAAGGTATTTGGTTTGATACCATAATACTCATAAAAAGCAATAATCATTTTACCACTAGCATCACTAGGGGCAAAGCGAGGAATTTTTCATTGGGGGGGGAATACATGTATAAAAAAAACTAATGGATTTGAGGGTGTGAAACTTGGGGGTTCGGGGGCATAGCCCCCGATTTTTTTTTTTGGGGGTAATATTTTTTTTTTGAGAATTTTTTTTCCAATAATGTCCTTGAGGTTGCCACGTGTCCTTATTGATACCCCTTAACCGGGGTTAAGATTCACTCACATATCCTTGTTTTTTTTGAAAAAAAATATCAAAATTTAATTTCAAACCCTAGTTATTCTCTTACTCCTAAGGTTAAAAAAAAATTAATATTTCTTTCTAAAAACCAAGGATAAGTAGGTGAACCCTAAGAGTGGGTGAATTTTAATCATAGTTAAGGGGTCTCAATAGGGACATGTGGTGACCTAAAAGGCATAACCGGACTCTATTGGAGGGCCCACTATATATATGACAAAAAAATTTGGGGGGGGGGAGGCAAGTATACTAAAAAAATTTTGAGGGGCCCACTATTTCTTACCAAAACATAGAAGGAATTACACAATTTTTTTTTTTTTTTTGGGGGGGGGGGGGGAGCATGGCCCCCCCTCGCCCCCTTGGCTCTACCCTTGAGCATCACGGATAACTCCTCCTCCACTTATCCCCGGTTTAATAATTGAAGCACCATCAATGTTAAGTTTATACCAGCCAGGAGATGGACAAAGCCACTTGCTAATGACGGGACTTTTAAGTTTTGGCAGCGCAATCTGAAGATTAAAGTAAGAACATTATTTGGCTTCCTTGGTACTTATAGTACTACTAAACTTCCAAATAGTAGCAGCCCCTTTTAACTCATTCATTAACTCTTCTCATGATTTCCTTGAAAGGTCTTTAGTAATTATCATACCTCGAGGAATTCTAGCCAGACCTCCCAACACACAAGACCAGGTACAACATTACAGAGAAAACTCATAACTGATCATTCTTTTCTTGCCTGGAAAAAATGCACAAGTCTTGTTTGAATTTTATCTTTTTCAAAACACCGAATATTCAAAGCATAACCCACTCTATTCCAAATGTTAGAAGCAAGATCACCTTGACAAAAAAGATGAGATAGATTTTCCCTGTTAGCCACATGACAACATTCACACTTCCTAACTAAAGAGAAACTTTTGGCTTGGATGTTCAAATCAACCCGAATGGCATTGTGAAATTTTTTCTAAATAAGAACCGAAATTTTCAGTAGAATAGCCTCATTCCAGATATATGGAGATCACCGAACTTTGGAAGAAACTTCACACACTCTCCCAACAAGATTTTGTAGAAAATTTCTCGGAGCTTTCTTTTTTCCAAATAATCATGTCTTCATGGTTTGATATAGAAATAGAGTTAAAAAATAAAGCATGCTTCTTATCTCTAGGAAGCAGATTCATCCCATAAAATCTCCAGGAACCATTAATTAGGCAATCTTTGATAAGTGAGGATGCGATAGGGAACTCAATCGCATAGTTAATTAATGGAAGATCATCCATCCAAATGTCAAACCAGAAATTAGTAGATTTTCCATCCCCAACCAACCATCTACAATTCAACATTGTTTTCTTAATCCAAAACCCATATCTTTCCAGGTTTTAGATCCCTTCATGAATATATCAACCATCCAAGGGTAATTATTCTTCATGTATCTACTTCTTAAATAGGTACTCCATAAACCTTTTTCAGAAATAAATTTCTATGTCATCTTCATTCTAAAAGCATTTGCGACATCAATCAGTTTACGAATGCCTAGACCTCCCTCCTCAAAAGGTTTTGAAATTTTATTCCAGGATACCCAGTGAGCTCTGTTATTACCTTCACCATCGTTCCAGAAGAACGAAGAAAAAATACCTTCGATTTTGAGGAAAACACCTTTAGGAATGTTGGTTCTCATTAATGTATGAATCGGCATTGACGATAAAACGTGTTTCAAGAGAATGCGCTTACCTCGCTTGAAAGCATCTTTCCTTTCCATCCTTCCATCTTCTTTCTCACCTTGTCGATGATATAGTCAAAATAAACATTCTTCATTCGTCCATTAAAAATAGGGATCCCCAAGTAGCGAAAAGGAGACTTATCACAGACACTCCACTATAATCTCTCAGTAGATTCTGAGACTTGACTGATTTATTGTCAGCCACCACTCCACTATAATCTCTCAGCAGATTTCGAAACCTGACTAATTTATTATCAACCACATACACTGCACACTTCTGCTTATTTATTCGTTGCCCCAAAGCTGTTTCATAATCTGATAAAAATTTAAAGAGCTTTAAAATAGATATTTTCTGCCCATTGCAGAAGATGTATCATCTGCAAAAAGTAAGTGAGTAACAGGAATAACATGTCTAGAAGACCTAAAATAACCCACTTTGCCCTCAAATTTTTTTTTTCAAACCTCTACTCAACACCTCTTCTGCCAAAATAAAAAGAGTTGGGGATAAAAGATCGCCTTGACGAAACCCTCTAAAAGACTGAAAGAAACCATGTAATCTCCCATTAAGAATAACTGAGAAGAAAGGGGATATGATGCAACCTTTGATGTGCTTCAAGAAATTATCACTGAAACCAAATTTCTTTAATACCAGAATAATAAAATCTCATTCTAATCTATCATATGCTTTGGCCATATCGAGCTTGAAAATCAAGTTGCCCCCTCTCACTATTCTGTTGATATTAGAGGCTACATCTTGCGTAATAGATACATTATCTATGATGTTTCTCCCTTTCACAAAAGCTCCTTGCTCCTCTTAAATCAATTTTAGAAGAATTAGCCCCAAACGAGAAGCAATCACTTAGGCTATAATTTTGTAAAACACATTACAAAGACTTATCGAACGAAAATCCCCAAAGCTATTCGGGTCCTCCACTTTAGCAATCAAGCAAAGCATAGTGGCATTGATGGCTCTCAGAATGAAACCATTCAAGAAGAAAAATAGGATAGCTCTAACCAAGTCATCTTTAATAATCTACCAGCAATGTTGAAAAAACAGCCTAGAGAAACCATCTGGGCCAGGAGCAGCACCTGAAGGCGACATCTTGATAACGACTGATTTAATTTCCAACAAGTCTAAGATCTTGCAAAGCCATTCATTCTCTTCTTCCGATACTATAGAAGGAATACAATCAGAAATAGTATCTCCCTCTGAACAAGACTCTGACAATAAAATTGCTTCATTTCCCATATCTTCTTCTCGGGTTAATCTTTTCTCATCTGCATCTTTAATAACATGAATTGTGTTCCGCTTTCGATTATGCTAAGTGTCTGCATGAAAATATTTAGTGTTTTTGTCTCCTTCTTTCAACCAATGCTCTCTAGACTTCTGCTTCCAGTATATCTCCTCATAGTCAAGATATTTTTTCAACCCACTTTTAGCACTGATTAAATCCCTGAGAATCTCTTCAGTCCAATTTAACTGAAGTTGACTGTCCAACTCTTCTACTCTATTTTCACAAGCTCACAGATGGATGAAAATATTACCAAACCTGTTCTTATTCCAAGATGATAAAACAAATTTTAAGAGATTTAAGCTTCAAGAAAAGGAGGTTAGAGGGTTACCTGGTTTAGTTGAGCTCCACTCTTTTTGCACTATCTCAATGAAACCCTCATCTTCGATCCACATATTCTGAAATTTGAAAATAGAGGGATTCCCTCTCAACCTGACAGAAACTGAAATTAAGAGCGGTGCATGATCAGAAGAGCTTCTGGGTAAATGGGTGATAGTAGTCTGACAAATCAAATTTTGTCAAGCTGAGTTATACAACACTCTGTCCAATCTGGCCCAAATGCAATGAGCTTTTAACTAATCATTACACCACGTGAACCGATTACTTAGGAAATTCCAATCAATCAACCCGCACTAAGAGATCATGTCATTAAATTCATCAATAGCATTTAATGCCGGATGTCTTCCCTTTTTTTTTCTTCTACATGATGAATAATGTTAAAATCCCCGTCTATAATCCTGGGAGCATCATCATCTGTACTAATAATCCTTAACTCTTCCCAAAGCTCACTCATTTCAATTATGTCACACTTTGCATAACTAAAGGAGTACCTGACGGGTGTTGCGCATCTAAAGGAGAACAAAACTGAAAAACACTGAGACAACCTCTGAATAGATATAACTGAAATCTCATCCTTTCGTTTACTCATATCTAACTCTCCATTATTAACTGTATGATTATTAAAACCTAGCTCTTTGCCGCATTTAACCATAAAGCCCATATTTTTTTTGGATCTAACAAAGCCACAATAGATACCTTATTTTCTAGAATAACTGACTTTAGTCTTCTGCGGGAGTTCGAGTTGCCCGCATCTCTAATATTCCAAATAATTGAACTAGACATTTCGAACCTTTTGATTTTCGGGTTGAAGACCCGCTTTAGTCTTCAATCTAGTAACTATATGAGAAGAGATATGGGGGATTTCTTCTAGCGGTTTATCCAATGACCTGTAAAGATTGTTCCTCAACCAAACTGAATATGTAATGACCCCAAACCCCACCTTGATCATAATGAGACTTTAGGCCCGTTACATTTCTTAAACCTGTCCAAACCATAACATACAATGCATACAAGACACGAGTCTCCCAAAATTGACAATAATAAAATTCAATATATGACAAACCATTCTATACAAGAGGGTGACCAATATATAAATAACCCACCATGAACCAACATAGTCTAATACCCAAGTATAAAGTTAAATTACTAAGTAACATCATAATCTCATCGAGACAAGTATCTAAAGTCTATTACAATTCTCATAAACACCAAAATACAAAGTCTAATAATAAGAGAACCGGTCCAGGTCCCGCTCCCCCACAGAAAAGGGATCACCTTCTTCCTCTACCCCGTAGGCCTCCTCTACCTAAGGTTTAGCAACTAACTCCGGCTCCACACCTGTCAAGACAACAGTTTGACTGAGTACAAAAATACTCATTAGTGTATATAAAATCCAACAAATCTCATAATATCCCTACACTTGGTCAGTACCATATTCAATAGCATACTCACATAATTACATATTTAGAGTGCGTAGAAACATGAGAGCACAATACATCATATCATCATCTTGACTCGTGTACTTGTGCGACTCTTGGACTTATGAGATACCAGTGTTTATGAAAGAGTATACATACGAGCATATATATGCTTTTTGAGCAGCTTTACCAGTATATGTAATTGGACTTATGAGATTATAGACATGTGAGCAGTTTTACCAGAATATGCAATTAGAGTCATGAGATCAAACTCATATTAGCATGCATATGCTTTTTGAGTAGCTTAACAATATATGCAGTCCTAGAAAGCGTAACAACACTTTTCCAACTTAACAATACATGCAATCCTAGATCATATCTTTATAAGTGTGTGCTCTTGTGAGACTCTTTACTCACCACACATGTGAGTTTGTGCATTAGTGTCATGATTAACATTCAAATTGATCATCCTTTAGATTCCGATCCTCCATCAAGAAACTCTGCCAGGTTACATCTATTTGGTTAGAGGATTCCCAACATGGAAGACTTCCTCTAAATTTTGACCTACCCGAATATCGACCACCATACAACATATTTAGAGCATAGTTTAGCATCACAATAATAGTATTACTTTATCATATTCTTAACAATGCTCATAATAAAATTAGCAAACATCCAACCCTAATTACTCTTCACCCCATCATATTCACCCTTTCTCATCAATTCAACATTTGCAATTCATACCAAGCATTCAAACCCATAAAATCCATCCACATGCATTCACATCCTCCATTTCTTCCATTCATAAGATTAAAATCACACAATACTTCATAGAACCCTCAAATTATATTCACAAAGCCATACCCATACATAATACTCCATAATCCATACTCCATTTCCTACAATCTTATCATAATCATGCCAATAACTTATCATTTCTAGCTTAATCAATCTTAAACATACATAAGTTCATAATAGTTGAGTTGGATAGTATATCGACCTTAAAGATCATTCCCTTCGATCCAAAACGCTCCAAGAAGGCTTTTAAGGCAATCTTCAAGCCCAAATCTCACTTCTCCAAGCAATTTCCTTAATCTCCAAGCAATCTCCCTTGAAAACCTAGGGTTTCCTTCGTTCCTTTGTCAAATTATGTAAAAAAATGATTAGATAAGGTTAAACTCTCGTAATAAGGTCTACTTATAGTAATGAGGGGGGGGGGGGGGGGTTAAAAACCTAAAATCTCGCAACTTAAAGCTTTTTCCTGACTTTATTCCGCACGTCCATTCAAACAGTTTGTTCATCATTCGAACGCTTACATAATTGTTCAAACAATTGAGACATTGTTCGAACGGTTATGGCTACTATTTTCTGTTTCTGAGATTTTTTTTTACAATCGTTCGAATGGTTGGGGTCCGTTTGAACAATTGAAGCTACTGTTTTGCATTTTCCTTATGATCATTCGAACGGTTAGGGGATCGTTCGAACAATCACCCATGTTTTCTTCTATTTTTTGTATTTCTTCTTTGATTCTTCATTTGTTTAGTATTTTATACATTTTAAACATTCCTTAAGCATTAATAATCATCAAACACACAATACATAATTTAATTAAGCAATTTTTCCCTCATTCCGCACGTTTGTTCATCATTCGAACGCTTACATAATCGTTTAAACGGTTGAGACATCGTTCGAATGGTTATGGCTACTATTTTCTGAGATTTTTTTTTACAGCCGTTCGAATGGTTGGGGTTAGTTCGAACAATTGAAGCTACTGCTTTGCATTTTCCTTATGATCGTTTGAACGGTTAGGGGATCGTTCGAACGTTCACCTATATTTTCTTCTATTTTTCGCATTTCTTCTTCGATTCTTCATTCGTTTAGTTTTTTATACATTTTAAACATTCCTTAGGAATTAATAATCATCAAACACACAATACATAATTTAATTAAGCAATTTTACCCTCATTAATTTTATTAATGGCATTATACAAAAGTTGGGTCTCTACATCCTCCCCCCTTATAAGAATTTCGTCCTTGAAATTTACGTACCTTATTCAAACAGATGTTGGTACTTTTTGCGAACTTCATCCTCTTGTTCCCATGTGACTTCTTCAACTGCATGGTGTTGCCATTAGAAGAGAACCAAGGGGATGACCTTTGTGCGCAAGACTTGATCTTTCCGGTTCAATATTTGAGTCAGTTGCTCAACTGAAGTTAGATCCTCTTGGATCTCCAATGGTTCCAAATCAATGACATGTGAAGAATTCGAAATGTATTTCCTTAGCATGGAAATGTGGAAGACATTATGCACGCTTACCATGTGAGGTGGCAAGGTGACCCTATATGCAACTTCCCCGACCCGGGTGGTGATCTCAAAAGGACCCACATATCTCGGGCTGAGCTTGCCTCATATGTCGAATCTCATCACATCCTTTGTAGGCGAGATCGTCACAAATACATAGTCTCCAACTTAGAACTCAAGGTATCTCCTACGAGTGTCGGCATAGCTCTTCTGCCTACTCTGAGCTGTCTTCAACCTCTCCATGATCAATTGAACTCTGTCCATAGTCTGACCAACGAGTTCGAGGTCCAGAAGTTTCATCTCACTGACTTCGTCCCAACACAGTGGTGACCGACAACTTCTCCTATTGAGTGCCTCAAACGGTGGCATCTACCCTAGAAATCTAACATGCAAACCCGTAGCATATCTTCTATGATCTGGTTTACCTTATCAGTTTGCCCATCTGTCTACGGGTGAAACGCCATACTAAAATCCAAACAGGAACCAATGGCCTACTGAAAACTCTTCCAAAATCTGAAAGTAAATCTCGGATCTCGATCAGATACAATGCTAACTGGCACTCCATGCAAAAGGACTATCTCCTTGATGTACAAATTCGCAAGTTTGTTCCGATTGTAAGTAATCTAATAAGGAAGAAATTGAGCTGATTTGGTCAACTTGTCAACCATGACCCAGATAACATCAAAGTTTTTTGTTGTCCTTGGCAAACTGACAATGGAGTCCATGGAAATATTTTTCTACTTCCACTTGAGAATAGAGAGTGACTGAAGAAGTCCTACCGGTCTCTGGTGCTCGGCTTTGAGCTGTTGGCAAACCAAACACTTGGACACATAGGTGGCATCATCTTTCTTCATGTTCCTCCACCAAAAATGCTTCTTGAGATTTTGGTACATCTTGGTACCTCCTGGATGAACAGTGTACTTTGATCTGTGTGCTTCATCCAAGATCTCCGTCCCTCATTGACTAAGACACATAGCCGCCCCTTGAAGGTGAGAACAGATTTCCCATTCATCTTAAGGTCTCGGTTCTTATTTTTAAACAATGGCTCAATAAGCCTGCAATTCCCTATCCGACCCTTGATGCTCCTTGATCCTATCTAGAATGGTCGGTTGGATCACAATATTAGCTACCAAGGCTCCAAACGCTCCAACATTGAAACCCATATCAAGGTAAGACACATTTTCAAGTAATTTCCATTCTTGGACCATCACATGAGCCAAAACTCTCGTAGGTCGCCTGCTTAGTGCATCTGTCACCACATTGACTTTCCCTGGGTGGTACTGGATAGAGCAGTTATAGTCCTTAAGAAATTCCACCAAACGACGTTGTCTCAAATCCAACTCTTTCTGCAAGAACAAATACTTTAGACTCTTATAATCGGTGAATACTTCAAATTGCTCACCGTACAAGTAGTGTCCCTAGATCTTAAAAGCAAAGATCATGGCTGCCAATTCAAAGTCATTGGTAGGGTATTTATTCTCATGGTCTTTCAACTGAAGGGAAGCGTAGGCAAACTTTTCTGTGTTGCATAAGAACACATCCTAACCTAATGAGTGAGGCGTCATTGTAGACAACAAAACCTCCACTACCGGATGATACTGACAAGATCGGTGTGGTAGTGAGGCGCTTTTTTAACTCCAGGAAGCTAATTTCACACCTATCATTTCATTCAAATTTGGCGTTCTTTCGACTCAGATGAATAAGTGGTGCTGCAAAACTGGAGAATCTCTCCACAAATCTTCGGTAATACCCAGCAAGGCCTAAGAAGCTTCGGATCTCTGTGACACTCATTGGTCTTTCCCAACCTTCCACCGCTCCTACCTTAGCAGGATTGACTGAAATACCCTCTCTTGACACCACATGACCTAGAAATGCTACATTTTCTAGCCAGAATTTGCACTTGCTAAGTTTAGCATACAACTCATGCTCACGGAGTCTCTTCAATGTGACTCGGAGATGCATCTCGTGCTCCTCTTGTGTCTTGGAGTACACTAGAATATCATCCACAAATACGATCATAAAGCGATCTATAGCTGATCTAAATATTCGGTTCATGAGATCCATGAAGGCTGCCGGCGCATTAGTAAAACCGAACAACATGACTAGAAATTCATAATGCCCATATCTGGTTCTAAATGCAAAATTAGGAATATATTCCGCCTTAATCTTCAAGTGATGATAGCCCGACCTTAAGTCAATCTTGGAGAAATACTTAGCTCATTGAAATTTATCAAACAGGTCATCGATCCTTGACAAATGATATTTGTTCTTGATAGTGACCTATTCAATTGTTGATAATTTATGCACATCCTCATCGAACCACCCTTCTTCTTCATGAATAAAACCGGAGCTCCCCAAGGTGATACACTTGGGCGAATAAATCGAAGATTAAGCAATTCTTTAATCCACTCTTTTAGCTATTTCAACTCTATTGGAGTCATCCTATACGGTGCCTTAGAGATGAGTGTCGTGCTCGGAGCTAACTCAAATGCAAACTCAATCTCTCTATCCGATGGCAAGCTCGATAAATCATTGGAAAAGACATCCATGAATTCCCTTACAATAATAAGGATACTTGAAGAATCTGGTACCTCCAAGGTAGCAAGACTCAGTGTTGCGAAACGAACTGAATCTTTCTTCAATCCTTGGAACCGAAAAGGGGACTCACCAATCGGCTTAAAGTTGACAACTTTCCCGAAATAGTCAACATGTCCATAGTAGGTGGAAAGTCAATCCATGCCCAAAATAACATCGAAGTCTCGGAATTCAAGGAAAATCATATTAGCTGACATTTCTTGCTTGCCAATCCGAATCATACAAGTATGGTAGATCTTATTTGTGATGACTGAATTGCTGACAGGAGTAGCAAGAGATAGTTCTCGATCTAACCGCCTTGGTTCTGTAGGGAAGACTTGTGCAAAACTGAGTGTGACGAAAGAGTGAGTAGACCAGGTATCGATCAATACATGAGCAATTGAATCATTTATCAACAATGAGCCTGAATTTATATACAAAGCTAAATGTGTCAAATCATAAGTACATAAATATATCATATACAAAGCATATTTATACATGGTATTGTACACTACACATAAAATATCAGAAGAATATATTAATTAACCAAATTCACAAATAAACGTACCCTGCACAACGTCATCGAACACCTGTACATCCTACTCTGACGTGGCAAACACCCAGCCCTGAGCTGGCTGACGGGGCTGATGGGGTTTAGGACCCTGGGATGGCCTCTACTGAATCGACTGTCTCATTAGTGGCCTGGCTCCTTTTTGCTAAGTTGGCTGGAGCCCCTACTGGTTACGGATTGGGCAATCCCTGATCTAATGCGAAAGATCTCCGCAATGAAAACAACCTCATGTGGTTGCTCTACATTCCCCCGCTCTATGCCTCTTGCTACACTGGTTGCACACATCAAGCTGCACCCAAGTGTTAGGCGGAGTAGCTCGTGGTGCTTGTGGGACTACCGGTGTAGGCCTCTGATAGGGGTGGCTCTGGCAACTGGCACCGAACCTGACATCCTCGGCCTTTTGTCTTGTGGGTCATACCTGTCCACTTGCATCCCTCTCTTCCTCAAAAACTCCGCCGACCTTCTCTCAGCAATCAAAGCTCACTCACTTACTTCCTAACATGTTCTAAGACGTATGATCTCAACCTTGTCTCGGATGTAATCTCTCGAACCCCCTTCGAATCTTCTCGCCTTCATACTTTCTGTCGTGATCAGATGAGGCGCAAATGTTGGACAAATTTACAAACTTGGCCTCGTACTCGGCCACTGACATATTCCCCTGCTGGAGAGTAGAAAACTCGATCTCCTTTCTGTTCTCCAACCGATGTCAAAAAATATTACTCATAAAAGACATCGAAGAACTCTCCCCATGTCCACGCCTGTCCAATTCGTACCTCGTTTTTCTTCCTGGCTACGGCTCTCCACCAATGCTCTGCCTCACCTTCCATGACGAAGGAGGCCCATCTAACTCTCTACTCGTCAGTGGCCTCAAGCACAAAGATTATTTTCTCAAATTGCATGATTCACAGATCCGCCACTGTCGAATCGGTACTCCCATAGAAGGCCGGAGGACCCAACCTCCTAAAGGTTTCCACTCCATGCTGTCAGGGTGGGTGAACATCGATTGACCTTTCTTGTCTGGCTTGCCCTACTGCTATGGAGGTGGTCTGAGGAATGATAGCAGCAACAATCACATCCAGTACATGAGTCAGATTGGGCTGGCGGGCACCCTCTGGGGTATCCCCATCAGTAACATTGCCTCTCTCGTCTCTATTTTTCCTCGTGCCTCTCCTCATGACTTGCAAATCCTCAGAGAATAATTTATGAACTGGTTCACGAACATAAAAGTCAAGTTCACATAACTCAAAGTATAAATTCGCAAAACCCAATGAAAAAATTCAACAAACCTAAACTAAAATTTTGTCAAACCAGACCGGGCCTCGAACCAGTAGAGTGGCCGATTCCCGATTCCACCAGTTTGGTTCAACCGTGACCTTTTATTAATAAAACAATCTCTTTTTTTTTCATTTTCTTTTTTTTCTCTGCCCGGTTCTACTGGTTTTAACCCCAGTTTCCTGGTTGAATCGATCGGATCTGGCCAGTTCTACCGGTTTTTAATACTCTTCGGCTTTGGGAGTTTTCGGAACCGACAACCTGGCCAGTTCCCGGTTCAACTAGACGGTCCAATCCGACTTTAATAACACTGTGTTTAGGTACTAGGTTCACCAATTGTCATGAACCCAAACAAACCGAACCGCAAGCTGGTTCACTTCAAACAAGTTCGCGGTTCAGTCTAGTAGGTATTGAATTACGTCACCCTGGTCCCAAGACTCTCAACTAAGGCATCTTCCTATCTCCCCCTGGTCCCAAGACTCCCAACTAAGGCATCTTCCTATCTCCCTCAAGAGTATACATGTACTTCACTATCTTAGAGAGAGCGATCACACAACAGGCCTTTAGAAGCATTTTATTTAGGAATAAAGCTTTTGGTACCGTACGATCCTAGGGTTAACTAACCGAGACCTTGCCTTAAATCACCTTATTTTAGGGCACAAAACAATTTAAAACAAATACCATTATTTGTACGAAAAAGGCTAAACCAACGAGATCACTGCAGCATAAGATTATGTCCCTTAGGAGGGCATTTGGATAAGATTATTTAGGTTATAATCGCTGAAAAAATAATAGCTACACAAAATATACTTATTTGGTTAACTTACTGGAAACATCAATTACTTAAGCCATACATATAACAAAAAAGAAGGCGAAGAAAAATAAAGAAGAAAAATATATTAAGAGAACATAAAGGAAACGGGAAACTGAGAAGAATAGGAGTGGCAATGATGGAAAGATGAGTCAATGAAGTCCAGAGTCCGGCCTGATTTAAAAAATAATCAATTATTTCAATTATATTTGCATGGATTAAAATCACTAAAACCAATTATCGTTTATGTAAAATCAATTATTTTAGTCATTAACCAAACGCTACAATGTAAGCCATAACAGAATTGATTATAATCAATTTTATCAATTATAATCCATTTAATAAACTGCCCTTTAGGAATTAAACCTTTGGCTTTTCCTATATTCCCCACACAATATCTTTTTATTGCTGTGCTATGCCTAAGATATTTTCAAAAGCATCCTTGAAAAATCTGGCAGAGCAGTTTTGACTCACAAAGGTACTCTCACTCTACTAAGGAATTAACTAAGCTGTTACGTATCCAACTAGACACACACTAACCATTGATTGAAGATCCATACCCCATCCAACAGATTTCAGATCAGTTTTGGATCAATGGACATCCACTAGGTTCACACAAATTTCTTCCATCTAAGAAATGGTTCGATAAATCTACCAGTCCTATATGATTGTACTTACAAGTCAGTCATCGGGATTTCATTCGATGAATAGAGTATTCTGTATCATCTGGTTGTTTCATACTGAGTAAACAAGACCACCGAACCAATTCAAGAGCAATGAGTGCGATCCCCACCAGGCCCCAAGAAATATAACATAACATAAAAGATCACCATGAAACGGTTGTAACCATTTCCAGGTTCAGGGAACAATCAGACTGCTTGCTGAGGCATCAAATGAGCACAAAACCTTAAGTAAAAGCAGTAATATGCTTATTGCTCGAAAAATAAATTTAAATTGGGCTAAATTTGCGCACTACATGTAAGAAAACTGTGACACTAAAATAACACCACAGAAGCAGGAACTGAATAAGACTCAACATTTCTTAGCTGGCCTACATCACAAAAATTTCCAACAGGAGATTGCCACGAAAAGATCAGATGTGCACCTGTCAATTATAATCCGACAACACCGACGCTGCAACTCTCTTCAATGATTTGGACGCTTTCTGCAGATCGGTTTCCGAATGGGAAGCACAAACAAACAACCTGATGCCTGTGGGAAGACGACATTTATCAAGCGTAGACCTTTTGGAAGCCGCTACAAACACAGAATCTTCCTTCAACACCTGCAAATTAACAACCATCAGGGAGAAGAACTCTATGATACATTAACTTATCAAGGTGCGACTCAAATAGTACCAAAGCCAACTGACTTACACGACCAGCAATATTTTCAAGCAGCTCTAGGTCATTCCTCAAGGAACCTGTAGATTTCTTTAGTTTGAGAAAAACAATGGGTGATTGTGGATTGCTTGCAATTGAAAGACCCGGAATGTCCGATAATCCTACAGGAAAAAGAAAGCATTCAGCATTATGAAAAGGATCGGGCCAGCTAATCAAAAATAAAACAGCAGTTGTACTAGCTCATTAACAATAATGCTCTAAGTTGGTACTACACCCACCATCAGTATTATTTAAGTTCCGAATTTAATTATGAGCAAAAAAATAAAATAAACAATGGGTGAACAACGCAGTAGAGATAAAAGGTCAACGAAAAATAAAATTGCCACAGATTTGATTTGATTGTAATCTTGCAGTGACTTAAGAATAAGATCTGCATTCTGTGAAAACATTTAACTGCTCATATATTACAACACACAAGAGGGAGATTTGAGTAGAAGGCTCATATAAAGAAGCCAAAACATTTAATTGGTCAAACCACAGCACATATGGACCTTAGACACAAGACCACGGTATCTTCATGTCCATAACAACACGCCATGGATCGAAAGTTCTGGACCTGAGGCATACCTTGTTCTTAGGTCTACGCTAACATAGGTCTTTTCTGAGATAATGGTGAGCTTAGAACAAACCTTCCCATAACACAGCAATATTTTCCTTCAGCTTTGTGATCAGATCAGGATTTTCCTCCAGGACATCAATAGCAGTTATTGCAGCACTCGCAAGGTATGGAGGCAAAGAAGCAGAAAAAACATAGGCCGAACTACTGAGACGCTGCCACAGAAAAGCATTGATCCTCAGCACTAGCACTTGGAACAAAACTAAGACTTAATATCTGCCTAATATATAATGAATTAATGATGACTACGCTTGATAAATTATAAAACTTTCATCGTGTGATGTAAGAGCTCTTTAATACAAATTCTTATAAAGTACTCCTTTCATACTTGGTGATCAATGACTCTAGCACTTCCAGTGCAGAATCCTCCTTCTGTAGCCAATGCATGTCCCATGGTAGCAGTTATAATATCAATCTTCTCAACCTGCAGTTAAACAAAACCATAAGAAACACAAACAGAGATCAGATCACCAGTTAAGTCCAATGAATCTTCAAACATACCGGAACCCCATAATATTCAGTGAGACCTCTTCCAGAACTCCCAAGCACACCAAACGAATTGCTCTCATCCAACATTACGCGGAAATGATACTTCTCTTTCAATCTGATTATCACATCTAATGGAGCAATTTGGCCAGAATTCTGCAATTATTAGAAATCAATATACACATTTTTCTCCAAGTTCAACTGGGAAAATTCTAATCAAAATAAAATTACAGTGGCATATAAGAGAAGCTATAGTAGTTGGCTAGTAGCACTGCAAGAGAATGACTAATGGAAGAACTGCACAGCATTGAATTTGCAAGTTCCATAGGGTGATACATCAGTGTTTCATCAGTTCAGATATAAAACACTTAAAAAGTAGCTCCATGATACCATCAAAAAAGAAAAGACGAAGCTGCTTATATATATATATATATACCAAATTCCAGAAACCAAGTTACATGACTGCAGAAAGTAAAATAGCAGAATTGCATTCCAGCTCACAAGAGCGCATAACTAACCAATGCAATGCTCAGAGGCAGTGAAAGGGCTTCAAGGTGAAAGACCATAGTACCATATGTTCTCTCTACTTAAAACAATAAAAAATGGAATATGAAAAAATCGACAAGAGGAATCTTAACACTTGAAATGAACAAAAGAAATTTAAAAAATGAGAAGCAAGGGAATGTAGTCAAGGATTAAAAATACAGTTTCGGGGATGTATCTGTCCCAATCGAAACCTATACGTATCAGTTTTAGACGATACATATAATTTATATATATATTTTTTTAAATGAGTTATAGGAACCAAATATAAAGCAATTTTTAAAATGTGAAAGTGTGAGGCATGGCGTTGGGACCGCAAGATGCATGAGGCTTAAGCCTCACAAGAAATCCTTACGTTCCTTCGTCTTAACAAAGAAATAAATAATAAACAAGAATATTTCAAAAATATTCAAAAATAATAATTAAAGGTTATAATACACATACACACACACACACACACACATACATACGTGTGTGTGTGTGTGTGTGTGTGTGCACGTATGTAATCCTAGATCTCTCGAGTTTTTGCCTCTTTCAACTTAACAGAACTTTTCGCTACAGTTGCTAATACAATTTGTTACATACAGCACACTGTTCCAAGATATGCCAACTTTTTTAGGCAGTACACTATAGGAGTCAGGAGAGATTCGGGAGAATACACCATCCTTCTGTGTATCAAGAGGAATAAGCTTTTGAGAAATAAATGAAATGTAGTACCTTAGTTTGAATTAGAATATAAAACCCATGAAAGATACCTGGTATACAGCTTCAACCACAATGTAGCGCCGTAGCTTCTTTGCTCGCTTATTTCCTAGAGTAATTTTCTCCAAAGTACTTTCTAGAGACTCCATATCATTGTGCTTGAAATAAACAATGGTGCTTCTAGAAAGATAAAGGCCATTTTGTATTCCCCAGTGAACCCCTTCATCCCTGAAAAAGAACATCATGCCAAATTGCAACTAATACAGCAGTTAAAGCTATGCCAAACTGTAATCATGGTTCAAAATATCAGTATCGGTTGCCGTATCGGCATAGTTAACAAGTACAGGTACGGGTATAATACAGTAATGATCCGTTTGGGAAGTACGGGTGTTATACGGCAAAAACACGGAAAAAGTGTGGGAAAATTAAAAAATAATTTATAATTATAAGTAAATAAAAATCTTGATATTAACTAACTTCAATCATTTAATGAGGAATATGCATTTAACACGGTAAAAGAACAGCAAAAATGCGTGTAGTGTACGTATTTAATACGTAATTCGCTTATTAAACGAGTATTAAACGGCAATACGGGTATAACAAGTAACACGGTAAAAGTACGGAGTTTTAAACGGTGACCCCCCCCCCCTAAAAGTATTATACGAGTACTATACAGGTATAATATGGGTGTTTGGTAACTATGCCTATCGATAAGTCGAAAATAGGATACGTATCGGCTTATCGGTACCATATCGGTTGGATACGGTGGAAAAATTCAGGATACACTAAAAAAAGCTTGGATACGTAAGGAAAAACTTAGATACCTGGCATAAAACCTCTTTTAATGCAAATATAAGCTAAATAAAAACTAAATAAAGTCCTCCAACTATATTTATAACCATACATATACATATGAGAGTTAAAATTTTAAGTTAAAAAAGGATTGTGCACTGATAAATATGTATGAAAATACAAACCATAGTTACTTAACCAACTGATAGATTCCAACCTATTTTCATGAATCTAAACTCATTTCAAATTTTTTTTATAAATTTTTTTATTTGATTTTCGAATTTTTAAAAAAAGTGTTAAAAAATAGTTGATTTCTTACAAATTCTTAACCATAAGGTTAATTTTTTAAAAATCAAACCCTAAGAATTAGTGTATCTTAACCACAGTTAATAAGAGCTAAAAGGGGCACATTCTAACCTTGATTTAAAAAATATATATATATTTTAAAGAATTAGCTTTAAAATTAAAAATTCTTAACCATAGGGTTAATTTTTTTTAAATCAAAAAGAGTTAGTGTATCTTAACCATAGTTAATAAGAGTTAAAAGGGACACATTCTAACTTTGATTTTTTTAAAAAAAAATTAAACTTAAAAGTTAAAAATTCTTAACCATAAGGTTAACTTTTTTTAAATCAAACCCTAAGAGTTAGTGTCTCTTAACCACAGTTAATAAGAGTTAAAAGGGACACATTCTAACCTTGATTTTTTTTTAAAAAAAAATTAACTTTAAAGTTAAAAATTCTTAACCATAGGGTTAAGTTTTTTAGAATCAAACCCTAAGAGTTAGTGCATCTTAACCACAGTTAATAGGAGTTAAAAGGGCTGAGTGAGGCTAGCACTTCTTCAAATTGGGTAAAACAGAATACAAGGTCTGACTGTGTGTGTGTGGCTGAGTGAAGCTAGCACTACTCTTCAAATTGGGTAAAACAGAGCACACAGGTCTGATCGTGTGTGTGGCTGTCTGGCTGAGTCAGAGTGAGGCTAGCACTCCTTCAAATTGGGTAAAACATGCTCAGTCATGAGTTTAAAGTCTTCAACAAAGAAAAAAAACCAAACCTATTTGGCCAAAAGAGGGAAAGGGGCAAACTGCTGTGATCAACGATGGCAACGGATTTGGGCAACAAAGGCAACGGCGATTGAAGATGATAGTGATCTACACTCTACATGCACAGGTATGTACCCGGTATCCTAAATCCCGAATCCTCCTCTACTACAAAATCTGTTTTTTTTCTTTTTCTTTTCTACTTCTCAATCCTGAATCTGTCCTTTTATTTATTTTTATTTTGGGTGGGGGGAGGGATGGTTATTGCAAACAAACCCCATTTTGATCAGGTTTTTTTTTATAAAAAAACTATTAAAAACACGTATCGACAGCGTATCAACCATATCGCGATATGGTCGATACACTATTGATATGGAGTAATTTTTTTTTCAGTCACATCTAGGTATTGGGTATTCGAAAAACAGATACGTATCGGCCGATACGTATCGATATTTTGAACCATGAATGTAATTAGGACCTGGCACTATGCCCCAAACTATTATGCAAACCCCAGACATTATTTAAGCAATAGAAGAAAGAAAATACTATTATTAAGAACCAATACATTATTGAAATAATTCCATGAAAATCAGAGGCAGTATTCTCTAAAAATTTATAAAGAAACAAAATTGCCAAGTGAACATTTTGAATGAACTGGACTGCATCTCGGCTTCAACATGACCAAGTAATAAGAAAGCAACCTCACTGGTAATCGAATTTTAGAATGCTTCACTGAAAGTAATAATTGAATTGGCAAATAGGACTTGTAAGAAAACAGAATTTCATCAAAGAGGTGTTCTATAATAACCAAGAAAGAGAGATGAACTGCCAGAATGAAGATCGATCTATTCCAACCAATGTTTTAAAACATGAAGGCGTGAAGCGAGGCGTTGGACCTCAAAGATGCGTAAGGCGTAAGCCTTGAGGCGTAAAGTGTATGCCTCACGAGAAAGCTTCATGCTCTCTCATTTTAACAAATAAATAAAATATAAGAAAGATTGCAAAAAGTTTCAAAAAGTTAATGAAAAATTATAGTATATATATATAGATATCTATATATATAGAGAGAGAGAGAGTGTGAGAGAGAGAGATACATTTATATGTATATATATAGTTGTATTTGTGTACATAGTTTGTGTTCATGTGAGTGCACGCGTATAGGAAATACTATATATATTAGTTGAAACAAATAACAAATTAAAAAAACGACATTTAAGTCTCAGTTGTGGCTAGAAACCTAATTTTAGTTAATGTATGAAATGTATGTCATAAACATAAAGCGAGCTTCAAGGCATGAGGCGTGTAACTCATGGGGTTTAAGCCTCACGGTTGAGCCTCAAGGCGTTTTCTTTAAGCCTTGCCCCGAGGCGTAAGCGTCACACGCTTTTTAAAACAGCCATAAAAACTTATATCAGCTAACCAAAGCCCATGCCATGAGATAAAAAGAACAGAAAGGTCATCAGGTTTCTGAATTTGGATTACCTTACTATAAGCATTTTACAATAGAAGCTAAACTTATATTCTCAAGAAAAAGAAAAAAAAGGGTGAAGATTACTTAAGCACTGCACAGCAGGTAAATTTATTTGCCATACATTTCTCCACATTTCAAATGACCGTTATGAAAACTTCCCCGCCAAACTAATTACTTTTTATGCCATTTTCCACTGTGGTAACCCAAATTATCAAATAGTCAAGAATAGATATACTCACACAACTATGATATCTCCTTTCTTACAAAAAGCTGGAATCGCACTGAACATAGTAGAAAGTCCATACGAATATAGAATTGAATCAGGAGCTCCCAAAAATTTGGCTATCCTTGCCTCACAATCAAGGTGGACATCTAGATAAAAAGAAACTTATTAGTATGTGGAATATGTTTCACAAGGAGAAATCAACCTTCAACTGATTTTTACAGAGAATTGTTCACAAGCATCGACCAAATTAATCAAAAAGTAACTTGATTGGATTTTATGTCAGTGTCGTAAAGGGATATCAAGTCTTACCAATTGTTCCATAGAAGCCACGAGGACCACAAGAACCAACACCATATTTATCCAAAGCAGCAGTACATGACTCCTGAAACGTAGCTCAACTATAAATGCTTTATTCAAGTAAAACCACTATTGAAGGGGAAAAATAATAACAGGAGTGGTTTTTCCTCACTAGTAACTTCTCATGTCCTATTAATCCAAGGTAATTTGCTGAAGCAAAGTTCACAACTTCTTTGCCATTGATTACAGTATGCGGCCCCGCAGCACTGCATAAAAGGAAATTCATGAGCAGGAAATCTCTCACTTTGATTATTGTATAAGCGAGCTAAATACTTTCCTAAAGAAAATTAACAAGGTTCCCAGTGTCAGTTTTTTGCCTATATCTAAGAAAATTCAGAAGAAATGATAAGAATTATAACCGTAAGAATAATATTAATTAGAATAAAGGAAACATCACACAATCAATTTGTTATAACTCCAAACTGGAACAAATAATGCAAAACAGCTTGCAGCAAAGAAAAGTAGCCACAAGCCCTTGCTTTAAGAAACTAAATCTTTCCTTGAAAAAGAAATAAAAAAGATCAAGAAGAAGATTTAAAAAAAACATAGAAGTAAAATAAATATTTCACCTTTCTAATACTGGAGGTTCGTATTTCATCTCTTCTGTGAGAGGAGGGATAAGAGATTCTGGAACCCACTCTTCACAAAGCTCGTCTATTTCCTGTAGACAAATAAGACTGCTCAGCAATTGTTTGATGAGACTCGACTACTATAGTATTCGTAAGATGAAACTATCTTGATAACTCTATGAAGTAGAAAAATAACAACCACAATTCCATATATTAAAACAGTCAAATGTTAGCGTAGTCATACAGGATACAGCTCTATTAATAAATATATCATCAGTCAAGGCAATAGATAAAGTAGGAATGGACCAAAGGCCAATCCAATTTAAGGACAGACAAATTAATATCATACGTTCATAACAATAATTCAACATTTGACAACAGGCAAAGGAATCTGAAAACAGCAAGCCTAATACTCCTAAATCCAGAACAAAGTACATACGTTAAGTAGTGCTAGAACAGCTTCCAGAGTTTGTGACATGGAGATGAAAAATGGAAACATTTTTGGAGCATAAAACTAACAAGATTACTCCCCATCCAATCACAGAAGACCATGTCTAAGACATAACAGGTAAAGTTTTCGTGTGTCAAACAGACCAGTCAAGCTTTCAGGCATAACCTCTAAAGACTGGGTTCCAATTGAAGATTTCTTTATATTGCAAATTTAACAAGTATCAAATATCAGTGATCACCTGTAATAAATCCTAACTAAACAGCAAACTTCTCCAACATTGTTTAATATAATCACCAGTTGATTAAGTTTTATTTCAACTAAATCCAATAATAAGCAGATAAGTTGATACATAAAGGAGTAAATATGAACTCTCTGATGGCTAAACAACCAAGTGAAGAACAAGAATATATAGTCATGTAATCTCATTAGTAAGTTGTGGCGTCTTTGGATCGGTTGCAGAGAGATTTCCTCTGGAATTATAAACGAAAGAAATCAAAATATCACTTGGTGGCATGGTCGCATGGGAGCAAGTCTGTTGACCTCTCAAAGGGGGTGACCTCAATCTCAAACCACTAGCAACTGTCAACAAAGTGTTGCTAGGGAAATGGGTGTGGAGATTCGAGGATGAGAGGGAGAGGCTGTGGAGATGAGTGATGGTCACTAGGTATGGGGAGTCTTCTTGTTGGACCCCTCGAGAGGTCAATGGCCCTCATGGGGTGGGGCTATGGAAAGGCATCATGGCGGTGGCTAACCTGCTATCACCTTTCATTAGAGTCAGGGTGGGCAATGGGTCAGACGTTTGTTTTTGGAAAGATGTTTGGTGGAGGGACGAGTGCTTAAAGAATGAGTTTGGTAAATTATTCCTTCTTTCCCTAGATGAGGATGCCTCAGTGGCAGATTGTTTCGAGATGAGGAATAACAAGGTAGTTTGGGGTCCCAAATTTAGGCAGCATCTGATCGACTAGGAGATCAAGGAGTTCCTCCACCTGTTACAAAACCGGTCCTCCCTCCTTAGGTCACAGAGTAGGGATAAAAAAATTTGGTCTAGGGATCACAAATTCACAATGGTCATTCTCGGTAAGATCATTACTACAGTCTCTCGAGTTAGTTCCCTCACGCCCTTTTCTTCAGAGGTCTGTGTGAAATCCTAAAATTTCATCAAAAGTATCATTTTTTCCTTTGGATTGTGACTCTGAATAAGGCTTTTACGTGTGACAACCTGGAAAAAAAAAGGTAGTCGATGGCAAACCACAATTTTTTGTGCCTTCTCACGGAAAAGTCAGTAGATCATTTGCTATTGCACTACTTTGCTTACATTTAAAATTTGGGAACACTTCTTTCTCGAGTAGGGATAGTTTGGGCCTTCCCTGCTTCATTCCAGAACTCTTTTATCTTGCTGGTCTCCAGTTCTTATTCCCCTGGGTTTACTACTCAATAACCCTGCGGATTTGTCTTTCAGGGTATTTGTAACCTCCTAGTTGATATATATAATCTGTGGTTTACCGATCAAAAATTTTTTATCAATATTTTTCATGTCTCAAACCTTTGAACATGAATCTGCACAGAGGTTTCTTTCTTTTCTCTTTTTTTTTTTCTTTTTTCTCTAGAGGGAAGAATTGCATAAAGGTTCCTGCAATGACCAGGTATTTCTTTCAGAAAAGTTTACAGGAACTAAATAGTATAGCTTCATAACAGAAAAGAGAAACAAAACAATAAGCAGAAACGACAAAGGTCAATTGTTTCCAAATAAATAAAATAAAATAAATCAAGGTCTAGTCCATTAAGATCTTAAAACTTGTTAGAATCAAGAAATTCAAAAGGATTGGCAGGCAGTTATTACACCAACCTTCTTTGTTAAAGGCCGTTTAGGGGGCTTGTAACTTTTCAGGGAAAGTAGGAAAAGGATGGCCACCAAAAGAAGAGCTTCCACAACTAGATGACCTTCAAACAAAAAGTAAGGCAACGTCAAATTCCTAGGTCAAATAAAAAGAAAGTAACAAAAAAAAGACAAAAAAAGACGTTGTAGGTGGAAGAAGAGAGCTACCGCCAATATGTACTCCAAAAACAACAGCTCGAGCATGAGGAGCATCAAATGCCAGTGTCACCCAATCTAATGCAGTGTTGATACTATTCATAACAGCAGATGCCATTGTATCCAATATCTCAGGCTGACATGCATGCAAATTTTCACCCTTAACACAAACAAACAAGGATGTCGTTGACTGAATAACAAAGCAATACAAAACTGTGACTTCAAGAAGGGTGCATTTTTATTTATTTATTTACTTATTTGAAGGAAAAGAAACCCACTCCTTTTTTTCCAAATTATGGATTCTGCCTATTTAATTTAGAATCTTATCACAGTATATCCTGATAGTAGATTGTCCCAACACTCATGTAATGTGATATCCAGCAAGAAGACCTCACATCCAGCATGTCACCTTAGCTGGTAACATAGAAAGATACATAATCAGGACTAATTAAGGAGAAAAACAGAGAGAATCAAAATAGCGGATATGGTATCAAAAAACCTGTTATATATATATATATGGGGGGAGGGGGGGTGCACCAGCATTTGTATGTGTGTGTGCGCATTTGTGTGTTTTGCATGAACTTACATATTGAATACATAGAAGCACATGTGTGTGTGGCTGTGCATGTGGACGTTTGTGTCTTGCATGAGCTTACATATTGAATACCTAAAAGCGCATGTGTAGAAGAGATCAATTCCCATCAATACTATCAAAATTGGTCATTACGAACCAGCAGACAGGCGCATGGTATTCATCTATACTCAAACAACTTTAGATAATTCCATCCCTCTTTAAAGTAAAAGCTATAAAAGCAAGCCCACGACAGGCTGAGTTTGGGCACCTAGTCGCAATGAACAGACAACAATAAGGCAAATGAGCCAACCAAAGAAAAGGTGAAAATCTTTCTAACTTTTTAGAATCTTTATACAATTTTTCTCATATATAACTGTTTTCTACTAAAAATTAAGGAGCATGAGGCTAACCCCATACGCCTTCACCTTATAAAACACTGATGGATGCCCCTACTCCTATAGAGTCTTGACCCTGAATATACAAGGGGGTTCAGTGACTTCAGTCAAGCGCCCTGCATAGTCAAGGAGTTTTCCCCTCTATTGTCAAAGGGGTTCTCTCTCTGTGTTTTTGTGAGTATCTTGCATGAACTTACATATTAAATACAAAGAAACATATATGCGTAGAGAAAATCAACTTCCATCAATACTATCAAAACAGTTTAAAATAGACCATTTTAAACAAGCAGAACGAGGTGGTGTATTCATCTATATTCAAACAATTTTTAGACAACTCCATCCTTCTTTAAAAGAAAAGGCTATATAAACAAGCACATACGTAAATGCAAACATACCAATGGTTCCTACCAAATGAGCTATGTGTCAGGGCATCTAATAGGAGGAAGAGACAGAGATAAGCAAAATTGAAAAAAAGGATGTGAACGAGAGCTCCAAGAGAAACAAAACAAACAATTAAAACACCAAAAAACCAGCAGAAAGGCGACACACAAACTTAAAAAAAATTGAAGTAAATTTAGTATATTCAACTAAAATTAGATAAACCTCATACTCAATTACAAGTGCAATTGAGTAGATGACTATCTCCTGTTTGTATCAAAACATGTATCGATTCGAGACGTTCACCTCTATACAACATTATGGCAAGAGCACTCCCAGAGTCCCATGAAGAAACATGTTAAGATTCTATTTGAAAAGTAAATGCTAGAGGAATAATTAAGAGATTTTATTATAAAGGTTGTATTAGATTTTATAGGAGATCAATGTTACTGAGTAAGGGCTAGAAGAAATATCATAAATAAGCATCTTATAGAAAAATATGTGAATCTTGTAATGAGGTTTTTATCCTCTAAAGGTCATATGTATGAAGGTCAGCCTCCTCAATAAAATAAGATCAATTTGTGTCTTCTTATTTTGCAGTTTCACTACATCCGATCAAGGAAATCAATTCAAAGCAAAATCTCTTCAGTTAAATTTAAACAATAAATTAAAATAAAACCAAACTCAGTAAGTAACAATCTATTTCTTAACTTCAAAGGCACAATTATATTAATGGAACTGAGATTTGTGGAACTAAGAAAATACCCTAATTTACTCAAAGATCAGATAATTCAGTTGAGAAAGAAATTGCATACAGATAATGAAATCCAGAGTTCCGAGTTCATGATTTGCTCGTTCTTAATAGAAAAAGATATTACCTGAAAAATAGAATAATTAAATGAATCGAGATCTATGAATTCAAACTTCCGATCTGAAAGCCGTTGAGGAACTTCAATGAGAAAGATTTGACCCAATGGTATTCGCGGTCATGCGTAGACTAGCAAAGAACAAGGTTGTTAAATCGTAATCGAATCGTAAAATCGTTTTAGGATCGATTCGATTCAAATCGTAAATCGTAAGATTCATTCTATTTTTTTTAAAGTTGTTTAACAATGTAAAAAATTACTTAATAAATTAATAAATAGAATAATCTATTATCCAAAAGTTTTCATTCATATCTATTGATAAAATAAAGTAATGAACATCTCATTGCATACACTATAAAAAAAACGCGAAAGAACTCCATAAAATGGAAAAAAAAAAAAAAAAAAAAAAAAACCAATATCATTAAAGATAAATCAACAAAAATAAACTCATATAATCATGTTATATAAGATCAAGTATCAAAAGACTTTTATAAATAAAAAGACTAATAAAATAAATTATCAAGAGAAACCATCAAGTTTTTCCAAAATCCAACTCCGTCATCTTTCTTCTTCCTCCTTTTTTTTTTTTTTTTTCCGTTTCACAGTATGTCAGCAACTGAGAGAAAACCCAAATAGGAGTGTTGGAATGTCCGTAATAGGGGTTTTCTTGTTTTTTCTTATTTTTTGAAAGATATAAAGTACCTTTAAAAAATTAAAAATATTTTTTAAGTATTGGTCCATAAAAGGGGTTTCGTGCTTGAATCGCCTGAATCGTACGATTTGAATCACAAATTGTAATCAGAATTGCAAATCAAATGAGATTTACTCAATTAAGATTCACTTCCGATTTGAATAGTTTTGCTTGGGATTCGAATCGAATCGTATGATTTGAATCGCACATCACAAAGATTTAACAATCATGGTAGAGAAGGTGAATCTATGGGCCTATGGCAGAGTTTGTCTTTAGGGTGTTGCTACGAGCGCCCCCATCATTTTCTTCCAATACACCTAAAATTAAATAACATCTCCCATTCTAAGAGTTCCCTTTTCTAATTCGCACTCCCCGGCCAAAACCCAAGCCCAAGCCCCTTCTCCTCTTCGCAGACAAGATTGAAGAATACTTAATGAACAAGTTGGTGAGGGCATCAACTTAACAAGTGAAAGAGTGTCGTGACCATTCATCCAACAATGTTGCATGACCTTGATGGTGGTACTATTTGTGTATTTTTCTTTTTTTGAAGGATAGTTTAGTCCACAAAATCTTAGTGACATTGTTGTAATAAGTTAGTATAAGTGTACCATCACAAGTGATGTTTACTTCTGGAAAATGTAAAAGGCTTGACATTCATCTTGTAGGGGAGGTGGTTGTTCATTTGAGTGAGTTGTATTTGCACCATCTTTGATCACCTACTCCCCTATTATTTATTTTATTTGTATGTATATTGTCGTGTAATTTTTATCTTAATGCAATAATATTGACCGTTGCTTATTTCTTGTGATTGTGGTGTGTATTGGTCTTGTTTCTTAGGTAATTGACCAAAGAGGCTGACTTGACGGAGAGATTGATCAAGTGATGCACGAGATACGTACTTTGCTCGTGACACATGGGCACATGAACAAGTGAACTGTTGTGGACAGGCTTTCAATACCGTCATCATGAATAAGAGATTTAGAGAAGGGGCTTGGGCTTGGGAGTGCGAATAGAAAAAGGAACTCTCAGAATGAGAGATGTTTTTTAATTTTAGATGTATAGGAAGAAAATGATGGGGGCCCTTGTAGCAAAACCTAAAGACAAACTCTGCCATAGATTCACCTTCTCTATTGGTCTACGTGCGACCGCGAATACCATTGGGTCAAATCTTTCTCGTTGAAGTTCTTCAACGGCTTCCAGATCGGAAATTTGAGTTCGTAGATCTCGATTCATTTAATTATTCCATTTTTCAGGTAATATCTTTTTCTATTAAGAACGAGCAGATCATGAAATCGGAACTCTGGATTTCATTATCTGTATGTAATTTTTTTCTCAACTGAATTATATGTTCTTTAAGTAAATTAGGGTGTTTTCTTAGTTCCACAAATCTTAGTTTCATTCATATAATTGTGCCTTTGAAGTTAAGAAATGGATTGTTATTGATTGAGTTTGGTTTTATTTTAATTTATTATTGTTTTAAATTTAACTGAAGGGATTTTGCTTTGAATTGATTTCCTTGATCGGATATAGTGAAACTGCAAAAGAAGAAGACACAAATTGATCTTATTTTATTGAGGAGACCGACCTCCGTACATATGCCCTTTAGAAGATAAAACCTTCATTACAAGATTCACATATTTTTCTATAAGATGCTTATTTATGATATTTCTTCTGGCCCTTACTCTGTAACATAGATCTCCTATAAAATCTAATACAACCTTTATAATAAAAAAATCAAATAAAATCTTTAGATTATTCCTCTAGCATTTACCTTTCAAATAGAATCTTAACATGTTTCTTCATGGGACTCTGGGAGTGCTTTTGCCATAATGTTGTATCGAGGTGAATGTCTCAAATCGATACAAGCTTTGATACAAACGAGAGATGGTCATCTACTCAATTGCACTTGTAATTGGTCATGAAGTTTATCTAATTTTAGTTGAATATACTAAATTTACTTAAGTTTGTTTAAGTCTTAGTTTGTGTGTCGCCTTTCGACTGTTTTTTGTTATTTAATTGTTTGTTTTGTTTCTCTTGGAGCTCTCGTTCGCATCCTTTTTTTCAGTTTTGCTTATCTGTGTCTTTTCCTCCTATTAGATGTCCTGACACATAGCTCATTTGGTAGGAACCATTGGTACATTTGCATTTAAGTATGCGCTTGTTTATATAGCATTTTCTTTTGAAAAAGGATGGAGTTATCCAAAAATTGTTTGAATATAGACAAATACATCACCTCGTTCTGCTGGTTTATAATGGTCTATTTTTAACTATTTTGATAGTATTGATGGAAGTTGTTTTTCTCTACGCATATATGTTTCTTTGTATTTAATATGTAAGTTCATGGAAAGGTAGAATGTACCTTTTATTGGTTGAGAGATTGATTTTTTTCTTTTTCTTTTATCATGTCTTTGTATTTTTTTTTAATAATAGTTTAACCTCATTTCGGAGGATCTAATCTAGGTGATGTGGCAAGTTTAACTATGGTTAGCACTAACCTAGGTGCTCAGGGGTGGGCAAAAATGGAAAATCTAGCGGGTCCTCGGAGGGCAACGAGCCTAATTAATTACATTAACTATATGGGGCAAAAAGTAGGGTGGACCTGCCAGGCCTAAACCAAATAGGGTATGGTTTTAGACAATCCACCCTGGGATCTGGATCCGAAATGATCAAAGGCCCATAATTACAAAATAATTAAAGGGTTAAATTACAAAACACTAGGGTTGAAGATTAATCATACAATTTGCATAGGAGTCTAAAATATAGTTATTGGACTAAGGCTAGCCTACCTTAATGTAGTCGGCCCTTACTCCATTCCGGACCCAAGAGATTGAGATAAAAAGATTAAACAAGGGTGCCTCACAATCCAAAGGTCCATCTAAAAAACAAATAAGTAAAAAAAAAAACATGAAAATAAAAGATACAACACCATGGCCGAATCTGGCTCAGGCCTTGAACCAGGCCATCCCTGCCCACTCATTTCGGCCAGCACCTCCAAGGCAACAGATCTTAAACAACAGATCTTCTGGGTCTGGTTTTGAACTAATCAATCCAACCCAGGCATTTATAAACTCTAGAAGCAAACCAAGAAGAAGGACCCAACCACTGTTGGATCCAATCAACCACACAAAACAGATTTACACAGAATAAAGGAATTTCAAAAAAAAAAAAAAAAAAAGATGCAGGAGGCATACCTGCGGCAACCGGGTGCGAAGGAAGAAGAGGGTGGCTGCTGCTCCGTTGGAGAAGGATCGGAGGTGGAACTACTTGCTCCTGATCAAGTGAACACCAAAGAGAAGAAAACAAAAAGTTGGATAAGAACTGAATATGGCCACAAATAGGAAAGAAGGCAGATGTCTGGATCTAGATCTGAAAAATCCAGATCTAGAGATGTAGAACTAGATTTAGAAGAAGAGAAAATAGCTTGACCGAGATTACCTGATTGGAGATGGGAATTTGGCCGAATACGATCTGGCCGGAGAAGTGAAGATGAATAGAGATAAAATTGAAACTGGAGCTGTGGCGGAGCCAGGGGGGCGGGTAGGGATCATGGCCCTACCAATTTTTTTTTGTCTTATCTATTCCCTTTCTAAAAAATGCGTTCGTCAACGCAAAACGTTGATTTTTTTTTCTATACGGAAAATACCCCTAACGCCTCCATTCTAGTTTCTTTCATCGAACTTTCCTTCTTTACTTCGTGGAACTTATTAATCCTAAATTACCCCTCTGTTATTTCTCCTGTGGTCTTGCCTATCATTTCTAGGGGTGCACATGGGTACGGGTCAAACCGTGAACTAGACCGAACCGACCACTATGGTTCGGGTTTGGTTCGATATTTTACAGGCTCGGCTCGGCTCGGTTCTGGGTATGGTTTTGCTTAAACCGAATTTATGCGGTTCGGTTCTGGTTTGTTCCAATTTGAAACCGAACCGAACCGAACTGAGAACCGAACTAAAATTAAGAAGTGGAGAAGGTTGATCCAGTGGTTCCAATTCTCAATGTATTGAACAAGTTGATACAGTGGTTCCAATTTCAATTTAATCTATTTTAATTAGTGATTATTTTTGTTCATTGATAAGATTTGAGTTGTGGTTTCAGTACATTGAGAATGTGAAATTGTGAACTACTGGATTTATCACCATTAGGAGAAGATTATAAACCCGTGGGTAAAACCGAATCGAACCGAGGCACTACGGTTCGGTTCTGGGTTGGGTTTTTTCCAAACCGAGGCTCTATGGTTTGGTCTTGGGTTTGATTTTTTTAGAACCGAGAACCGACAGTTCGGTCCCAAAATTTCTTAGAACCGACCCAAACCGAACCGTGTGCACCCCTAATCATTTCTCTTCACTTTCTCAAGATGTCCATGTCAGCCTACATCATCAATGCCCCACTCCCTTGGTGAAGCACACCATCTCCTTACTAAAAAGGAAAGCAGTCACCGAGGAGGTGAGTTACCATCTCGTCCCCCCTTTTTGGGGCCACGTGTCCCATTTTTTACTTCAATTAACTGTGTTTAAGATTCAGTCACCCCTATTGTTCACACATCTACCCTTGATTTTTAGAAAAAAAAATTTAAAAAAATTAACCACAAAAGGTGATTAATTTTTTAACCATAGTTCAAAGGGTTTGTGCGCGCGAGGAGGAATAGTCCCCTCCTCGGCACGAAGAGGTGACTATTGCTCTACTAAAAAATGTGTTCGTCAACGCAAAACGTTGAATTTTTTTTCTATACCGAAAATACCCCTAACGCCTATATTCAAGTTTCTTTCAGCGAACTTTGCCTTCTTTACTCCTTCGAACATATTATTCCTAAATTACCCTTTTTTTACTTCTCCTGCGGTCCTACCTATCATTTCTCTTCACTTTCTCAAGATGTCTGAAAGTATGTCTCTTTTTAATTTTAGAAACACGGTTCTTGGGGGGCATACATCGAATCCCAAGATCTAACTAAGATTCTAATTGATTTTATTCAATGAAGGTTAGAATAACATTCACCTTTGCGACTTTGAAATTATTAAGTCAAATTCACATAAGAATAGTACTCGCAAAACTTCACAAGTGTCAAGTCTCCTGTCGATTCACACGAACCTTCTTTTTCCTTTAAAACTTTCTCTAATGGAAGCTAATGGTCATTCCAAATTCCATGCTCTTTTATCTTTTCTTCTTTTCTTTGATTCAAGAACCTTTCTTGATCAAACAAGATCCAATATTGATCTTCAAAGAACTTGTTCTTGATCATCAAGATCAAAAACCAAACAAAAAGGAAGAAGGAGAAGGGTGACCGTACACCCTCAAAGGGAGAGAGGGCTGGGCGTAAACTTGAGGAGAGGGAGAGAATAAAAAATTCTGGAGAATTATATTCCTTAAAGGGCTGGGCATCCAATCCTTTATATAAGTTCCCTCTTGATTGCTTGAATTGTAATCTAATTATAATTCATTAACCTTATCCTAATCCAATTAGGATTCCTCAATAGTTTTCTTTATTGATTATTCTCATAATCCAATTAGGATTAATTTTAAAAGAAACTAATCTTATCCATTAGTAACTAATCTTATCCTTATCCAATAAAGAATCTTGAATTAGTAACTAACTAATAGAATCTCTAACAATTAGGGAATTTTTAATTAGTAACTAACTAACTAACTAACTAACCTTATCCAATAAGGATATTAGCTATTAGATACTAATTAAATAATAATAACAATTCTTAGTATTAATACCTCCATGAAGTGGACGTCCCACCCTAGGTGAGCCCCACTCCACACGCCCCCAATGGGTTTCACAAACCCTTAGGTCAATTTTTGATTCTTTTAACAAAATCCCCAATGGGTCCTACCAATTTGGTTTTTCACATCCAATGTGATTCCACCTTTTAGAGCTTCACTATACCATATAATGATTACTTAGATAAATTAATTAATTTAATTAATAATTAAATTAAATACTTTAAGAAGGTCCTTGTGTGTGGGATCTAAAAGGATCTCCGATTTCCGATTGTGGGACCAAGTACTCAACCTTTTGGTTAAAGCATTGTTACTAGGAAACACATTTCCTATGCTCCATTAGGATTATAGAATTTTATCTATATCCCTGGACTTCTATCAATCACAATTAATGTCCATTAACACAATGTGATTAACCTCCAGAAATTAGAGAATTGCTTGTAAGTACCATCTCACAATATATTTACAAATAAATCCTTCCACATTCCGATATCACTTGTAAGCTTCTGGGATTAGAACAATTCCACTGTCTAGTCCCTAGCTTATTAATAGAACCATTTCTCATGATTACATTTTCATTGAACTGAACCTCCAAAACACTTTTGAAGAAACATTAGAAAAGAACTGACATATATATTTATATATACATTTCCATATTAAAAATATCAACTTCGATAAAAGCCATTTTTACCGAAAAAGCACAAGTACTGGAATTAACAGTTCAGTTCAACAAGTATCACCTTGATATCATTATCTCCAATTAAGGAGTTGTGGATTCCTTATTGAGTGTTTACACACTTCTCCAAACATTGTGTACATGACCCAACGTACCCGGAGTTAGTCCTGTGTATTGGACATTGCCGATTGGCACATCAAAGCTATATAGACAGATGTCTGAGAAGATGTTAACCTCTCAGGTCTAAGGACAATTTGTCAAATGGATAACCCTAATACAATATGACAGTGTATTCCATAGGGTATCCACTAGTGACCCCGCTCAGTATTATGTACTTGCTACATATACTCACATGTTAGTCAAGAGTCACCACTCTCTGTGAATGAGATTCATCACACTATCTCATAGAACTACACATGTGCAAGCCATGATGAAGTACGGCGCCCAACCAGTACTCTAGAGGCTTCGAACAATATTAGGTTTACAAGGAACCGGAAAATCATATCTTCTCGCAACCTTTGCATGATTTTTCTACAATGTTACCTATGGAACTTTATGTCATCATCATATGAGACAGTAATTAATATAAATACCTTTTATCGTTGGTTGTGTGAATATAATGCTTGTCTAATCAATATAGAAAAGTTTCTTATTGGCTTTCGAGGGCATATATGTCCAACAATGTCCATGTCAGCATACATCATCAATGCTGGGTGACGATCATCACCCCACTCCCTTGGTGATGCTCATCATCCCACCGCCTTCGGGGTATAGACACCCTAGTCACCCGGCATGCATGCAGATGATCATGATAGAATGGATAACTGGGGAGATCCGATCACAATCAATTGAGATTGAACTCTCCATAATTTCAATTGTACCCACACGTCAACACAAGTCCCTTTTTAACCTTTATTAACTGTATTGTGGTTAAAATTTACTAACCCTCAACGGATTATCTCCAGCAGGGACAAGCCTCTTCAACCCACGTGTGTAAGGGTTACACCTCCTTAGTTCGCCATAACTATGGTTAAGATTCACGTATGCTTAAGGTTAAATAATCTAATTTTAGTTTTTTTTAAAATAATATACATAACCTTGGTTGTTAAAAAATATATTAACTATGGTTAAAAAAATTTAACCCTTAAGATTAATTTTTTCCTGAAAACTAAGGTTATATTATTAAACCGCATGGGTTAGTGAATCTTATTCATAGTTCTTAAGAGTTAAAAAGGACACGTGTTCACCTGTGGGTGCAATTGAATTTGGAAAGAGTTCAATTACAATTTGGTCCAATCTCATAGCGAGTCAGGGATCTACATGGCTGAAAGAGCCTAAAACCAGTATCATAGTTTAAGGCAGGACCTTTTGGAGTGGTTGCTTAGACTTATCCTTATGGCACCTTAGACCTTGGGTCTGCCTGTGTGTGAGTTTAGAGTGTGTTAGTTATATGATAACATTTCACTAACAAAGAATTTAATATTTTATTTTAGGGCCGTGTAAGTCCTACTTGCGTTCTTTACTCTCGACCAAAAATTAATACCTTACTTTTAGCCAAAAAGTAGCCATGAGCTAATAGTTGATATTTTTACACATTTTCTTTCTTATTCTATCACTTAATTTTTCATTGGTTTATGTTATATATAAGTCCTGAACTAAATATGTTAAATGAAAATGTATAATTTATGGTGGCCCTTATGAACATTAATTGTGAGATGTGAGATATAAGAGTGTTTTGATTGTATGAGTTCCGTTTTTTTTTTTAAGTTTTAGTTATAGACTTTGCAGGCAAAAGGTAAGGGAGATTTTATTATTCCAAGATTACCATTTATTTCATTGAATGCAAATCCTACAAAAGGGTGCAGTTGAATTCCAGTACATATGTTCCGTTCTTCATGTATTCCACTATACATATGTCAATAGAGTCCACAACTAAAGCATGTTAAGTTGACACTGCTACTAATGTTACAACATATGTGATATGTATTATATAAATATATTATATTATAATAAAATATTAATCTTTTTTTAATTCTATTAGTTTTTCAATTTCACTGCACGTGCAGCTTGAACTAGTAAAATATAATGGCCCTCCAAATTTTTTGTCATATATATAATGGCCCCAATGGAGTCCAGTTATGCCCTTTAGGTCGCAACCCGATAACCCTTAACTATGGTTAAGATTCATCTATTATTAGGAATCACCTACTTATCATTGGTTTTAGAAAAAAATATTATTTTTTTTTAACATTAGGAGTTAATGAATTTTAATTAGCATTTGAAAAAAAATTTGATATTTTTAAAAAAAATCAAAGATAGGTGGTTGAATCTTAACCACAGTTAAGGGGCATCAATAGGGACACATGGCGATCTCAACGGTATTACCGGAAAAATAATTCTCAAGACAAAAAAATTACCCCCAATTTTTTTTCCTTAAGGGCTACGCCCCGAACCTCGAAGTTCCCTGCCCTCAAATCTATTAATTTTTGGGGGTGCTGCTACGTGTGGAGCTGCAGACCCATGTTTTTATCAATATCTATAACGTATATAAAAGAGGATAGTTTGCTTAGAATGCAAATCTTTTCATCGAACTTTTATTTCCCAAAATGTCTTCCTGTCTTATGTTAAATCCAACGCTTCTTTTCATCTTTCATCTTTCATCTTTTGGCTACTGTGGCCCCATTCAAGTGCTTACACCCTTGGAAAGCTTGTCCGGTACAGCCCCTCCCGACCAACAGTGGTGGGACCTACCCCTCTGCTTTCTTCCGTTTATGCAATCCAAATTCAGCAACTGCTATATATTATATGTTACCTGTCAAAAACTCTCTTCCTTCCATCAACGCTCGATCCTTATGTCTGCTTTCCAGTTTGACATCTGCCACTCAATACATCTTTGTTTCTTCTTCTTTCCTCTTCACTCAACCTCGCTACTAATAGCTTTAATACTTTACTCTTCTTTTTTGGTTCAACCTATCTGCCACTGTACAATAGATGAACATGATCATCCCCCATCTTGATTCTTACATTTGTTATACTCAGAGGAATGGTTGCAAGAATGTGAAGAAAGCGTGCTGAACCAACCTAGCCCTCCCATCTCGATCACGAGCTCCCTGTGAAAACCTGCAACAGATTGGTCTCTCTCACACCCATCCACCTTATATATGTTTTTTTAATTTTTTATTTTACTACTAAAAAATTTATATTATTTCTTCTTTTTCTCTTGTTTGAGAAAATTCGTGTAAGAGTTATTGCTGCTACATTTGTTTGTCATGAAGACGAGGTTTCAGGTCGATGGAGTTCTCAGGCTCGGTAATGGTAGAATTAAAGGTGCGTGATTTCAATTTTTTGTGTGTTTACTTTAACATCTTGTGTTTGAAAGATTAAAGTAATCCACAAGTAGGTTATTGACCTGTAACACATCTGATCTGCAACATGTAATCAGGTATACTTGGGACTTTGAACAAATATTTCAAAGGAAGAGATGCATGGTATGTACCATGGGCTTTCTCCCACCATGTTGGTGTTACTTCCAAACTGGGCGGTGAGTTGTACTCTTCTTAAGTTCCCACTTCATGCTTGTTACAGTAGTCCTCATTAGTATGTTGACTTAGTTTACTGTTTAGTGATAATTTAGTTTACTTGATTGAAAACTGATGATCTGTTCAGTCTCTATTGAGACATTTACTTGGTAATACATTTGGTGAAATAAAAAACATAAAAAGGATAGATAAAAAAATGATTGTTGTAAGATACTAGCAAATCTCAGCTGAGGTTCATTTTTGCCTCTTCCCAACCCTTCCTCCCTCTGTCACCGCTAAATCATCAGCTCATACTCTAAAATTACTTGTATGGGTCCAGCCACTCACTCTAGGCATCCTGCGCTATTCTATTTTTTTTCCTTCTTTTATTCTTGTTTTGCTAACAGAGTTCCTCACACTAATGTATTCCCGATGAGGAAGAGCTCAAGAAAAAATTGTTTCCTTTTACTTTTATTAAAATTGAATTAAAGTAATCTTCATCTCCCTCTAAATTTTATTAATTATTTTTAAACATTAAAAAGAAACCTTTTAAAGGGAATTGGAGTTATCTTCATCTTTCTCTTCACAATAGATAGCTATTGAGAAGCCACATGTAGCCTAAAAATTAGGGGTCAATATGAGCCCAGCTTGGCCACCTCGGCTTGAAATGTTTTAATCTAAGCTCGGCTCGACTTGATCTTATTGCTCGAAAAGCTTGGCTCGAATCTGGTTAGCTTTGCTCAAGCTCAAATTGATTCAAGCTTGAGCCAAGCTACTCGACTTGATTTATTAAAAGATTATTTTTAGATAAAAAATAATTTTTTTTTAATATTTATATATATAAATAATTATTATATTATTTACATTAAATAATATATATTATTTTTTAAATAATATTTAAGTTGAGCCGAATTAAGCAGGTGCTGACTCGAGCTCGACATTAAAACATTTCAAGCTTGAAAAATCAGCTCGAGTCAAAATTTTAAGCCCAAGCTCATCTTGATCGAGTTGAGCCTAGCCTTCGGGCTCGGCTTGAATACACCCCTACTAACAATTACACATTGATATCTCTCAATAACTATTTTGATCGGACCACAAAAAATTATACTATTTTGAAAATATCTTTAAATTGGACTCAAATTTATGTGTTCGTAGAAATTGTCCTTAGAATTTTTTAAATAGGTTTTCTCATTTTTGCATTCCTGGATGGCTCTTTGTTTCCTTCATATTTATATCTAACTCTGCACGTGCCTTGCACGTGCAAGGCCCACTAGTACTTACTAAACACCGACACGGTCCATGGATCCGGTCCGAATGGGACTTACAACTTCCAGAGTGGGTCACAAAGGAGGTAAACATGCTCAGAACAATGCATGAAGAGCCAGGTAGGGATGGAAATCATGAGGAAAACAGTCCTTTGGTGATTACAAACAGAGGGATACCAAAGACGGAGATGGAAGACTTTTTGCCGGAGCGGCCTGATGTCGATATAGTACACACCGGCGAAACAATGGAGAAGACGCATACGGACATGGAAGAGGATGCAGAGCATATTGAGAGGACACGTGGTGTTTCTATTCCCAACGTTCTGATGGTTACTAAGCGGAAGAGACAAGGCCGACCAGAGTCTGATACGTTGTACGATCAGCCGCCCCTGAAACGACAGGTAGGCCCCTCACACTGTCCCCTTCTCCCACCTCAATCATCAGGGTCAGAATCGTTACGGCTTATCCAATCAAAGCCCCTTATCCCTATACCACCTATGGACCCGTGCTTGATAGAAAATGAAAAGGCCAAAAAGTTTAACACTAACCACCAAGTTACTAAAGCCCAAACTTCCACTGATATAGCCCAAGATACAAAATCAGTAAATCCAAGCCCAGAACCAACACCCCAAATCCACTTCCCAACTAAACAAACCGTGACCAACCCAGGACAACAGCTTATACTCACCCAGGCCCAAGCCCAAGCCCAAGCCCAGTCTAATCAATCCTTTCTCATAGCCCAAACCAAGATCCAAGGCCAAATTACCCAATACAAAAAGAAACGAATTTCAGGGAATAACCACAAAGACTTAGCTCGTCGGTTTCATCCATACCACTTGCATACTCTGGGTGACAAGGAAGAAGGGGAAGCTCTACTTACCAAGGTAAATGATGGCCAAGAGGAGGTGCCTGAATGGGTGATCTGTTCCACAACTATTGGAGATGGTGAGCTGCCATTCTCGGCGGAGGAGGCTGATGGAGTTCAGCCCCTCCGATCGCCATGAAACTCTTGTGTTGGAACTGTCAGGGGTTAGGCCCACCCCTGACAGTTCGAGCTCTACAGGAGCTCATCAAATGCTACCGGCCCGAGGTGATCTTTTTGATGGGAACAAAGTCTCAGTCGAATAAGGTGAAAACCATTGGTACCTGGCTTGGGTATAGTAACTGTTTTACAGTAGACCCGAGTGGATTGGCAGGAGGTCTGGCTCTCCTCTGGAAGGATGATTTTCAGCTCACAATTTCATCTTTTTGTAAGAATATTATAGAAGCTGAGGTGTGCGGCGGATCCTCTTTACCTACATGGAAAGTTTCATTTGTCTATGCTCCTCCCGATGATCAACAAAGAAGAAGATTTTGGCACTGGATGGAAGGGAGAGGAAATCATGGCGCCAACAACTGGGTTTGTATAGGGGACTTTAATGAAATTCTACACCCAAATGAGAAGGGGGGGGGGGGGGGGGGGTAATCCAACGAACCCAATTCAAATTCAAAGTTTTTGGCACATGATTTCGACATGCCAATTAATGGATCTCGGGTTTCATGGGACCCCCTTCACTTGGTCTAACAAGAGAGGCCCAGGTGATTGTGTAGAGGAGCGACTTGATAGAGCACTGGTCTCGACATCTTGGCGAACTCAATTCCCCAATGCTTTTTTGACTCATCTAGATCGTATCGGCTCCGATCACAACCCCATTCTTTTACAAGTGGCACCAACTCAGCTTAAAAGGAAAAAGTTGTTTAAATTTGAGAAAATGTGGCTTGATAGTCCTGATTGTTATGAGGTGGTGGCAGCGGCTTGGGGCCAACTAGGATCGGACATGCAACAAATTCATGCAAAGATTATCAACTGTCGTAATGCCCTTAAGATATGGAATAAACATACTTTTGGTAATGTTTTTGATAGAAAACAGCATTTGAAAAACCGTATAGCTGAAGTTCAAGGCTCTCCACCTTCCCAGCATACAAAAATCTAGGAGAAACACCTGTTAGAGGAGGTGGATGCAGTACTTCTTCAAGAAGAGAAATTTTGGGCGCAATGTTCCAGAGTTCAATGGCTTCGTGAGGGAGACCAGAATACAGCTTTCTTTCATGCATCCACTATTCAACGTTGATCTTGGAATCTTATCACACACATTGAAGACAATGATGAAGTTCACTACACAAATCCAGTAGCCATAAGTCAGGCCATTGTGACACACTTCTCTACCCTGTTCACTTCAAATAACCAAACAGTTGCCGACTCACTCCTCAACAATATTCCTAAGGTCGTCTTTGAAGATATGAATTTGAGATTATGTGCTCCTTTTTCAGATGTGGAAATAAAAGAAGCCACCTTTCAAATTGGAGCGACAAAAGCACCGGGACCTGACGACATGTCTGCTTGTTTTTATCAAAGGCATTGGGAGGTGGTAGGGGATGATGTAACCCTTGCAGTCAAGAGTTTTCTAAATAGCGGATTCCTCCTCCAAAAGCTGAATTATACCCACATCTGCTTGATCCCAAAAATGCAGCACCCTACTAGTGTTAATCACTATAGACCGATAAGTCTTTGCAATGTAATTTACAAGATTGGAGCAAAGGTTCTAGCTAATTGCTTGAAAAAGATCATTGGGGATGTTGTGAACATTGAGCAAAGTGCTTTTGTTCCCAACCGACAGATCACTGAGAATGTTCTTATAGCTCATGAACTAATGCACCACCTGAAGAAGAAACCAAAAAAGTCGTCATTTGAAATGGGGGTGAAGCTCGACATGAACAAGGCATATGACCGCCTTGAATGGAATTTCTTGATTGGTGTTCTTAGAAGGAAAGGTTTTTGTGAAAGATGGCTCCAGCTTCTCATCCAATGCTTCTCAACTGTGTCCTATTCAGTTCTTGTTAATGGTGAACAGAAAGGATTCTTCAAACCATCTAGGGGCCTTCGCCAAGGTGATCCCCTCTCCCCATACCTGTTTATTTTAGCAACTGCTGGTTTCTCTTCTGCCATAAATGTAGTAGCAAATGCAGGGATTATCCATGGGATCCGAGTAAAGAGGACAAGTCCTAGACTAACACATCTTCTCTTTGCTGATGATTCTCTTCTCTTTACAAAAGCATCCATTTGTGAAGCACACTCAGTCAAGAATGTCCTTGAATCTTATTGCAGAAGCTCTGGCCAACTTATAAACACAACAAGTCCACCATCACTTTCAGTCAGAACATCCCACATAGATTCAGGAAAATGGTGAGTCGTATTCTCCACATAAAAAATATTGATTCAAAAGGGAGTTATCTAGGCTTGCCATCACACTTTGGAAGATCTAAGGCTGAGCTCTTCGCATACATAAAGGACCGACTAACAAAACGGATACAGGGTTGGAAAGGCAAACTGTTATCACAGGCAGGTAGAGGGACCTTAATAAAGAGTGTGGCTCAAGCAATTCCAGCATTTGTAATGTCTTGTTTCAAGTTACCTATAGGCCTTTGTGCGAACTTGAACTCTTTGATGAGTAGCTTCTGGTGGGGACAAAAGGAGAAGGAAAAAAAAGCTTCATTGGGTGAAATGGTCAGACATGTGTATCGGGAGAGCAAATGGGGGATATGGCTTTCAGGACCTTCAATGTTTCAACTTAGCCTTGCTAGCCAAGCAGGGATGGAGGCTGGTTATCGAACCTCACTCCCTATGGAGTCGACTGTTTAAAAGCATATACTACCATGAGGGTGGTTTCATGTCATCGAAAGAAGGATATAGACCATCTTGGGCATGGAAGAGTCTACTAGCAGGAAGAGAAGCTCTATAAGGAGGTCTTCGATGGCAAGTTGGGAATGGGAAATCAATTAACATATGAGAAGACCCATGGGTACCAACATTGCAAAATTTCAGAATCTCTACTCCTAAACCTTTGGAGGTGACGAGTAACATGGTGGAATCACTCATGCAACCAACTGACAAAACTTGGAATATTGATCTTCTAAGGGCTCTTTTCTCAGAAGAGGAAGCAAAGGAAATTCAAAAAATCCCAACTAGTCAATGTGGAGCAGATGACTGTTTAGTGTGGCACCCAAGGAAAAATGGGGTCTTTCAAGTCCGATCAGCATACTTTGAATGTCCCATTAAGCAAAAGATAAAAACTCAAGAGGGGACTCTTCATGGTCGGTTCTGACAGCTATTTGGAAGGTTCTTTGGACACTTCCCATCCCCCCTAAAATCCAAAACTTTATGTGGAGGGTTTTCAAAAACTCCATTGCTGTTAAAAAGAACCTGGTGTTAAGAAAGATTCAAAATGATAGAACTTGCCCTATTTGTTGCAAGGTAGGAGAAACCATTAATCATTTACTGTTTGATTGCGAGTTTGCAAGAGCGACGTGGTTCGCTACTCCATTCGGGATCAGGGTCAATGAGGACGACAACCTTCCAATGCATGAGCGATGGGAAATTTAGCCCGAGAGGCTGCAATGTAAGAGGGAACAAGTTCTGATGCTCACTGTCTCGGCAGCACTAGCATGGTCCTTATGGAAAAATCGAAACTCAATTACCTTTCAGGGTGCTTGTAATCTCCCTATGGTGGTGGCTAGACAAGCCATGAGTACTGTGGAAGAAGTCTTATTGTGTGGCGTGGTAGTGCAAGGGTGAATGCCAACTCAGTCTCAAACTCTAAATGTCAGGTGGATCCCTCCTGACGAAAACTGGATTAAAATTAATTGTGATGGATCCGCACATCTCCAAAACGGTTCTATTGGCTTTGGGGCAATTGCCCGAAACTCAAGAGGTACAATTTTGGTTGGATTTAGTCAAGGTGCTCCCTTCGGAAATGCTGTGATTGCAGAGGCTATGGCCATTAAAAATGCAGTAGAGCTGGGAATTCATAATGGTTGGACCCAAGTAATAATTGAGAGTGATGCCCTGGCAATTGTGGAATGCTTAACAAACAACCAACCTTCCCGAAGCTAGGAAATTCTAGCAATCCTCTCTGATATACAAGCCTTGATCACAACAGTGCCACAAATTCGGTTCAGGTATGTTTCCAGATCAGCAAATAGTTTTGCGCACAAATTGGCGTGTTTTGGTAGATACTGTGGGGAGTCAAATGCTTTGGAGGCTCGGATCCTTCATCCACACTCTTGCAGAAGAATCCTTGCATGTAATAGTTTTTCGGTTTTAATCCAAGTAAATGATACCTTTGAAACAAAAAAAAACACGGACACATTTTAAAATACTGTTTATATTTATAAAAAAAGACAAAATAACCCTTTACTTCCAGCTTCCTGTATAGATGCAGTCCACGTTTCTCTAGTTCTCGGGATTAAAGGTCCTCTCAATGAAAAAAAAAACAATATGTAAAGATCACATTTTTTCATTCTCAATCCCTAAACTCTTGTTTTAATATATTGGTAGAAAATAAAACCCTAATTTTTCTCTCCCAAGGGATTCTCGTCCATTGAAGAAATCTTCCATTTCAAGCTCTTGTTTGCAACAATGGCGATTCCTGACATCCGTGATCTGCAATGACGACTCCCGATGACATCATTTCAACCGCCCTGCCCTGATAACCCTAATCTTCAAATGACAATGTTGGATCGTCGTTGTATATCAATGTTCTTTCAGCACATTTTTGGCGGAAATGGTGAGATGAGGCATGTTTTTGGGAGTTCTGGTTCTCTTGAACCAGAGCTCTTGTTTGTAGTTGAACTCGTAAAAAAAAAAAACACAAAATAGAGAGAATGGATTGACCACAACTTGACTGGACCGACGACAACTTTTTCCCTCCAATTAACTGGTACTCCTCATTAATCAAATCAGCGAACCTCTTCAAACCAACCTTGTTTATACGATTCTCAACGTTGTGTTCGTTGATGAACCTGAGATTATCTTTGATGATCTCAAACCTTCCCTCCTTCTCCCCCAAAGCGTTTTAGAGGCCATGAATTTCATTTTCTAGGGGAATTTCTTTTGAATGCTGCTGGCAAGAGAAGAGGGTATTATCGACTTTTTCTTGTGTTTAATATTATTGAAATGTTTTCTTCTTAATTTGGTGTATATCAGTGATAGTTGGGGTGCCTAATTTTTTTATACATTTATTTTGGCCCTCAATGAAAAAAGAGGAAAGTACGGAAATAGGTCTCTAATTACGAAATAACCCGAAAATGAGCTCCACTTTTTTGGGAGTTATTTCTATAAGCTCCTATAGTGTTTTTAGTACAACACGAACTTTCCCTTCTTTTTTTCTCTTCAAAATATCCTCATCTTTGTTCAGAGACCCCTTCAACACCGTTCAAGTCTTCAAGTCCTGAATACAAACTGAGTACAACTCAAACTTTCCCCTTCGTTGCAACTGAGCTAAACCCTTCTGCTTCATCTGAAACTCTTCAACATAAACTCAGCTAAACCCTTCTGTTTCATCTGAAACCCTTCAACACAAACTGAGCTAAACCCTTCTGCTTCATTTGAAACTCTTTTGAAGAAGAAGAAGAAGAAGAACATAGGGTAAGTGTTTACATTGAGTGGAGTTTTCGGTATTTTATGTAATTATAGTGCATTTTCGATGTCTATATTGATTTTTTTCGGGATTTTCTGTTAATACTGTTTCCATGTTCTCATTTTCGATACTTACAATGCTTTTTTTCGGTATTTATGTGATTAAAATTTTCATTTTCGATGGTTACAGTGAGTTTATATTGCATTTTTGATGTCTTCATTAATGTTTTTCCGGATTTTTTGTTAATACTGTTCTCATGTTCTCATTTTCGATGCTTACAATGTTTTTTTTGGTATTTATGTGAATACAATTCTCATTTTCGATGGTTACAGTGAGTGTTGTTTTTCAATATTTTACGCAATTATATGCATTTTCGATGTCTTTATTGATGTTTTTCAGGATTTTCTGTTAATACTGTTCCCATGTTCTCATTTTCGATGCTTATAATGTTTTTTTTCGGTATTTATGTGAATACAATTCTCATTTTCGATGGTTACAGTGAGTGCTATTTTTCGGTATTTTATGCAATTATATTGCATTTTTGATGTCTTCATTGATGTTTTTCGGGATTTTCTGTTAATATTGTTCCCGTGTTCTCATTTTCGATGCTTACAATGCTTTTTTCGGTATTTAAGTGAATACAATTCTCATTTTCGATGGTTACAATGAGTGCTGTTTTTCGGTATTTTATGCAATTATATTACATTTTCGATGTCTTCATTGATGTTTTTCGGGATTTTCTGTTAATATTGTTCCCATGTTCCATTTTCGTTGCTTACAACGCTTTTTTTTCGGTATTTATGTGAATACAATTCTCATTTTCAATGGTTACAGTGAGTGTTGTTTTTCTGTATATTATACAATTGTACTGCATTTTTGATATCTTCATTGATGTTTTTCGGGATTTTCTGTGCTCTTTTACTGATCTTTTTCGGGATTTTATGTTATTATTCTCATTTTCGATGGTTACAGTGGTTTGCTTTTATGATATTACAGATAATGCCTATATCAGTAGTTTGCTGTTATGAAGGTGAGTGGAACATTGAGGACTCTAATGCTAGAGGGTACGTGTACATTGGTGGAAAATCAAAGTTGTTACAGTTATCTTCGAAAATGAAATATGAGAAACTATTAGATAAAGTTTATCAATTGACTAACACTCGACCGGAAGAGTATGAGATTATATTGAGCTGTTTGATTCCTACACCAGCGCCAATTTCTCCCAGTGATATTACAGATGATGAAGATCTGCGGATATTTCTTTCACATGTGAAGAAAGTAGAAAATAAATTCTTGCCGCCATCATATATATCGAAGGTAAGGAAACCTGTACTACAACCAGAGTTTGGTTTGAATTCTCCGAATTTTGAATATCAGCGTGTTTAGGAGGAGGTTGTTGATCCTCATATTCAGGAGACTGCTGTTCCTTTCTCTGAATAGATGACCTATGTTCCTTATTTCCCTTCCTGTCCCACTGAGGAGACTTATCCAACGGTAAGCTTGACAGCCGGAGTCAGCCAATATTCAAGTTTTGTGCCCAACACTTATGTGGACAACACTAATAGGCAGAAATGAAGATTTTGAGGTTGAAAATGATATAGGTGATGAAAGTAGAGAAGGATCATCTGATGAAGAAGAGCATGATTTTTATAGTGATTTTGATGAAGATGTAGCAACATACGATGTTGAAGATATTCGTCAAGACTTTGTACATAGGGAGACAACAACACATCCGTTGGACACACGGACTATACACTCACATCCCGCATGTTGATATTCCTAGTTCCTCAATATTTGCTTTTCGTCGAGTAAGACAAGTATCCCCACAAGCTCCTCCAGAATCATCACCACATACTCCTCCAGAAGCTTCGCCAAATGTGAACGAACTAGATGACTATGTAAATTGGGAAGCATCAGAGATTGAAGCTGTAATGGAAGCATGTAATGAAATATCACTTGGGCAATTATTTAAGGACAAAAGACATCTTCAAAATATATTGTCCAGATATGCGATGCGAAAAAATTTCCAATTCAAGGTTATGGATACAAATAGACAAAAATATACAGTCAGATGTCTTATAGATAATTGCACGTGAAGGTTGCGTGCATCGAAGGTGAATGAAGTTGGTGTCTTCAAAATAAAGACTTATAATTCACATCACACTTGTGGATATCTCTTACATGGTGTCGATCATCGAAAAACAACTAGTTTAGTTGTGAGTGACATGGTTGTGGGACGTATTGAGGCAAATGTCTCATATAAACCCAAAGAGATTATTCATAATGTGTGGGAAGAATATGAGGTTAAGATGAGTTACCGGAAATCTTGGAAAGCTAAGGAGATTACCATTGAAACAATTAGAGGTTCATACGAGCACTCTTATGCCGAACTCCCTGCCTATTTTCATGAATTTAAAAGGACCAATTCGGGAACAGTAACAACAATAGTGGCTGAACCTGAAAATGGGGCATTTGAAAGGTGTTTTATGGCTCTTGGACCGAGTCTTTGAGGTTTTCAGACGACTTTACGGAAAGTGATAGCCATTGATGAGACACACTTAAAGGAAAAGCACAAAGGAATACTAATTATCGCAATTGCTCTAGACAGAGGCAATCACACATTTCCAGTTGCCCTTGGGATAGCGGAGTCAAAGAATAATGTTACTTACAACTTTTTCTTAACTTAATTATCAAGAGCACTTGGACACCTAGATGATCTAATGATAGTAACTAATTGACATGCCAGTTTGATAAACCAAGTCTTTGTTGTATTCCCACATGCAATTCATGGTTACTGCGCATTCCACATTAGCTAGAATATGAATGCAACATTCAAGGATAAAGAATTGTATAAGTATTTTTGGAAAGCTGTCAAGACATGTAGACAAAGCAAGTTTCATGAGATGATGTCTCAACTCGCAGCCGTAAACCCCGAAGCACTCCAATGGTTGGATGCAATACCGAAAGAGAAATGGGCCCGGGCCTTTTATACTACGAAAATGTATAATATGTTGACTACAAACATTACCAAGAGCTTGAACAGTTTGCTGAAAGAAGCGAGAGAATATCCAGTCACTATGCTTATGGAGAATGTGCGACTCAAGATACAACATATGTTCTACAACTAAAGTATCAATGCTATGCAAATGAATGGTAGGCTAACAACATGGGCGGAGAAGAAAATACGAAAGGGAATGACAGAGGCACGTTATCTGGACTGTCATGGAATTGCTATGTATGAATATTACGTGGTTGGGCAAAACAGTTGAGACATTGTGAAACTTCTTGACGGGAATTGCACTTGTGGGGGTTTCTATAAAATGGGGTTGCCTTGTGCACATGTCTTGGCTGGATGTACAAAGTATCGGGTAGACCCATACAATTACTGTTTGCCATACTACACATCAATGGCATACCAAGCCACCTACCAAGAGTCAATATATCCATTGCTTGACAAAAAATCATGGGACCTCCCACTTGAAGTCATGGTAGAAATAGAAAGAATTAAACCATCGGTGGGAAGAAACGTTCAGGGAGGCCAAAGAAGAATAAAATTCTCTCACGGGATGAGGAAAGGTCCACTGTGAGATGTGGACGACGCAAACAAACTGGGTATAATAGGCAAACATGTAATAATGTTATCCCCCAGTGTGGTTGAGTGTAATAATGTTATGCCCCAACGTCTAGTGTTTAATGTAGTGGAAAAAATCTAATGCTTAATGAAATGTTTGTTTGTTACGAGATTCTCGATTGAAGAAGTAAAACACCTCTCATGCTCTTAAAACTGACGAAAATGAGTGCAGAACCCCGAAATTAACTCTCCTTATGCTTTGAAAACTGACGAAAATGAGTGCAGAACCCCGAAGTTAACTCCCCTTATGCTCTGAAAATTGACGAAAATAAGTGCAGAACCCCGAAGTTCACTCCCCTTATGCTTTGAAAACTGCTCTTATGAGTGTAAAATATCGAAATTGAAACCTCTTATGTGTGCAAAAGACCGAAATTGAAACCTATTATGTCTGAAAACTGATGAAAATGGTACCTCTATGAGTGCAAATCCCCGAAATTAAAACCTCTTAAGCTCTGAAAAATGATGAAAATGAGCACAAAACAACGAAATTGACAACTCTTATGTTCTGAAAACTGACGAAAATGAGTGCAAAACCCCGAAATTGAAACTCTGATACTCTGAAAACTGACGAAAATGAGCTCAAAACCCCGAAATTGAAACTCTGATGCTTTGAAAACTAATGAAAATGAGCCCAAAACCCCAAAATTAAGACTCTGATGCTCTGAAAACTAACGAAAATGAGCCCAAAACCATGAAATTGAAACCTCCTCTCTGAAAACTGACGAAAATGAAACCTTTTATGAGTGCAAAACCCCGAAATTGAAACCTCTTATACTCTAAAAACTGCTCTTATGAGTGCAAAATACCGAAATTGAAACCTCATATGTGTGCAAAAGATCGAAATTGAAACCTATTCTGTCCGAAAACTGACAAAAATGGTACCTCTTATGAGTGCAACCCGAAATTAAAACTCTGATGCTCTGAAAACTGACGAAAATGAGCCCAAAACCCCGAAATTGAAACTCTTATGCTTTGAAAACTAACGAAAATGGGCCCAAAACCACGAAATTGAAACCTCTTCTATCTGAAAACTGGCGAAAATGAAACCTCTTATGGGTGCAAAACCCCGAAATTTGAAACCTCTTATGCTCTGAAAACTGCTCTTGTGAGTGCAAAATACTGAAATTGAAACCTCTTATGTGTGCAAAACCCCGAAATTGAAACCTCTTATGCTCTGAAAACTGCTCTTATGAGTGCAAAATACTGAAATTGAAACCTCTTATGTGTGCAAAAGACCGAAATTGAAACCTATTCTGTTTGAAAACTGACGAAAATGGTACCTCTTATGATTGCAAAACCCTGAAAATTGAAACTCTGATACTCTGAAAATTGACGAAAATGAGTGCAGAACCCCGAAATTAACTCCCCTTATGCTCTGAAAACTACTCTTATGAGTGCAAAACCCCGAAATTGAAACTCCGATGCTCTGAAAACTGATGAAAATGAGCCCAAAACCCCGAAATTGAAACTCCAATGCTCTAAAAATTGACGAAAATGAGCCCAAAACCCCGAAATTAAAACTCTAATGCTCTGAAAACTAACGAAAATGGACCAAAACAACAAAATTGAAACCTCTTCTCTCTTAAAACTAACGAAAATGAAACCTCGCAAAACCTGCCTAAAACCCCAAAAATGGGTCTGTTCTCCCTAAAAACTGACGAAAATATGACAGGAAAATGGCGAAATCGCTTCCAAATAATGAAAATGAGTGCAAAACTGTCAAAACAAACCATGAAATTCAATATAAATGAGTCACGTACTGCACAAAATTCTCTTAAAATATTCTGTACAAATTATACACAATATTACATTACATTACATTCTCCAAAACATACACCCTATCTATCACAGAAATTGAATACAACACATCCCACTAAGTCACGAATTTACAGACCCCTTCGAAATATCTAAAGCTATTCGTTTCCGAAATTTATATACATGTTTCTGCAAATACAGTTACACAAAGTCAATGTGGTGCAAATGATTGAAGATAGTCAAAGTCCCCAATGTGAGTATGAATACAAAGAATAATACCTGCTTGAACTGAAGGGGTAAGTCATCACATAACAAGTCAATAAATTTCATAATGAATACTCCACAATCGTGACTGTATATAAAAAAAAACATGTGTTTAGGATGAGCCATATTAGTTTATTGGTAAATATGAGATTAAGTGTTTTGGAAAACTTACGTATTCTTCTGTTGTGGTATATCTATCACCTTCCATTTGTTGCCCTCGAAGGCTGCCTTGTCACCCAAGATGTGAAAGAATGCAGGCATCCTGACAGTTAAAAAAATCACTGTGCCCATGTGTTGTTTTGCTGGATGTTCATAATAGGAGTCGAAAAGGAGGATACGCCTTCTTGGGGTTTCAAGCACAGCCAACGCCCAGTGATTTTCGGGGTTGATAGGGAGGTATACCCTTACACATTCCCACATGGGAGTCCCTAATCGAACCCCCAAGACAGCATCCTTGAAGCCTGACCCCATCCTACTGATAATGTCCTTGCGGAGATGGTCGGTCTTTCTCACAGATTGATAAGTGTCGAGGTAAGCACAATTCAAACTGAAACATGACACAAGTTAGTACATTGTAGAAATTGTGGAAAGTAAATGAGTTGTTTCAGTTTAATGGCATACCATGAACCAACATTTAGGAAATGCAGACACTTGCGTGTATGAGGAGTATTGTTGTTGTCTTCGGGCCAACAACTCCGTTCATATGTCAATGTGCTGTCATATGTATCCAAAAGTTAGATAATATTGGAAATGGTATTACGTAATGTTGAAAATGGCCACTATAATGTGAAAAATTGAAAAAATGGCTACTGTTACCGAAAATGGTTACTGTAAAATGCCGAAAATGGCAAATGTACTGTGCAATTGTGAATAAATTGACTTAAATGAATGCCAAAAATGGCTGCCTAATATGTTCAAAATGTCGAAAATGACTACTGTAATGTGCAATATTGCCGAAAATGATTACTGTAATCCGTAAAAATGCCAAAAATGACTACTGTAATGTGCATAATTGCCGAAAATGATTACTGTAATTCGAAAAAATGCCGAAAATGGCTACTGAAATGTGCATAATTGCCGAAAATGATTACTGTAATCTGAAAAAATGCCGAAAATGGCTACTGTAATGTGCATAATTGATGAAAATGGTTACTGTAAATTGTAATCTACAAATTTGATGAAAATTACTCAAAAAATGCCTTAAATGGCTATTGTACTGTTACTAAAATGTAATAATGATCATTAATAAAATATAATTCAATGGTGGGTATGATGTAATGGGTTTGCCATTGAATCAATCCATGCGGTTGACTTAGCAATCTTCCCCACAAGTTCTGGTGTGATAATAATATTATCAATAGTACTACGAGGTGTTCCATTTTTGATGAACTCGCACAATTCCTAATGCTGTATAACTGAGAAAGGATCTTCGAGGTCGACAGTGGTCCTTGTCACCTTCCTTCTTTTCAATTCAGTGAAAGGGGAGCGCAGATATTGTGACTTGATGCGTGGCCTTTTTGATACCTGCGTAATATTTGCATATTCTACCTATTACCAAATATAGGAAGGTCAAAGTTTATAGTAGGACAAACAAAAATTACAATAATGTAAAGATTCATAACACAAACCTACGCATTTTCAACCCCCTTAGATTTTGGGATCCCCTCAGTGTATTGATTGGTTGGAACGATATCCATCTGATTCTGAAAATCGACCGAAAGTTGAGGACTCGGAATGGGATACATCTTCTCATCATTGACCGAGAATTGTTGGCTCGGAATTGCATCCATCTTATCATCATTGACCGAGTGTTGAGGACTCGAAAATTTGGCATCCATGTTTGCAAATTTGGCCTCAATAGTGGAAGACAAGTTATGTAAATCCGAGGACACCTTTTGTATATCCGAGGACAACCTCTACATATCCAAGGATAAGTTCTGTATATTCGAAGACATATGCTTGGCAACTCGCTCAGACACTCGATCAACAATTCTATCAACCACACGATCAAAAAATATCTCCATTGCACGATCCACTGCATTCTTGACAATGTAATTGATATCATGAACTTGGACATATTCAAAATACGAAATTAGACAACTGTCAAAAATCAAATAAATGCCAAAAATGGCTACTGTGACATTAAAAAAACCCGAAAATCAGACAACTAGCAACCCAAAAATCCCGAAAATGACTGAAATAACTATCTTAGAATCACGAAATTGGTCACTATGACCTTCAAAAATTTGAAAATGGCACTATCACCATCAAAAGTCTCGAGAATAACTACAATAACTAACTCATGATCCCGAAAAAATCACTGATATAAAAAATGACGAAAATGACTCCTGTCACTCTAAAAAACCCCAAAAAAGGGCTCCTGTCACCCTCAAAAATCCCAAAAATGGCTGCTTTTCACCCTCAAAAATCTCGAAAATGGCTTCTGTCACCCTCAAAAATCCCAAAAATGGCTCTTGTCACCCTAAAAAACCCTGAAAATGCCTCCTGTCACCATAAAAAAAAAACCCCGAAAAATGCCTCCTATCACCCTCAAAAATCCCGAAAATAGTTAAAATAACTAACTTATACTCCCGAAAAAGGTCAATGTGACCCTTAAATAGCTCACAATAAATCACTATCAATATTCGTACCGTTTTTGACCTATCCTTATTCCTTCTCTTCGTCTCCGGAGATGGAGATGGACTCGCATCATCACCACCATCGCCATCACCACCATCGCCAACACCACAATCATCACCATAATCACCATCACCACCATCACCAACACCATCACCACCATAACTCTCCTCAGTCCTTCTACTCTTTACCGGAGATGGGGATGGACTCACATCATCATCACCACCATCACCACCATCTTCCACAATTTCCTTCTCCTCCTCCTCACCACCATCACTATCATCATCATCACCACCATCACCATCATCCTCAACATCCTCATGCCCGCTCTTTGATCGGCCCAATTGTGCAAGCACGTTCTTCACTACTTGTTGCTCATTCTCTGCAACAGTAAGCTTTATATTGCTCAGCTTAATCTGTAATACATCAAAGGATATGTTATAAGTATACATTTTGTTAAAGAAAAAGTTGAAAGTTAAAATTAAATATGCAATTAATCTTATGCAATTACGTACGTTATTTAAATTGAAAATGGAGGTTGCGAGAGACTTATAGCTGAGATATGACGTATTCTTCCACCGCAATACACGTGGAAACGTCATTGCACCTGGGGGTGCATTACGAGCACATACTCTCCCAAGTGTTGGGATGCACTCATAAGCCCAAATATGTCATCGGTCATAAATTTTAGTATTAGTGTAAGTAAATTCAAAATAAATTACCTAACATAGTAAACTTGCCCGAATTAGTAAGTGATATGTTTACCTGGAAGACAAGAGCACATCCGTTGATATTGTACTGCTTCTTCATAAAATGAGCTGTTTCCAAGGCATCCTTGCACAACTTAAAAACCACAGTACCCTAGGGATAATTGTTGAAGGCCTCCAAGTTGTCAACTAGGCACAAATGCCCTGTGTTAACAGCCACATGAGTGCCGGTCCCCAAGAGCAACAACTCAACATAAAGGACAAGTGATAGCTTCACTGCATCCAAGTCATTGTCACATGCCTTCAATGCCTTAACAACATTTGCCTTTTTAATGACAGCTAAGTTCCCAAACTTGCGAAACTTGAGAGAGGTTTTCGGGGCTTCATGTGTAAGGATTGGAGCCTCGGACACTTGGGCATTAAGGCCCATGATCAACGTAAAGTCCAACACCGTGAACTCTACCATCTTCCTGCATACTTCAAAACATAGGCCTGCTTTACTCCTTTGGAGAAAATGATGAACTAACTGACCACATTGTGGTATCCTAGGCATCTTATATAAATGTCCAAAGTAACTCTCCATCCAGATTCTCTTCCATTCTGGCTTCTCCTCCAATAAGGGTTTTTTCTCCTCAAACCAAACTGTGAGGGAGCATTTTATTGAGGGTTGAGTTTTTATTTCTCTTTCTTTTCCCTTTCCATTACCCTTCCTCTTACCCTTCTCCCTGCTTCCCCTTCTCCCCACCTTTCTCCTTCCTGACTGCAGGAGACTTTGCTTTATCTCTACCAGCTTTCTTCTTTAGGCTCATCTTGTAACTGCACAGATGTACAACAAGAAACAACTCAGACAAATCCCAAAAATGCTCACTGTAATAACCAAAACCATCGAAAATGCTCACTGTAATAAACAAAAACAACGAAAATGAAAACTGGCATGACAGATAAATCTAGAAACTGAGCACAAAACCAAAGATAATGAAAACATAAAATAAGGAAAATACCTAAAATGTTCACTATCACAAGAGAAAAATCCAGAAAATTAGCACAATACCATCGAAAATGAAAACAGAAAAAGACCACTGTCCTAAGACAAAAACCAACAAAATTAGAACAATACCATCGAAAATGAAATGAAGTTAAAAACAGGAAAATACCGAAAATCATCTTATCACAGTCATAAGAGAAATTCCACAAAATGAGCACAAAACCAAAGATAATGCACACACAAGAATGGAAAATACCGAAAATGATAGCTGTCACAAGAGCAAAATCCTGAAATTACCACAATACCATCGAAAATGATAACAGAAAAACAGGAAATATCGAAAATGACCACTGTCCTAAGACAAAAACCAACTAAATTAGAACAATACCATCGAAAATGAAATGAAGACAAAAACAGGGAAAAACAGGAAAATACCAAAAATCATCTTATCACAGTCATAAGAGAAATTCCACAAAATGAGCACAAAACCAAAGATAATGCATACATAAAAATGAAAAATACCGAATATGATAATTGTCACAAGAGCAAAATCCTGAAATTACCACAATACCATCGAAAATGAAAACAGAAAAATAGGAAATACCGAAAATGACCACTGCCCTAAGACAAAAATCAAGAAAATTAGAACAATAACATCGAAAATGAAATGAAGACAAAAAAGGAAAATACCGAAAATGATCACTGTCACAAGAACAAAATCCCAAAAATTACCACAATACCATCGAAAATGAAAATAGAAAATACCAAAAATGACCTAATCACTGTCATTAGAGTAAATCCCGAAAATGAGCACTATACCATCTGAAATTTTGTTAAAATCATGCAAATCAGCACTGTACTAAACAATAATCCAGAAAAATGAACTAAACCATCGAAAATCACGAAATGTAATTGTAACTGTAACCATCGAAAATGAGCATTTTAATAATAAATAATGTCAAAAATGAAAACAAAACACCGAAATCTTAAAAAAGTCGTTCACTGTGGGGCCCATTTTTGAACTTGGAAAATTTCAAAAAGTACGACACTTACCCCTCTTTTACTGAATATCGTGAGCTTTTCTTCTTCTTCTTCTTCTATTGTGGTTGAAACAAAACTCTTCTGGCAAAGTATGGGTTTTTCCTTCTTCTTCTTCTTCGATACGATGCCTATTGTGGGGGAGTGGGGAAGTGGGGAAGTGGTAACGATTTTAAAAAAATAGTTAAGAACTGTTGTTTCGCATTTGGGATTTCTGAAGGGTTTCAGTTCCAATTTGCAGGTAACGTTTCTGGGAAGACACCAACAGTCGCAAGGGTATTTTGGAGAGAATAACATTTGGAAACGCACGTGTTGTCTACTCGCACGCGTGAGAGCCTAAAAAAATAAATTGTTAAAAGTGGAGCTCATTTTAGGGTTTTTTTTGTCCGTACTTTTCCCATGAAAAAATCCTGGCTCCGCCCTTGATCTAGAGTATATACAAAAGAAATAGATGAATAAATGAAATAAAGTAAGAAAGAAAATCAGAGATTGATACAGAAAAACGAATACCAAAATCTGGCCAAGGAAGAGTTGCTGGTCGGGCCTGGAGCTAGTGTTGAAGCTTGCCGGAGGTGAAAACGGCGTTCTTCTTGCTACTGGCCGGAAATGAGGGACCGGTGTTGCGGTTGGATGGTGCTCGTGCTCCTGGAGATGGAAAAAGATGAGTTTAGAGAGATAAATGGAGAGTAATCCGAAGAAAGGAGAGAGTAGACTGAGATAATGAGCAAAGATAAAACGGATTTAGAATGAAGAGAGTAGAAATTACCTGATCCTCGGAGATGTAGCCGGGGAGCTGTTGCTGGTGTCCAAGCTCGCCGGAGAGAGGACTCAGTTGCAAACGAGAAATGAAGAAAAGTAGAGTTGAGAGGAGGTGTAAGCTGAGGAAAGAAAGAGAAATGGGAGAAATGAGAGGGGCGACTGATCTCATACCAAATGAACTAGGTTTTTTTTGAAAGAGTAATAGTTTTGCTCCTCGCTCTCACAAAGACGCCCCTTCCACTGGCCATGAACTCTGGTTAAGTTTTTTTGACCCTATGGTTAAATTCTTTTATTTTATTTTTCTATAAACCAAGGGTAGAGGGGTGAACCCTATGGGTGGATGCATCTTAACCATAGTTAAAAATAGTTAAAAGAGGGGCACGTTGCAAGGAAAAGAGATCCGAGACGCCCCTCCTCACGTCACCAACCGAGGAGGTGATTATTTTCCTTTTTGAAAACCCTCTCTTGGTTTATATAGGGTTGAGGGCATTAAGGTTAGTTTAGGGGTTTGATTGGGCTTGGGCTTGGGCTTGGGCTTGAAGTCTAATGGATGAGTTTTAAACATGGCTTGGATTTGGGGTTTAGGGATTGGATTTAAACAATGGGTAAAGGGTTTGGACTCTCTCACTCTCTCAAATCTTTCTCCTTGACACTTGCAAAAAATAAAATAAAGAAATTAAAATTAAATTAAGTTAAAATAGAATAATAAAAGAAAGATAGGATTAAAGGGTGCAAAAATGGGGTGTTCACACTTTGAATTTGCAGTTAACTACACCTCTAAAGTATTTTCCTTTCTCATGCCATACCAAATATGAGACCATGAGTGTGGGTGTGAAAAATCTGTAAACGGAACATTTTAATTTAACACTTTTTTTTTTCATCTATCAACTGTATAGCAGTTATAAATTTATAAGCAAGTATTATCATTAATGCAATAGCTATGTTTAAATGTCACTTGAAACGTTGAAAAGAAGATGGAGAAAGAGAGAGAAGAGAGAGAGAGGAAGAAGATGATTAGAGGAAAATGTGCAAACCAACTCCAACACTTAGGATATATTGAAATACATGCGCTAGAAGAAACGAGATCGAAATCCAACCCTTGGTTTGGATTTGGTGGAAGGTGGTAGGTTTAAGCTAAAATATACTTGAGAAACATGGATTTCGGCATTCTCGGTGCTCAAATCGAGCAAACGGCCTCGGAATCACTCGAAACCAACTCCGACACTTAGGATATATTGAAATAGATGCGCTAGAAGAAATGTGATCGAAATCCGATCCCCGGTTTGGAATTGGTGGAAGGTGGTAAGTTTAGGCCAAAGTATACTTGAGAAACAGGATTCCGGCTTTCTCGGTGCCCAAATCGGGCAAACAGCCTCCGAATCGCTCGAACCCAACTCTAACACTTAGGATATATTGAAATAGACACGTTAGAAGAAACGAGATCAAAATCCGACCCCCGGTTTGGATTTGGTGGAAGGTGGTAGGTTTAGGCCAAAGTATACTTGAGAAACATGAATTTCGGCATTTTCGGTGCCCAAATCGGGCAAATGGCCTCGGAATCGCTCGAAACCAACTCCAATACTTAGGATATATTGAAATACACGCGTTAGAAGAAACGGGATCGAAATCCGACCCCCGATTTGGATTTGGTGGAAGGTTGTAGGTTTAGGCCATAGTAATACCAAAAACTATTAATATTTTGAGATGAGTTTGGTTCTTTGCATATTTATTAATTATTACAATCTAAGATTTTCTCATTTCGAAAGAATTAATAATAAATTATATATTATTGTTTTTTGTAAGAGGGAGAGGGAGCTGGCAGCACACACATATCGGGTTTCCGACCATCCTTAAGAGGGAGCTAGGCGACTGCTTTTTGATTGTTTTTCTTTCGCGACTATGTGTACTTTTATGATACTTATTGGCATGTATGTATAATTTTAATATTACTTGTTTGTGCCATTTTTTTTATTGCAAGAATTTTTTATTTTTAATTGGAATTATATATTACTTAGGTACAATACGTGTTTATTGATTCTTATATTGCTCACAGGTACAAATAATACAGGAAGAAAAAAACGTCAATTATTTTGAAATAAATTCTTTTTTTTCCACAAGTGGCGACGGTTGGAACCATCGTTACATTAAATATTAATTTAATTTATTTTAACTATTTGACTGTGGTTTAGACCCACCGTTATAGATAACGGTGGTTTGACCCACTGTCTAATTCTTATAAATAACGGCGGTAGTAGACGCCGTGACATAATTTATAAAGGACGGCGGTAGTAGACGTCATCAAATAAATTCTAAAGGACGGTGGGTTTAACTGTCGTCATATTGGTAATATACTATGGCGGTAGATAATAGCGGTTAATATACGATGCAAAAGGTCATTTTAATAATCATATTAAAAATCGAACCGCGGTGGTTTATAACCACAGGCATGTGGTCATATAAGACGGCGGTGTCAGTGACCCGCCGTCCATATCCGCCACAACAGGATTCCCCGACAAGATAATCATCGACGGGTTACTCCACCGCCGTGATATACTATGACGGTGAACCGCTGTCAAAACTGAAGAATTTTGTAGTGGTGATTACAGAGATGTTCTATCTAATCTCTTCATCTTTTTATTATAATAACCCTAATAGGTCTATTACAAGTATACCCTTAATGAGATATTTAATCATCTCTCAACACTCCACCTCAAGTTAAGCATAAATATTAAACATCTCCAGCTTATTAAGAACACCTTCTAAGCTAGCTTTAGTATCCCCTTGGTGAGTACATTAACTAGTTGGTAACTTGGTTTCCAGTTATAACAAACAACAAGCAAAGATTTCTTGAAACAACTTGTTCTCTAATAAAGTGTCTATCAATTTCAATATGTTTAATCAGATCATGCTGAATGAGGTTCTGGGCAATATTGATGGCTGCCAAAAAATAACTTCATAGGATCATCCACCTCCATCCTAGATCTTGTAGTAAAATCTTCAGCCATAATGATTCTGCTACCCCATGAACCATTGCCCTATATTCGGCTTCATTACTTGACTTAGCCACTACACTTTGCTTTTTGGTTCTCCAAGTGATGATGTTACCACAAAAGAAAGTACAATATCTTGTGGTAGATCTCTTATCATCTATACTTCCAGCCTCTATAACAAAAAACTCAATTTTTTTCAAACATTTGTGAATTATTCGCACATTTTTGCTTTGCCAAATTATTCTCCAAATTATTGGTGAATTTTTCATATTATTCCCAAATTTTCAGAATTATTTTATCAAACTTGGCAAAAAACTACTTATTTTGTATATTTTTAACCAAATTATTCGGTATTTTTTATATTTATTAATTTATCTTTTATTTGTTCTGAATTTTCCCTGATTTTTACCGAATTTTCCCGAAGTTTTCAGAACTTGACCTCTGCCGAATTATTCCCGAATGCTGACTTTGTCACTATGCTTCCAGCCCAATCAACATCAGTATAGGCTTCTAGTCGAAGATGACCATGGTTAGCAAATAGAAGACACTTCCCTGGAGTAGCCTTTAAATACCTCAAAATTTTCTCAACTGCCTCATAATGAGCAGTTTGAGGTTCATGCATGAATTGACTGATTCCATTGATTGTATATGTGATGTCAGGTCTAGTGATAGAAAGATAAATAAGATGACCGACTAGTCTTTGATACATTTCTCCAAATTTTTTGTCATATATATAGTGGGCCCCAATGGAGTCCAGTTATGCCCTTTAGGTCACAACATGTCCCTATTGATAACCCTTAATTATGGTTAAAATTCACCCACTATTAGGGTTCACCTACTTATCCTTGGTTTTTAGAAAAAAATATTAAATTTTTTTTAACCTTAAGAGTTAGTGAATTTTAATTAGGGTTTAAAAACAAAATTAATATTTAAAAAAAAAATCAAGGATAGGTAGTTGAATCTTAACCACGGTTAAGGGGTATCAATAGGGACACGTGGCAACCTCAAGGACATTATCGGAAAAAAAATTCTCAAAACAAAAAAATTACCCAAAATCATTTTTCATTGGGGGCTACGCCCCGAACCTCCAAGTTCCATACCCTCAAATCTATTAATTTTTTTACATTTATTTCGGCCCCAATGAAAAATTCAAGTAAAGTTTTTCAAATGGCTCGCTCGAGCAAACTTGACAAAATTTCAGTATTTTGAACTCTAGAGAGAAGCTTGCTTGAGCGAGCCTTGCCCAGAACTTCCTGCTTGAGCGAGATGAAGCCCCGCTCGAGCGAGGTCGCACAAATTTGTTTTTTTAAAGGTTTTGCACAAACCTAACATTATATATACCCAAATTTCGAGGGGTTAAGGGTTCTAACACTTAGAGAGACATTTTGAGAGAAATGGGAGAAAACCTAGGTTTCCAAAATGGGGTTTTCAATTGAGGTCAAGGTGGAGCTCGAATCTCGCCACCAAGGCTTGGATCTTCTTCCTCAAGCTCGGATCTCACTTCCACGCATCATTGAAGCTTGGATTTCAATACCACAAGTGTTCTCAAGTGTCCTAAAGACTTTTCCCTAAATTCTTCAAGGTAGGTATCTTCTATTACCTAGCTTTGCTATGATACAAATATTGAAAAGTGAGATTTTATGGGTGATTTTGAATAAATATTGTAAGTACACCCTACTAGTTGGTTTTACTAAAGGTTAAGCATGATGATGATGAAATTGGGTGAATTGCTATGTAATAGGATAAGTAGTCATGTCTATGATAATTTTCTTGCTATGAATGAGATACCATGAGCATGTTTTCATGCTTTAAGGTTTCCTAGGTTTAATTATGATTTTATTCTCACCATGTATGAAATGCCACGAATATGTTAGCATGTTTTAAGATTTTTCCCATATTATCATGATGTTCACAAGCACGCAAGCACAAGCATGCATAGTATAATCGGGTTTTCCTTAAATTACAAGATACCATGGATTTCAAATTAAACAAGTAAGATTTTTCACACGACAAGAATAAGAAAAGTTATGATTCACAAACACCATGATAAAACCAAACTTTGAGTTGGTCAAGGATAGGGCATATCCAAGGATATGTCATATCTGGCTTCAAGTACAGGACAAGCAAGAATAATAATGTCAAACTTTGGGTTGGTCAAGGATATTAGTGTGTCATTTTCATTTCAATGAAGGGTGTTTACACACCCGACTTCAAGTTGCTTCAAGTATTTTCGATGAGGGATATTTGCATACCCGGCTTTCAAGTCGTTTCACAGGCATTACTATCTGGCTTCAAGAATAAGACAAGCAAGACAAGACGAACATGATTCTCACATGACATGAATAAGAACAAGACAAGACAAGTATGATTTTCACGTGACAAGAACAAGAACAATGTTTTAAGCAGGACAAACAAGTTTTGCAAACATGAAAAGCTAATTTCAAGTATGATCTATGTAGTATGAACATATGATTTAAATGAAGATTTTTGCACTTGGGTTTCTTGTATGCACATGAATGTATTGTTTAAATTTTCAGTATGCTACGAATTGTATTATATCATTGTTAGCTAGTAGCTTGTACTTGCTGAGTGTTTCAATACTTAGTCGTACATTTTGATGTCGACAGGTACATCATTTAATATCTATGCTCCTAGTCCATGGATTGAGGAGGACTATGGTGAGGAGGAGCCTTTTGTGGAGCATGCAATAGCGCCTCAGGTGAAGGCAAGAGACTTAGATAGTTGACCCTATAAGGATGACTACTGAGAGAGAGAAAGTTTTATATTTTATATTTTGATGGGTGGGCATATCCATTCTTTCATTTAGTCATGTTGATGCATCAAACTTGGATTACCGTTAATGTATAGAAAAGAAAATTTTGTTCACGCTTCTGCTATGTTTATGCCTCGTAGATTTTGCAGGATGGTTTGCCAGGTTATGATAATCACATCTAAAGTCTCACCTAACTCCTAGGGGGGATTTTGGGGTGCGACAATGATGCTCACATGCTAAATTATGATTATCTATGCATATATAATGATTGAATTTTGGATAGGCAAACACTTAGAAGATGATGTTAATAACCTAGAATTCTCTAACTATCATGGAATATGATACTTTAGTGGAGTTTTAATGGTGAGATATTAGAATCTAAGGGATAACATCGATGAAAGGTAATCATGACACTCAAACACATGTTCACGGTATGGTAAGTTGTTAGGTCCACCCAATGCATGGATACGAACTAACTGGTAAGACTTTAATATGTAATTGGTACGGAACATGAAAATGGTACAAAACATGGAACTGGTATAGAAATTGGAATTGCCATGGAACTTAGTATGGAATTGATAGAAATCTAGTACAGATCTAACACGAATTGACATGTTCCTGTTATGATTTGACATGCATATGCACATGTATCACAAATCTGCACAAGTCATGAGTCTGAATATGCTATGAAATGATGATATGATATGCTTACATGTGTTTTCGCACTCTAATCATGTAAATTATGATATGTATGATATAATTGAAAATGCATGGTATTGTATATTGTTAACTACACTTTATATCCACTGAGTGTATTTGTTGTTCAATCAAATTGTTATTTTCAGCAGGTTCGGGATATGATATCTACACACCGAAATCTTAGATTGACGAAGAATACTTTTAGGAGCCCAAAGATGATTACAAAGGGGGAGAGAGAGAAATCTTGATCGATGTCTTTATTATTGATCCAGTAGTCAGTTTATTTGTGTTAAATGGTTACAATAAGATAATTTAAGTTTGATGTTGCTTAGGTTTAATTTAATAATTGTGATCAAAATGGATGATTCAGATTATTTATGTTTAAGATTAATCTTATATTGATGATTGCTGGATTATATGGATTATCAATTGAATCTGTTATTAAATGTTGAAGAGAAATTTCAACTCATATTTTGGTATGCATTGTATGCTGTTAAGTTAAGTTGGATATGCAATGTCATGGGTCCAAAGTCTCATTTGACCAATGTGGGATTTTGGGGCACTACAAAAACACATAAGAAAAAAATTAATAAGTAATTAAACATTTCTAAGAAGGAACTACTAATCAAACAAACAATTACAATTTCTTGAGCCTTTTGTGTAGACTTTTCTAAAGCGTATTGGCCTTGTGTTCTTTGTCGGGCTTTAACTCACAAAGTACATTATCCACTTTCTGAATTGGTTGCCCTGAAAATCGGATTCAGCCATCCACAAATTTTAAAAATTAAATATTAGCATTTAGGCTAATTATTAATATTATAGTAATTTTAAAATTTAGGAATGTAACAAACACTCACCATATTTCTTTCAAGAATATTATGCTTCGGCTTGCTTAGACGATGAGAGTATACATTCTTCTTCCTAATTTCTTTCTTCTTGTTGCTTATAGCCTGAAAATTGCAAAACAACTAAGTATAACTTCAAGTAAAGTAAAAGGATTAAACATAATATACAAATTTTACTTTTTACAAAACTCAAATTTACTAGAAAAAGTGGACTTTACAAACTCCTCTGAGTGTTCAAGCCTAATATGTGCAAATGTTCAGGGAACTTCATTCCATCTATATCCCCTCTATTGATAAATTGTTATATAGACTTCTTGCGGAGGTCTTTCTTGAATGTCTTCCAAGACATTTTGGCATGCTTCGCATATTTTTTGTGTGGCTTTCCTCAATTACAAAGAGTTCCTACATTAAAATATTCAATTAATTATTAAAATTAGATTGCAATTATTGTTAGCCTAAATGTTACAACCGTATGACCCTCCGTAAGACCCTCATTAATTTTAATGATAACATAAATAATGAAATGACTCTTGAGATAGTCTTTCATGAGCATCTTTGTCTACAGTATTCAAGAGATAAAAGATTCACTTCAAGCAAAGATTCAAGAACTTTCAATGCAAAGATCTAGTCAAAGAAATGATGACAATTCCAAATCAAAGCTTCAAAAAGATATTCATTTATAAGCAAAAAGGATTCTGGAAGATTGTCTTTGAGGCACTGCTATTGAAGACCAAAGAAGCAAATGATCAACTCCATCAACATCTAAGTTTAGGTAGTCAGTGGTTTGTCTAGGATTTCTTGTAAAAATCATTTTGTGGTGATTTGGTGAAAAGCTCAATATACCTTAGATTGACCATAGGTTCCTTAAAACAAATATTAAAATTATAATTAAAGACCTTAAAACATGATCTTCGTTCTCATAAAAATTAAGTACAAAACCTTGGAATCAAATCCTATCTTAAAGGTTTTGAAAAATGGATTCTGCAAATAAAATGGTCTATCCAGTCGATCAGATAGACCATCCAGCCGATCAAGCAGACCATCCAGCCGATCAGGCAAGTCCTGTGATCAACTGGATAGAACAAAAATTTCCAAAATTTGTCTGCATGTACTAATCAAGTTGAAACTTTTTGTGAATCCATTTTAGATCATTCAAAAGATCATTATGAGATGTTAATTATGTTTACCTTATATGTTAAAAGACTTTGGAAATCGTACAAATCATTAAAGTCAAAGAAAACCAAAATCTGAACCTTTTTTGGTCTATCCAATCGATCAGGTGGTCCATCTAGTTGATCAGAAGACCCTTGTAATCAACTGGATATAACAAATTGCATAAAAACTTGTTTTTATCATCCAGCCGATCAGAAAATTGATCTAGCCAATCTGGTGACCATCCAGCCGATCAGAGGACTCTTCTAATCAACTGGATAACCTGAAAAATTCTGAAACTCTTATTTAATGCTCAACGGCTATATTAATAACGGGTGATTTTTCATTTAATGATCATCAACGGTAATAAATACTAGAATACTATAAATAGAGATGATATTTGAATCAAAGAACAACTAACAAGGTAAGATTACACTGTTCTATTGATCAATCATTCACACGAGCTAAAAATCCCAATCTTAAGAAACGGTACTTTGTTTTTCTCTTTGAGCTAAATCCAAATAATTTTCTTGAGAGATTTCTTAGAGTCTATTATTCCATTCAAATCTAACTCAAAAGGAGTTATTTATTTCGAATTGAAAATCCAAAACCTTCATTTGTATTCAGTCAAGAACCTGTGTGTTCTTGCAGTGAAGTTGCTGCTTCGTTTTTTGTCAGAGAGGGTTTTGCTCTGACGGTGATAGGTTCCATTCTGACCTAAAGATGGATTGTAAGATTGCATCTCAACCATAAGAGAGATTGTAAAAGGTGTTAAGCTTCACCTGTGAAGAAGCTTGTACGATCGTGGATCGTAGTGGAACCTCTTGCAGTTTATAGAGGCGGGGAGTAGGCTGGAGATTGCCGAACCTCGTTAACAACTGAGTTTGCACTCCTTTTTCTCTCTTCTATCTTTAGTTATCTTACTATTAGATTTCTATATCATCTGTTAACTGTATTACCCTTTGTTTTTCCAATCCCGCATTAAGATGGAAAACTATTTTTAAATCTGCCATTGACCCTATTCAGCCCCCCTCTAGGGTCCATATCTGGGCAACAATTATAGGGTTTTACCATTGACTTTAATTATTGTAATTAGATTTCAATTAATTAAATTAGTGAAGGTTAAAAGAAAATAACTCTCCTATTATATGGATGTCTAACTCATCCTAAGCTTTCCATTTTCTTTTAGGATCCTAATTAAATTAGGATTCATTGAAATAGAAAGTTTTGGATGGTTAGGGTGTATCTCCTAAAATCTTGGAGATTCCAATTAGATTAGGATTGATCTCAAGGATACACCAAGCTTGACAGAGCACTCATAGTAGACCTTTTAGTTGTAATGAGATTACAATTAAATAGGTAGAGATCTACCCTAGACGATGTGTGAGAAAAACCTAAGAGATGCATTTTTGGTTGGATTCTCTCTTGGTCATGAACTGAACTAGTTCAAGATTGAAGATCAAGAAAGGAATTTTCTTGATCATTGGAGAGATCAAGAAAAGAGTTTGCTTGATCATTGAGAGAGACGGATAAGAAGAACTTGGCCACTATGTTTGTCAAAGGGAAAGAAATAAAAGGACTTAAAAAGGATTTAGTTGAATACTTGAGAAGTATTATTGTTAGATTAGAATTTGTATATATATATATATATATATATTCTGATCATACTATAAATAAATTCTTATTATTTAATGAAAATATAGTTTATTATTGTTATATTATTCATGGAGGTATAATTTATTAATATTTTATTGATGGGAAAAAAAAAATTTATTATTCCATTTGAAATGTATTATATTTGTAAGTTGGTGTGTAGATAAATGCATTATTTTATTCATGTAAAAATTTAAAAGTGGTCGTGAGGAGCTACAGGTAATAAGGGTTGCATAAAGAATGATTAATTGACAAACCAAATAGAGGAAGATCACGGTTACAAAAAAAAGTGAGAGAAACGATCACGGTTAATCTCAACACCATGATCTTTTTACACCACATAATTTACATTCGAATTGTACAATCTCGGATATTAATTATAAACTCACGGATAAGAGCAGTGATCATATTTATTAATACAATCACTTGTTTTGACTAGAACCGTTATATATATATAAGATTTGAAGCAATATTTTGAATATCATTTTGTAAAACATTTTTGACTGTTTTGCAATCAACACAGACTAAAAATGTTTGATTTATTAAATCACTTTGAAATACATAATACAATAGATAAATTTTTTTTTTAATTGCGGAATAATTTTGCTGAGCATGATTCCATGTCTTGTAAATTGTAAGGGGTTACATTTTTTGTTGGTTGTTTACTATTAAGATTGTTTTTGAGTTTTGTTAAACATTCTTTTTGAATTTGAGGATCATTGATCTTGTCAATGATATCTAAAAGAAATGTTTGTTCTTGAGTTATCATATTGATACTTTCAAAACAATTGATACACTGACAATTTGTTTTAATTGGTTGTTCAAAATCAAAAGATTCAGAAACCGAATAATTGGAAGATGAATAGAGTTCATCTAATGCATATTGAGGCTCTTGTTCAGAGTTTGAATCATCATTTGAGGAATGGATTAAAAGTTTGGATATTTGTGCTTTGATTTCATTAGAAATATCTAAAACATTGATTGCGTTAATTTTATTTTGTTCTTCTGGACAATTATATATATATATATATGTTAGTAAAGCCACTCAGTGGGATTGGGGCCCTTACTTGTTTATTGATAAAGAAAACAGAGGAGACATAAACCTTACCCTTACAAAGATCTAGAATCTCTTAAGATTCTAATATTACCTAATCCTACTTTATCAAACCAGATAAAAGAATTGAGATTAGAAGGCGAATCTAGAATATTATAGAAGACCTAGAACTTTGCAAATCACAACCATAGTTAGACAGAAAAACCGCACTCTCATTAGCTTATAGAAGAACCGTCATATTAAGTTCACCTCAAAATTTCCTAATTATGTAATGTTTAATCTCGGTAATTGACATCTAGAATCATTGATAAGTAATCGTGATCATTTCTTTGACAGACAATCATGTGTTGAAATAGCACAGTTGTTTCTGCCCCGATAATCATAATCAATGACTTATGATCACTGATATAATCTGTGATTGATCTACTAGTGATTAAAGATGATGTTCTATTAATTTAAACTCAAAGAAATCTATGTGATGTTTGGTAAAAGAGTTTTATTGATAATTATTGAAATATATATTTATTATTTGTTTGTTTATGAAGAGTCTTTTCCAAAGAGTTTGGGAGTCTGGATTGAAGAAGAATATCATCACTACAAAATTAATGGCCTGTAGAGGTGGATTTTTGGAGGCGGTTAAGAAAATCCGCCGCCAAAAATTACATACAACGGCGGGTTTATAATGCCGCCGTCCATGACTGTTTTCGGAACTATATTAACGGTGGTTAATTAATAACGGCCGTTGTATATAATTTGTGGCGGCAGTTTTATAAATAACTGTCGTGACTAGTGTATTAAGGGCGGCAGATTTAATATAACGGCCATTGGTTATTTCTATATGACGACGAGTATTTCGAAACCGCCATTAAATTTCTTTAATAGGACCCTGATAGTTCATCTTTTCTTCCTACCCTGCTCTCTTGCTCTCTGATCTCCCTTCTCTAGTTCTCCGGCCACTCCACACCTCTGACTGTTGTGACCCAAAGTACCCCTAGGAGTTAGGGATACTTTAGCTCGTGACCGCCGTATCATACGTCCCATATGATGCATAATGCACATGAACAACCTGTCAGAGTACACAGACATACATAGCAGAAAGGATCTAAACATATAGCGGAAGCAAAATATAACTAACATAGTGGAAGCCAAAACATAATGAATCACTCCTATTTCTCGGTCCAAGTGTGAACCAACAAAATATACACATGTATATGTATCCAAAATGGTGGAGTGGACAAGTCCCACTCTCACTTGACAAAATATCAAGTCTGTTTGAGTCTGTCAACAAAAGTCAAAGTCATGACGCCTATCTAGCGGGCTATCATCCTGGTAGTGGTCCATAGAAGGCTCCGGGTCGTAATACTCTTCCTCTACCCAAGGCTCCTACTGCACAAATCGAAAGGAACCCGGACACCTGCCGATGATAAAAAATATCGACTGAGTATGGAATACTCAGCGTTTACATACTACTAACAATAAAACAATAATAGCATAGAGCTTGCGAATCATGAAAAATGAAATCCTTAAAACATGTGAAAGCGTGGAAACCGTGAAATAACACATATGATGAAATCCGAAACCAAAACTATGTGAGTCATGCGATAATCATAGCCTTGTGAGTTCTTGGAGTTCATAGAGTTCCTTAGAGTTATTTATGATCCGTAGAGACATAGAGCAATACTATAGAGCAAAACTATAGAGCCAATACCATAGAGATCTTAGAGCAATTTCATTTGTGATCCTTAGAGCTTGTGAGACGATCTTAGACATTATCATAGAGTTCTTGTGAGTATATCATGATCCTTAGAGCTTGTAAACCGATCTTGGACAATATCATGGAGTTTCTTAGAATCATCATTTAAGTCACTTATTCAAAAACCATTCTCGTAACATTGAGAAATCCATGGAAAAACACCGGATCATGCGAGACATACGAACATATGAGAGAATAACACATTTAATCATCAAAAACCCTTAGAGGCATTTAACCAAACACATAGAGTGCATAATAATACTAGTTTACATCCAAGTATAAAAATAACACCTCACATCATAATAAATCAAGGTTTATAGTGTAGAATGAGTAGAGCATCATGTGGTCACTAGTAGTATCACAAGATTGGTAGTAGAATGTATCTACCTTGGTGAAATCAATGACTTTGATCCCAAATGCTTGGAACATGTGAAAACATCAAGTTCTTGGTTGAAAACACCAAAGGAGGGAAGAGACTTGATCTTCTCTTCAAGTTTTGAGCAAACCCTAACTTCCTCTTAAAATCCTCTCAAAACAATGCACTAAGGGTTTCTGAAACCCTAAGGCACAAACCAAGCCTTTTATAGGCAAGGGGTGTGGGTTAAAGACTTAAAAACCCTTAATGCTACGTACAATCGATCGATCGGTGGTCAGGACCGAGTGATTGGTGGTTTCAACCGAGCGATTGGTTGAAAACACCCCCTCTGGAATTTTTTCCCATACAAAAAAGTTAACCAGTCGACAGCTACCGAGCGATCGATAGATGACCGGTCGATCGGTGGTTATCACCGAGAGATCGGTGCTCCCCTATTTTGCTGCAAAACCCTTTTCCTACTACTTGCACTTTCTCCAATCCAATTCTAACATCTTTCTATGTTTAACACACACTCCTTTAGGCCATGTACACCCATTAACACATGCACACTATAAATCCAAACATTTCCATTAGCATGAACCCTCAAGTTTACAAGATTTCCTTGAACACCATTCACCACTATTCACTACTTAGTGAAATGAAGATTCGGGGTTCTACACCGACCACCTGATCTCTGGCGACTCTTCCATCTCCGACGACCTCCGACCAGTGTCGACGACCTGTGATTTTTTCTCCGGTTACCTGCTCTCCCTCGACGGCCACCTCCGCCACATCCGGAACCTCCAACCACCTGATCTCCCCTCTCCACACTCAGGTAATCCCTCGAAACCGACATGCAAGCTATGGTTTTTTGGTTTTAGCTTTCTATCTCTTAACTCTCTCTCTCCCACCTCCTGTAGCTCCACGGTAATCTCTCTCTCATCTTCACCGTACCCTCGAATGAGAAGACCTCCACGGCTCACCATCACCGTCCCTTAATCTCAATCCCACTCTCGGATTTTGGTAGCAATAGTTGTTGCATGCCTTTGATTTAGGTAGCAACAGCTTGTAGACCCCCTTCTCCTCCCCGACAACAGTGGGTAAGTCCTATTTATTTTAGATTACAGTAATTAGTTTAATTTCTGTAATTTTTATGGTATTTAATTTAATTAGGTTAATGAAATGTGTTTTTTATGCTTAATCTTTGGATAAATTAGAGGATTTGTAATTTCATATGTTTAGGTTAATTTCTGTAATTAAATTCTGTTATAAGTAATTTTTTTAAGACCAAATCAATTATGAGAAATCATATAATTCATTTATGGATTTTTACAGAGGTCCTATTTGACATTAGATTTTTACTACTATTAAAGCTGTGAATTAGTCTAGGGTAATTAATTTTAGGTTAGTTTTAATTACTTAATTGTTAGTTTTAATTAATTTATAATTTTTCTATTGCTCATTGTAGAAGAAGGAAAGAAGTAGAAAAGCCAAACAATCTACCTGTGCATCATCATCTTCCTCCACGCCTAGCCACGATCAGGTATAATTTTTCCTTGTATTTTTTTACTGTATGTTGTAACTTGATTTTGATTAATGGAGATGGTTGTTGAATGGAGATGGGAGTTCTGATTAATGGAGATGGTTGTTGAAAGGAGATGAGAGTTTTGATTTGAATAATTTGGTGTGGAGGAGACAAGGTATTCATAATTGTTGTAATTCTTTTAAATATTTTGTTTGTAATGATTATCATTTGAAAATAGGTTTCTTTCTTCAGTCTTGAATTAGGTAAAATTTGAAACTTTTGTAATTGGGTGAAACTAGCGTCTAGTGATTCCTTTATAAATCTGATAGGTAGGTGGACCGGCTATTAGGGTTAGAATGTATAGTTTATAATGCTTTGATTATGGTTCGACTTATTACCCTTCTAATTAGTTAAGGTTTGAGTCTCATTTCTTGAGTCTCTATATAATCATGCATTATCGTTAAATCTTCGAATCAGGATTGGATAATTCGACAAATGTGTCATGTTTGAAAAGTAATCAAAAACAGCCTAAGTATCTTTTATGGGTACAAATATATACTCCCTAATCCTAACCGTTAATGAGCACTAATATTAAGTGTTTCATAATTGAGCTAAAACGGTTAGGATTTGGGAGTACACTTTGGGAGCACCCTAGACTAATTATCTGCTAGAGTATTAGTCTTCAAAGTCCTTATGGGTTTATAATTTGGAGAATATCGAAATGTCTTTTACAGTAAGGTTAAACCCTAAACCCTTTAGTCCGTTTTCAAGCTTGCTAGACAAGCCTAGGTAACTTTGTCCCAAGATGAAATGTGCTAGAATCCCTAATAAAGGGAGCTCATTAACGACACTACAAAAATAATGGCCTTTGGCGGAGGCTTTTAAGTCCCTTTAACTATAGTAATAATTCGCCAACCCTTAAGGTAAAAATAGGTAACCCTTGTTTTTAGTTAAAAAAATTTAAAAATTAATCACAAGGGTCAAAACGTTAACCGTCGTTCAAGGGCATTCAAAGGGGTGTCAACTTTTAACACCCTTTAACTATGGTTAAGATTCACTAACCCTTAGGGTTAAAGCATCTAAACTTAATTATTAAAAAAAAATAATCATAAGTTTAAAGTTGTTAATCATAGTGTAACTTTAAGGGTAGTTAGAGGGGCTTTGTGAGGTTAGGAATATCTTAAGGTCATAACAATCATTTTATTAACAGTTATAACCAAATGCCTAACGGAAGTAAGGATTGAGGTCCTTTGCCAAATTGTTGAAAAATTATGAGTTAAATTGCAAATATGTTTCCCATAACAGTGTTTTTGTAAACTAGGCTAAACCTAGCAGCTGATATGTCAAAATCCTTATGATCTCTATGTTATATGTCAATGTTGGAGCAGATAATGTACAGATTACCCCATTTAGTACATTATCAGTGACTAAATGAAAATTTAAGTTCATAGGTTCATACTCATCCATGCATTGAACCTTAGATTTCCTATTCAAGAATCATTGTGTGATAAGTGCATTTCTTGAATCACCTGTAAACACCCAATTTTTACACCCCTCCTTAACTATGGTTAAGGTCTTTTAACTATGGTTGTCCCCAATCAAGTCCCTTTAATCATAAGTCCAACCCTAGTTAACCCTAGGGCTAACCCTAGGTAACCCTAGGACCAACCCTAGTAAACTATAGGACTTAACCCTAGTCATATCCTAGGACCTAACCCTAGCCAAAACCTAGGCCCAAAACCCCAAACTAGCTAAGATCTAGCCTAGCCCTTAGGGTTTAAACCCAAGTCCAAGGCCCCTAGGGCCTAAACCTTCGGTTTGGGCCCATGGGGCCCAAAAATTAAAAAAAAACTCCCCGTACCACGTGCACTGTTGGCCTAGGCTCTATTTGGGTAAAATCCAATATTGACAGTAGATTATCTACCGCCATTAGTTTTTAGCCTGAGATGATAATGGCGGTAGTTATTTTACTGCCATTACCTATTTTGTGTTCCAGCAACCAACTGCTCCCCCCCTGCGCATCAGGCATGCGTCTGAATAGCATCTCTCCTCCTCTGCAGCTCTGTCTACTGCAGTACTATTGCCATGGGTGTCCCCAAACCTTGGCCTATAAAGTCTCACACCCTCACAACCTTCTCCCCTAACTGCAAATCCCCTATCCGAACCCCTGTAAATTTGCCGAAGCCTATGCTCTACCCCAAAAAGTTTAGAACACTCTCAGTAATACTAGGAGCTCCCAGGGACTATCCTAGCTCCTTCTCCAGCCACCGTGCACCACCACCACCGCAGGCGTCCACTGTCTCCACCACAGCTGTAGTAGGGTAGGACCTCCCCCTACCCCTCTTTACCTTCTTTTAACATCATGTGAGCCCCTGGTCCTTCCAGGTGACTTGTTCTTTTGTTATATTGCAGAAGCCCAGAGTAGGGGGCTCCCCCTACCTTCTTCATAGGTATAGGGGACCCTTCACGAGTATAACCACCTCCCATAGTCTTTAGACCAGCCTCAAGCAGCTTCTGAGGGTCCCTCAGTACATGAGGGAACCCCTGGAATTATCCTAGTGCAGCCCCACAAGGCACAACCCTTTCTTTGGATAAGTCCAGGAATGGTGGTAAACATAGTACTGCCATTCCTGGTACTTCCCTTTGCATCCTTTGTGGCCCTCTTTTGATCAAGCCCTGGTTCATTCCAGGGCCTGAAATGTACTCTTGAGACTTCCCTAGGCATACCCTCGTCCTTCCAGGGTCACCCCATCACTTTAACCATGGTTAAAATACAGAAAAAGAAAACTTGCCAGAATGGCGGTAGATTTTCTGTTGCAAATGAAACAAGCCACTATAAGCCCATTTTGGAGCCTGGTCCAGGGCCCACCACAAGCCTAGGACACGTGGAAAACTCCCTTTGATCTTACCTGAGGGTCCATGACACCCCGGGTTAAGCTTTAACCCTTGTCCCTGGTTAGTAAAACCATTCTCAGATTAACTGAGAATGGCGGTAGAACATCTACCGCCATTTCCCTTCTGTACACAATTGGAAATGACGGTAATTTATTTACCGCCATTCCCATTTATCTACTTAATGGGCTTTGCAAGGGCCTAGGCCTGGTAGGAGGCCATTCTAAGCCCAGCCAAGCTCCCTGAGCCCATTTCAGATATGCCCTGACTTTAACCAGGGGTTAACCCGATCCCGGTTAGACTTTAACCATGGTTAGTTGACCTAAACTAAAGGAAAAAATTTCAGAAATTCCCTAAAAATCCTAAAATATTGGAAAATGTAGGAAATGTGCAAATCATATTCTACAACATTCCTAACCATGGTTAACCTTATCTCTGACCACAGTTAAGTCCATTTCAACCTTGGAAATTGGAAAAAATCCCTGAAACTGCAAAGCAGTGCTGAAGGACCATAAAATTGAATTTGGACCTTGCCAACCATGGTTGGCAACCCTAACCATGGTTAGACCATCCCTTACCTCCGATTAAACCCCTTCTTAGCCTCCAGGCTTAATCTTGGCCTATCGGACCCAATCTCAGGCCTACCGGGCTTACCCTTGACCTTCGGGTCCAAACCCTTCGGGCTTTACCTTTGGCCTCCGGGCCCAAACCGGCTTACTGGGCCCAACCTTAGCCTATCGAACTAGACTCTTAAGCCTACCAAGATTGTCCTTGGCCTTTGGGCCCAAACCCCTTAGCCTACCGGGCTCAAACCTTGGCCTCCGAGCCCAAATCCTTTTTCTCTGGGCTTACCTCTTGGCCTACCGGGCCCAGTCCCAAGACTCCGAGCTTATCCTTGGCCTATCGGGCCCATCTCAACTAAACCATGCACTTGACCAACCCGGTTATTCATACCCTAGCCTCCAGGCTAGACCCTAAGCCACCCTTGGTGCACACACACACACTCCCTCAGCCTTAACACAAGTTTATGTGCCAGAACTACGCTCGATCTGATTTCATCCCGTGTGAGTACGTAGGTAACCCTACCCGGGTTCGACCCTAGTTAGCCTTTTCCTTCTTGGATTAGTATAAACAAAAACTAAGACATTTGAATAATAATTGACATTAATTTAGCTTCCACCTAGGGAGTAGGGAATCATTGTAAAATGAATGCCTTGTGGTGCCTAACACCTTTCCCGGACTTAACCGAATCTTTTACCTAGAACTCTAAAACAAACCTAAACCTTATCTATTACCCGAGGATTTATCCCTTCTGAATGAATAAGTGGCGATTCCTAATCTCAAACAACCTAACTGTGGGTGGGCCGGAATCTGTTCTCACAGCTCTGGCGACTCCGCTAGGGATTACTAATCTAAGGTTCAACTCAGAACCTAGGTTTAAGCCAAATAAACCTCAAATTTGTTCAAATGCCTTAGAATTTAGTCTAATACTAATTCTTTCATCTCTTTTGAGTGTATTTTGCACTGTGCATAGCATACATGTCATACTAGTGTAACAACTCATAAATCCTATTAGACAGATTTATTACGCTTATGGTTGCTGGATGATTATCCTCAGTGACAGAGGCCTAAAAGTCTTGGCACTACAAAATTCTTCATTTGTAACGGTGGTTAAAACCCGCCGTTACATTACAAATACTCGCCGTGATAGTATATCATGGCGGTGGAGTAACCCGTTGACGATTATCTTGTCAGGTATCATATTACGGTGGATATGGATGGCGGTTTCAGTGACCCGCCGTCTAATATCACGAAATGGTTGCGGTTACGAACCACCGTAGTTTTATTTTAAATATGATTATTAAAATGGCATGTTGCGTCGTATATTGACCGCCGTTACATATAACCAATATGACAGTGGTTAGACCTGGCGTTCTTTAGAATTTATTTGACGGCGTCTACGACTGCCGTCCTTTATAAATTATATGACGGCATCTACTACCGCCGTTATGTATAATAATAGGACGGCGGTTAAACTGCTCGGATATCTTACGACAGTTATGAATCGTAGTCACAAAGTTTTAATAAATTAAATTAATATTCAATATAATGGCGGGTATAACCGCCGCTAATTGTAAAAAAATAAAAAAAAATTATTTTCAAAAAAATTTCATTTTTTTTCCTGTATTATTTGTACCAGTGAGCAATATAAAAATCAATAAACACGTATTGTACCTGTATTCAATATATAATTCCAATAAAAAATAAAAAATTCATATCAGTCAATAAAAAAAATGCCTCAAACATTTAATTTTAAAATTGTATATACATGCCCATAAGAAGTATCATAAAAAGTACACAGTCCCAAAGGAAATAAAATCTTAAAGTACGCCTAGCTCCCTCCTGGCGATGGTCGGAAACCCGATAGGTGTGTGCTTCCGGCTCCCTCCTACAAAAAAAAATAATATACAATTTATTAATAATTTTTTAGAAATGAAAAAATTTTAGATTGTAATAATTAATAAATATGCAAAGAACCAAACTCATCTCAGAATATTAATAAATTTCTCAAGTATACTTTGGCCTAAACCTACCATCTTCCACCAAATCCAAATTGGGGATCGGAATTCGATCCCATTTCTTCTAGCATGTGTATTTTAATATATCCTAAATGTTGGAATTGGTTTCGAGGGAATCCGAGGCCGTTTGCCCAATTTGGGCACTGAGAAGGCCGAAATTCATGTTTCTCAAGTATACTTCGGCCTAAACGAACAAACGACCACCAAATCCAAACCGGGGGTCAGATTTTGATGCCGTTTCTTCTAACATGTATATTTTAATATATCCTAAGTGTTGGAGTCAATTTCGAGCGATTCTGAGGCCGTGTGCCCGATTTGGGCACCGAGAAGGCCAAAATCCATATTTCTCAAGTATGCTTTGGGTTAAACCTACCACCTTCCACCAAATCCAAACCGGGGGTCGGATTTCGATTCCATTTCTTCTAGCACGTGTATTTGAATATATCCTAAGTGTTGGAGTTAGTTTCGAGCGATTCCAAGACCGTGTGCCCGATTTAGGCACCGAGAAGACCGAAATCCATGTTTCTCAAGTATGCTTTGGCCTAAACCTACCACCTTCTACCAAATCCAAACCGGGGGCCGGATTTCGATCCCGTTTCTTCTAACGCGTGTATTTGAATATATCCTAAGTGTTGGAGTTGGTTTTGAAGGAATCTGAGGCCGTTTGCCCGATTTGGGCACCGAGAAAGCCGAAATCCATGCATGTTTCTCAAGTATAATTTGACCTAAACCAACAAACACCCACCAAATCCAAATCGGGGGTCGGAATTCGATGCCATTTCCTTTAACGCATGTATTTTAATATATCCTAAGTGTTGGATTCGGTTTCGAGTGATTCCGTGGCAGTGTGACTGATTTGGGAATTGAGAAGGCCGAAATCCATGCATGTTTCTCAAGTATACTTCGGCCTAAACCAACAAACGCCCACCAAATCCTAACCGGGGGTCGGATTTTGATGTCATTTCTTTTGACGTATGTATTTTAATATATCCTAAGTGTTGGAGTCAGTTTCGAGCGATTTCGAGGTCATTTGCCCGATTTGGGCACTGAGAATGCCGAAATCCATGTTTCTCAAGTATGCTTTGGCCTAAACCTACCACCTTCCACCAAATCCAAATCGGGGGTCGGATTTCGATCCCATTTTTTCTAGTGCCTGTATTTGAATATATCCTAAGTGTTGGAGTCAGTTTCGAGCGATTCTGAGGCCGTGTGCCCGATTTGGACACCGAGAAGGCTGAAATATGTTTCTCAAGTATGCTTTGGCCTAAACCTACCACCTTCCACCAAATTCAAACCGGGGGTCGGATTTCGATCCCGTTTCTTCAAGTGCGTGTATTTGAATATATCCTGTACACTCACCAAAGCTAAAATTTTTCTTTCCCTCCTTTTTTGTGGGCCCACACAAATAATCCAATAAAGGTTTCTCTCTCCCTTTCTTTACTGTGGTCCCACACAAACAATAAAATAATGTTTCTCTTTCTCTTCCTTTTTCATTTTCCCAAACAAATAATAAAAGGGTGGTGTTAGATGCACACCAATATTTGATGACTACACCCCATTAGTAAAAAACTACTGATTGCACACCATTAAATTAATAAAATTACTTAATAAACACCAAAAACAAAAAATAGCTAGAAAATTTATATCTACACACAAGAAGACAGCTTATAGTTTGACAATATTTTTCCATTAATGTAGTAGTCGATGAAGGGACCAAGCACAAGAAGGGAGATGGCTTGTATTGGAGCTGTCTTGCTCAGCAATTCAGAAGAGCCGATTGAGTACTTCTTTTGTAACGAACCAATTGAAATTTATTGCAAAGATGTAGACAAGATTGCTACACAGGCACAAAGAAAGCCCTTGGCATTAACTTTTACATCAGTTACTGTACAGACCCCACGCCTACAATGACCACCACCACAGCCATCTTCACTTCCCTGGAGTAGTGTTTGCTATGAAGGATCCATTCCATCACACAAACCACTGGAATCATGCTCAGCTTAGAAATCTAATAGAATCTGACCGAATTTAGCATGAAGCTGAGGTTCATCCCTGTGATTGACATATTAGCAACAACTGAGAACCAGAGAAGCTCCCACAGAGGGACATGCTTTGGTGTAGAATAACCAGTGGCATTTGACATGTGAAGTCTACTGCTGAGAAATCTGCCTTATAAATCAAACTGGTATGAAAACTCGAGGCCTAAAACTCCTCTCTCCCTTCTTTCCCATCTCTCTCATCTCATTCCAATCTCAATCAATCACTAAAGGATTGTTAATCAGACTGAAAGGGTGCCTTCATCAGATGCACGTTGATGTTAATCACAAATGGCTTCGTTTAAGATAATCTGGAGTTCCTTCACTCTATGCCTTGTAAGCGTAATGTAGTCCTACAGCAAATATAGAATGTTCCCCTTTAAGCCAGCAAATTAATTCATATGTATTTAATTGGATAAAGATTTGCTGTATGTCACAGTAACCACAACATGGTTGAAGTGTGTTCTGTAATAGGGCTCTTCATGTGTAGCATTCAAGTCAGTGCCTTCGGTTACCATCTATCTGGTCCTAAGAAACTATCATCAGCAGATGAGGGAGTCATTAATGTATCAAATGGGCTCCAGGTTCTCCCATGACCATGATGACAAAGGCAATCTACCTTTACCCATTACTTATATCATCATGGTTCAAACAAAGAAGATTGCAGGATCTCTGGTGTTTGAACTAGCTAAAACAATTATATATGGTGCCTCATTTGATGTTCTTCCTTAACGAGCATTATAGTTTTCACCTACCATCAAATTTTGAACTCAGAAGGAGGTGAATACAAACCTTAACAGCTGACGTGTATGCAAGAACTGGTCCACCTGGCTTGTAAAGGGACACAAGCTGATTAGAGGAATCCAACACCACAGTCACAAGAGTTTCCATGATGGACTCTTCCTCAGCCGTAGGGTCAGCCAAGATGTACTTCTTATACAATAAGCATGTCAATGAGAATGGAATGCAGTCCAAAGCGAGCTTCCTCTTCTCTTTATTGACCGTCTCTTTTGCCTGCTTGCCTTCCCCGTGTTCTGACACAGCGACAAATCTTCCGTCATCATTGAGAGAAACAGCTGGGATATGCACTGTAAGTTAAATCAAAGTTACATGATAAATTCAGTTTGCTGAAAATAAAAAGAAAAAGAAAAAAAAAGATTAAAAATAAATTTGAACTTATTTAGGATACAAATTGTTGGGATTTGCTGGAATTCAATTTAATGTAGAACTCCATTATTATGGAGTTATCTTTTGGAAATAGAATTTGGGGAAATCCTAATTGGTTTAGGAATTGAATTTAGGTTCTAAAATCCTATAAATAGTAATTGGGGATATGTGAGTAAAGGCTTCATGTTATGTAACCTGGAAAACACAAAACCAACATGTGCAATATTATTTTTGCTAGAATCTAAATAAATCAATGCATTCACCAGGTCAAGACCCACAAGGAATATAAAGATCCCCTGCTCTCAAAAATCTTAGATGCTCTTCCAAAACCATGAGAAGTAGATGGTTCATAGAATACAAGTTCTTCACAAATCACACATACCCTTGAGAACTGTGCATAATCTCAAGATCACTCCCCAAACAAAATTCAGCAATATGTTGTTATACTGGTGTCATCCTTCATGGCTGTTGCTGAAATTCAATTTATGAAGGGCATTTAAAGTTTTTGTTAAAATTTTTTTAAATATGAATCTTATTCCGGTGTCATCCCTCATTAGTTTTTTTGATTGGTCCCATTAAGGTGTTAAGTGACTCCTCCAATGCCAATCATGGGTGACAGATGAAGGAATGGCCCATGGAAATTTTCTTACGCCATCGACCATATGAGGCAATTAGCACAACAGTAAACTTTTCCAAAACAATAAGGACACAAACAAACTTGTGAGTTCCTTAAATATTCTGAATCAAATATTTGAAATGGGGAAAGCACAACAGAATATGGGAAAATGATACGCAGCAAATCTTACAATGAGAAAAGGCAGCAACTGCGATAGTAATGCAGCATCAAAAAGAGCACCATCTGCATCTAGACTGTATATGTCCTGCAAGGCATGGAATATGCTTTCTTTGTCATCCAAAATAAAAGAAAAACACCCACACCACTTATCACCTCATCTCTTCCATATTTACTAATTAAAAAGTAAAACAAAAAATGTAGCTTTTCCATGATGCCACTTTGGGTGTGAGTCTCTTCATGATACTAACTTGCTAACCGAGGTTGTGGCCTAACTTGCTAACCAAGGTTGTGGCCTAACCGCATGTCTTTCAGCAGAGATATATATACCATAAAATGTTGATTTTATAACTGGAGGAATAATTAAAATTGGCAAACAATGTTGATGCTGACAGATTATTTTCCCTTGGGAAAAAAATCATTATTCAATGATCAGGTAAAACAAAGCAGATTTAATTTCAATATTTCTACCTTCAATTAGACAAGTATTCATATTCTATATGTAATCTGTACATATGAGATTGGAAATCTCAATACAGTAAATAAATAGGGGAAGTAAATATATTTATATACACACTTGATCAATTAAAATAGGGGAATTAGACAATTACAAGACTACTACTCACCACAAAGTCCTCCGGGGAAGTCCAACTATCTCCTAAAGCAACTCCTGCCGCCGGGAACGAATCAAAATGACAGAGTTAGTTCAATTACAGAGGATCAGCTTACTGGGTCTGACTTGAACGTATCCCCATTCTTCGGATCCATCCAGGGTTCCAGCAGCCATGGTGATTCCTCCTTGAAACAGGGGAAGGAAGACCAGAACAGAGATAACAAGAAGAAAAAATTTCTCCATTTGAAATGCAAAAAATTAAAAACCCACTTCACAAATTGAAATATACCTTAATCTTATCAACCAATTGTTTTTATTAATTGTTTCAACTGTCATAATCCATTAATCTATCAATTTTTACTTATTCCTAGAAAAAAACATATGGTCCTAGAAACAAATTTATGCCAAAAAAAAAATAACCATATATATCTACTACACCCATATCACATCTTTTGGCATCTCAGATATAATTGTCTCTGGCTCTATCACTTGAGTCAAAAATTTGATCCTTGAAGCATATGGCGCCGCCCAATTGTCAGCGATTGGATCATGATATTTGGTCCAATTGCAGGCAATTGGTGGTATTGGAGCATTCTCAACCATGTATAGTTGGACAAAATGATTCTTGTGTATGTAACCAAGAGAGATGAGCTTATGGATAGTAGGAGGTTGGGACCACAAAGGTAGAAATGTGAGGCACTGCTCTTTTGAAATATGTAGCAATACAACATTGTAGTATGAGGCAATCAAATGGCCCATGTCTGGCATAGACATCCAAAATTGAGGACTAGCAGGAACTTCTTCACACTGTAGGATTTTAGTCAATTCACATACTCTCTGTAAATCACCAAATAAGTTGGCATATTGTTCACTGTGCTTTTGCAGTTCATAAGCCAAATCTGTTCTTACTTTACGCCAACCTTCTTCTCCCATTCCCATCAAACCAGCAACTGCTCGAAATCCACAATGACCATCACCCACAACATCTATGGCGTGTTGGATAAAATTAGACAAAGATATAGGGAGACAACTGACAATTTCAGAAAAGCCCAACATTCCGCGAGTACATTTTTTGTCTTTCCTTATAGGGATTTTTTCCACATATTCAAATGTAGAAGGGTCACGTTTTGTTGATTTAGAATTCTTTGGTAACCGCTTAACTGATCCCTTTGGCCTGCCCCTTTATTTAACCGGCACCACAGGTTCCTTCATTTGTATTGAGCCTGGTCCGCAATCTCACGTAACTTTTGCTTGATTTCAACCTTTTGATGTTGGTTAGACTTTAGATATCTTGCAATGATCATCTCAAACTCTGGAGCAATATCCTTAAACAACTCTTTCGACGAAGATTCATCCACTAATGTTAATCTTTTTCAATGATCATGAATCATAGATAATGGCAAAGACCTTCTTCTTTCACATAAATTACCAATTCATGAGCACAAGGTATTCCCAATGAGCGACGAATTACATGTTGGGAATCGACCATATTGCTTGCTTGATAGGATTCTGCTAATTCTTTCTGCTCTTCAATCTTTCCCAAAGCATAAATAGATACAAGCCCACAAAGTTCACGGTAGAAAATCTGGTTATAAACATGAGGCATTTTTATATGGCTTACTGAAAACGAAGATTTGATGTCCGTATGTTGCTGGTTGATCAGATTATCAAAACTTTGCCATGCTGTTGTCAAATTAGATGTTGATACTTGAAGATAACGCTTTAGTTGTGCGTGGGCACTCTCTACCCGACTAGTCGAAGTATTCCAATAACCCGATCAGGGGATCTAAGCAAGGTGGCTTCTTAGATGGGGAAGCCAAGAATGGAAATACCTCGTTCAGATTTCTTGATGAAGAGTGAGTGGTCGGAGCTTGCCCCAATATGAAAATATTGATCGGTCCAAGCAGAAACAAAAAACTCCTTGTATGGATTGAGCCAAGTAAGCATTATATAGGCAAATACTTTGGGATAAAGAGAGAAATCCCTCGTCATTGACATCAAAGCATGATTATAATCAGCCTCTGTAGGTGATCGTGCCAAAGCATTCCAGTCTTGCATGAATTTGTCGAATATCTCCTCTTCATTGAAACACTTCTTGCAATTGGCTAAAACATTCTTTGAAATGTGCCATAAGCACAACAAGTTCTTAGATGTTGGAAACACAGTTTTGATTGCATTTATCAAGGCCAATTCACGATCTGTGACCAAGACTAAAGGTAGTGACTTTGGGTTAAGAACCGACTTGAAGGACTCCAATGCCCAAGTATAACTAACTTCTGTCTCCGATGATAGAAATGCAAATGCAGAAAAAAATGTTCGATCTGTTGATGTGACCCCAACAATAGACAAGAGAGGCAACCGGAATCGATTGGTCTTGTAAGTGCAGTCAAGAAGAAACACATTTGGAAATGCTCTGGAAAGTTTAACTGATGTTGGATGTGAAAAGAACAAATCCGTCAAGTTCTTGTTCTTCTCATCCATGCGATGAAAAGTCACATAACCAAGGTCATTAAGGCACTTGAAGAGATGTTGGATCGGGGTTTTTCCACCTAATTCCTCTAATCGGATAGCAGCTCGAGCATTGTAGATGGTTCTGATAGTAGTTACATTAATAGGATCCTTTTTCTTGATAGTTCGAAGGACATCACGTGGTTTGATGCCTACACGAGACATGTCCTTTAAAATTTTTTTCTGTTCCATGTTAAGTTTTCCTGCAAAAGAATGTCCTTCCAAATATGATGACCCTTTATGATTGTGAACCCCACAAACAACTTCAACTTTCCACTGATCTAGCCCATTCACTTTTTTTGCTTTCAAAGAGAATGGACACCCACAACGTTTAGTAGAACTACGACGAATTCCTTTCTTCATTCGAGTTGAAGATGCTTGTTTCTCTCTATAACTTCCTGATCGATCACATCCAAGAAACACTCGTGGACATGGACGTGAATTCAACCCATCAGATTTTTGGATTGTTAAAATAAAACCAAGACCATTGGCGACTTCTTGGGCCCATTTTATTAAATCATTTCTTTGTTCAAAAACCTATCAATCGGTAACAAATCAAAAGAACACAATATCATGAATAAAGAGACATCAATTATTTTAGTAAAAAGATAACACTCAAGCAAAAATATCAACTTTAATTTATCTATAACATACCTTATTTGTTGAAAATTGATCAGCAACATTAACTTCGATTGGTCCAGTGAATGGTTCAATCTTAATTTCATCACTAAAACTAATTTCAGCAGACATACTGCATAGAAATTTAAAAAAAAAAAAAAACGTATGAATTTTAAGCCAAATTCCCATAAGAACAAATATTAGAAAAAGAATTATGGGTCATCCTCAAGGTAAATTGAGGAATAAAGCAGCTAGAGAATAAAAAACCCACTTAATTGCAGAAACCCATATAAAAGACATCACAAACTATCGAAAACAACTGCAACTTACATTGCTCATTCTTTAACAACAAATAAATACATAAATAAAACGGCGGTGCTGCAATGACAATAACCATGTCGAAATACAAATTATCAACAAAATAGAAAAATAGAAATATCTAATTTCTTAAAATAGTGTGAATTTTAAAGATTCAACGAATACCCTTCTAAATTTAGAAAGAGATTCTTCTCCAATAAATTACAACAAGAGAATATTATCAACCAATAGGAAGAAAAAAAATTCATTATGCTATGTTTGGTTGTCGAGAAAATAGGTGAAAATATGGAAAAGAAAAGAAAATTTTGAATTTCTAATATAGTTTTTAGTTGAGTTTTTTCTCATTTTCTTTTCTTTTCCATGTTTTTATTTATTTTCTCGGCAACCAAACATAGGATAAAGAATAGGTTAAATTTTCTGTTTCAGAAATAAGAAAAAAAACTTCATTAGAGAAAGGAATTAAAATTGAAAGAAAACCCATGTTGGGTACCTTCAAAATCGAACCCTACCCGAAAACACACATAGATCAATAGAATGCAAAACACCCAATTCAGATTATTGAGTTTAACTGTCGCAACCCAAAACCCACCCTAGGAGTTAGAGTGAACTTTGGACGACTAATCATGGCTTACATGACTTGCTTGACAAACCAACCTGCAAAAACCCACAGAGCATATACAATAGAGGATGACAGCGGAAACATACTCTAACATAGCACAGCGGAAGTCTAAACAAACCTCTATGTATATACGAATCCAAGTTTACACAAAACGAATCCAAAAGAAAGTGCGGACAGACCCGCCAAAATACATGAATGTATATCTCTCATCTCACCCACAGCTATTCACTCAGAATCCACAACCACCTAATGGTAACCCTCTACTGGAGGTTCCTCCAAAGGCTCCTCGACGTACTCCTCTTCCACCCATGGACCAGGAGCACAAACATCAAATGGAGCAGCAGCTCCCTCAGAACCTGCCGACATAAGAAGTACGGCTGAGCATGGAATACTCAGCGGGTACCAAATACTAACCAGTAGTCATAGCATAAAAATGGCAAAACATAAATCAGGAGCAATTCATATATGTTAGACGGAAACGATTCATATCATACAAGGAAGTAAAGCAATTTATAATCATGCTTGTATTTCGTAGAAAGCCGATAAAACCTCTTGAAAACATCGTGCACTTGACTTGGCTTGAAATATCTTTTCGTACTTGAAAGCTTGTCGTGTTTGTCTTACTTGATCTTGTCGAGCGTGTCGTACGTGTCATGTCATGCATGTCATGCGTGCTTGCTTGTGATCATGTAACTTGTGAGATACACTTGTGAGATATCCTTGTGAGATGCGCTTGAGAGATGCCTTGAGAGGGAAGGGAGACCCTTCTTTATGCAATGCACTTGATGCACTTGCGAGGGAAGGGAGACCCTTCTTCATGATATGTATGTACTTGCGAGGGAAGGGAGGCCCTTCTTCATGATATGCACTTGTGAGTGAGGGGAGACCCCTCGTGGAATGTTGGTTCTTGTTTTCTTGTGAAAAGCGAGGTAAAACATATCGTAGGATATGTCCCACCTCTAACCATGTTCTTGAAAACCTCGATAAATCATGTCATGCATGCCGTGCTCGTGGGAACCGTGTACATACTTGCATTTAAATTTAAATATGACATTTGGGTAATTTCACAACACATATAACATCAATGATTGAGCAATGTAATATTCATATCATTTAGGAAAAGCAAGAAAACACACTATCATAGGCCCTAGCAATATTCATAATTTATTAGGCATGCATTTCCTACTTTACAACTCATTTTATTCACCTTGGCATTTCATCAAACATGGTGTGTTCATTATTCATTTAAACTTAAATCATGCTTTTCTAGGTGAGTCTACTCAAATCATAAAGGTGTGTTTATTATGGATACAATGCCCTCCCCATTTTAATCATCACAACACAACCCTTGGCATCCAATCGCCCATTCCATGTCCATTCACCATTTACAACCATCCATCTCATAGCACATGTGTAAATAAAGGAAAATAAAGAGAAATAAAGGGAAAAGAGGAACTATAACTAGGAGGGTAGAAAGAAGTACCGACCTTGATCAAGTGAGGAAGAAATCCCCTTCCAAAAACAACTGTGAGTTGCTGCCCTAGCTTGAGGAGATGCTCCTCACGAGTTTGTGCCTTGATCTTGAAGAAAAATGGGCTTGAGTGGAGTGTGGGTTCACAAACCCCTTGATTTCTCTCCAAAATGGAAACCCTAGGTTGGAATCGCCTTCTCCCCTTTCTCCTATTCTCTCAAACTCTCTAAGTGTTGAATGATGCCCTAAAGGCTCGGGTTAAACTCTTAAGGTAAGAGTGAACCGACCAAAAGACCATAATACCCTTACTGAAATTTCTGCAAAAACACGAGTGCCTAACACGTTGTGCTGTGAATAGTGCCAAACACGTTGTGCTGTGAATAGTGCCGAGTACGTTGTGCTGTGAAGGGTGCCGAACCCGTTGTCACGTTGTGTTGTGCATAGTGCTGAGCTCGTTGTCCGTTGTCTTATGTACAACGTACCCGTTGTGAGCTGTACAACGTACACGTTGTCTGCTGCACGATGTACCCGTTGTCTGTTGCACAACGGATGTACAACGTACACGTTGTGAGCTGTACAACGTACTCGTTGTTTGCTGTACAACGTACACGTTGTCTGTTGCACAACGGATGCACAACGTACACGTTGTGAGCTGTACAACGTACTCGTTGTTTGCTGTACAACGTACACGTTGTCTGCTGCACGACGTACCCGTTGTCTGTTGCACAATGGATGCACAACGTACACGTTATCAGAGCTACGTCCTTAGTGCCTTCCGAGCTACGTCCTTAGTGCCTTCCGAGCTATGTCCTTAGTGCCTGTGTCTACTGCCATTCTAATTCACTTAGAGCAAATGGTTACGCACCCCTATCACACTTTCATCGTTATTCCTCACCGGCTGATTCAATCTCGATTCAACAGTATTCAGGTACCTTGAGCAGAAGGTCAAGCATTCTTCCGCCAAGTACCCTTCTACTATGCAACCCTCTGGTCGAGCTCGGTTGCGGACATACGATTTCAGTGTCGACAAGTACCTATAGGAATTAAATTTAGGTAAAACAACGAGACAATCAAATTATCATAAGAAGTTTAAGCAATTGATACATTATAATTAAAGTCATACCTTTCGATGGGATACATCCACCGGTAGTGTACAGGTCCACCTAGCCTTGCCACTGTTGCTAGACGTATAGGCAAGTGCATCATAACATCAAAGAATGCCGGTGGAAAAATTCTATCTAAATAACATAGCGTAAGCGTAATTTTCTCCTCTAACCGTCTCAATTCCTCGATATCACAGACTTTGAAACATAAAACCAGAAAGAAGTTGCTCAATTCAATTAACACAGAAGTTACATAGTATACCCTGAGAAGTTGCTAATGGTCCAGAACAATGCCGCACGCATTACAAATGTCTCCTTTTTCGACGCATATAAGTTGTCAAACCATTCTCCCACAAGTCCTTCAACTCTTAGACTAGAGGCATCGTGTAGACATCAATGACATGTCTAGGACCGGAGATACTGGGAATAAGCAAGGACAGAATGAAGTTCGGCTGCTTCATCCACATCCACGGTGGTAAGTTGTATGGGATAAGAACCACAAGCCATGTGCTGTGAGCAATACTCATCATCCGAAATGGATTAAAGCCGTTAGTCACCAACCCAAGTCTCACATTTTGAGCATCCGAACCGAAAAAAGGGTACTTGTTGTCCAAATTTTCCCAGGTCGGTGAGTCTACAAGATGCCTTAACCTCCCATCCTTAGTTCGACCCTCATCATGCCATCTCATTTCAGAAGTAGTCTTGGACGACATAAACAATCTTTGTAACCTGGGTTTCAACGGAAAGTGATGCAAAATCTTCGTCGGAGTCTTCTTTTTCTTGCCTCTCGATTGATCATCCCCTGTCTTCCATCTTGATTCACCACAAATGTCAGATGTTTGCTTGTTTACAGTGTCTTTCCAGTAAAGCATGCAATCATTGGGGCAAACATCGATTTTTTCATATTTAAGTCCCAAGTCAGACATCACTTTTTTTGTCTGAAAATATGTATCCGGTAGTGTTGATCCCTCGGGGAGTACCTCCCTTAACAACTCAAGCAACAGGGTGAATGATTTGTTGCTCCATCCACTAAGACACTTAATGTGATATAATCTTACGATAAAAGACAACTTTGTGTGATTTAGACATCCTGGATACAAAGCCTGTCCCGCATCCCTTACCAATTGGAAAAATTTATCCGCCTTAGGAGTGGGATCTCGACTACTGGTGCCAGTTTCATCTCGATTTGGTACCCTAAACAAATCGTGCACCAGATCTTCCATCTCATTATGTTTGTCATGCATGTCAGGATTTTGAGACACTTGGCCAACTGATGTGTGTTGCAATATGTCTTCCCCGTGGTAAAACTAGATTTTATAATTAAGGTCGAATCCATAACTGATCATATGGTCGTACGCTGTACCTTTATCTTGATAAACCATACTTTGCATTTGGGACATGGACACTTTATACCGCCACTGTTATCAGCCACTCCGCAAGCTAATGCAAACTCTATAAACCCCTTTACCCCTTCTATGTATTCCCTTAACGTCCTATGTAACCCAAAACAGATCATATGCATGCTTAAATACAGGAAATTTTATTATTTCAAGTTTCGTCAAAACTTATGACAAATAGTACCTTGACATTCCAATCCAACTCCTGTCCATGGGGAAGGAGATTAGATAGCTAAGTCCTTCGATAGCTATTCTAAGAAATACCAAACGTTGATCATATCAGTCAATTGCAATAAAACAGCTGTCAAATGACTTCACCATCTACACAATATGTATGCATGCATACTTCTTATTGTTATTAACTTCTCTTCTAGCAGGTGGGGTGTTCCTATCCCATTCAGGAATGCATAATCCCCAATATTCAGTTGCTCAAGTGCTTTGATCCATTTTAAGGAAATTTCGGCAGCATTTCCCTATGGTTCTCCAAGCACACGACTTAGACTAGGTGCAAGCATGCTACATGGTCTAAATATGTACCCAGAGAACAAGAGAAACAACTGCCAAAATTTTTCTCACTCTGAACAAACAATGAGCAACTGAATATATTGGAGATTATGCATTCCCAAACTGTCCAACTAGACAATTCGAGAATCATATACAGGCAAATACACTGTATCACAAACAAGACCAAAAAATTGTTAACTTGCATTTAGCCCCACAAGATAACTAAATGACATAGTTTACAACTAATCCGTCCAAATAGGTGATACAAGAAATGCACTTGTCACACAATGATTGTTGAACAAGAAATCTAAGCTTCAATGCATGGATGAGTTTGAACCTATGAACTTAAATTTTCATTTAGTCACTGATAATGTCCTAAATAGGGTAATATGTACATTATCTGCTCCAACATTGACATATAACATAGAGATCAGACAGAAATATCATATAACTACCCAACCAGTTAACATAGACCACGGGGTTCACTCATGCACTATACAAAGTGTAGCAGAGTGGGAACAAGGCTGTTAATAATTAAGTAAGCACAAGATACATACAATTGAACTACCGATCTTACTGGGCATATATACCATATAAAAAATAGCAAGATTAAGAAATCCTATTACTTGGGCAAGGTTAGATGGATAAATCCTAGTGCTGAGTCACTCTTAACCACTGTTCGTGGGTGTTAAAGGGAACACGTGTCGGCTTGTAGAGCCTTTTAATTGTGGTTAAGCATATAAGTTTTTTTTCTAAAAACCAAGGTTAGATGGATGACAACGCCCACTTGCACGAGATTTCGAGCCCGGAACCTCCCTTGTAATGAGGAGACACACTACCATTGGGCTATTCTCATGGTTTATAATTGCTTACATATTTAATTGGGCATAATCACGAGACAAGGGGACAATTGTACCCTAAAAATAATTATACTCTATTATTTATTATGGCATAGCTGTGGGGTAAAGAAAAAAAGCCCAAGAACTTATAGTGTGTTTGGAAACTCTACTCACATATAATAAGCTCTTAAAAATAAACTCTAACGAATAAACTCTAAAGTTTTACACCTGAAAAATAAGTTACCCCTGTGCTACTTATTTGTTTAGAGGTTTTTCCTCTACTTTTAAAGTTTCTAGAGGTCTAATAAGCCTGTTATCAAACATTCTAAAACCCAACTAAGCTCTAAAACCCAAATAAGCTCTTATTATTTAGAGTTACCAAACGCCACCTTATGGACTTCTATCTATACTATATACTATAGAAATAGGATGCCTAGGTGGCATCCTCTTTGATCTCCATTTAAAGATTTGTGATGCCACATCATCACATAGTGGGAGCCATAAATATCCTCTCTTAACTTCCCATTTTCTCTCCCCATTATTAACTCTCTCCCATGCCCCAACAAATTCTTCTACTCAACAAATACCTCCTCTCTCTCCACAAGTCCCAACTCCACTTAAGTGGGACTCATAAATACCCTCTCTTAACTACCGACTTTATACCTTTTTTTTAAATTAAAAAAAGAATTAATATTTTTTCTAAAAACCAAGGATGGGTGGATGAACCCTAGGGGTGGGTGGATCTTAACCATAGTTAAGGAGTTTCAAAAGGGACATGTGGCGACCTCAAGGGTGATTACCGGATTTGCCAAATCTGGCTATCACTGTAAAGGATTTGGTCACTTGATATTTTTGTTTTATGGTTTATACCAACTGAATTTCATAGAAGATGAGAAACCTTACAATTTTAGAATTATACTTGATCAATTTTGATTCTTAAAAAATCAGATTTTTTATTCATTTTTTTCCTATAGACTACTTTGCTAAATTTGCACTATTCTCTTATAAAGTATATTTACTTTAATGAAATTATTTTGGGGATGCTTGATGTTTTGGTTTTAAGGTTTATATACCAACTAAAGTTTCAGATTTCAGATTTTAATTACAAATTCTTTCTAATTTTTTCCCATTTTCTCAATTGGTTGGAAGATTACATTTCAATATATAGAGTTCATGATTCTCCAGTTAATGTATTTTTCATTTCACATCTCATTAGTTGTGATGATTTTCCTTCCTTATCTTGCACACTCATACAAACACACATATCTTAAAGTATATGAACATACATGTATATCTCATTCTACTTTGTGCCCGTGCATTGCACGGGGGTTTTGCTAGTATCTAAACAAAAGACATTGAAAATTGATCTACCAATTACATAGTTGACATTTGACACAAGTCATTAAAACCGATAGCATTACTCATTTATGGGGTAGTTTCCCCATCATAATTTAATCTTTCTATAATTTAACCAAGATTCTAAGAAAAGACCAAAGCCTAAGGAAAAAAATTATTCCTATGTAGGGTTGAGTAAATTATGTCAGTATAATCAACATAGATATAACATATTAGCAAAACCATGATATTTCTCTTAATTTGATACCTAAATAGCAAACTATGTTATCCACCAAGGGAATAGAAAGATAACTCATATTAAATTGAACTTGTTTTCTATCTACTCATCAACTAGGCTTTCACTACACTTAAATATTTAACTATGGTTAAGAATTTTTTACCCTTATGGTTAATGTTTTTTTATAAAATGAGATTATCTTGTTCAAACCCAAGAGTTAGTAAATCTTAACCATAATTAATAAGGGTTAAAGGAACACGTGTTAGCTTGTGAGTGCAATTGAACAAAAGGTCTCGAGTTCAATTGCAATTGGTTGTGATTCGATATTTGGGAATGGAGGCCTATGCCCCCGAGCTTTGAGTTCGAATATGTCCAATTGCGAGAACTTGAGATTGCACTCACTCACAAAGGGGTGAGAATTAAAGTGGGGGGGGGGGGGGTTAATATTTTTATAAAATCATGGTTAGATTGTTGGACTCTAAAGATTTGTAGATCTTAACTATAGTTAATTAGGATTAAAAAGAGACATGTGTTGACTGGTGGGTGCGATAGAACTCTCCCGAGTTTAATCGCAGTTGACTTGATTCCAACTCATCAACTTTAAGATAAAATCGTTTATACTAAGTTGATTAATTATTTAATTAGGCATAATCATGGATAATGGACAATTGCCCGTTAAAAAATTGAAAATAATCACCTCCTCAGTCGGTGACACGAGGAGGGGAGTCTTGGCTCCCTTTTCCTTGCCATGTGTCCCTCTTTTAACTGTCTTTAACTATGGTTCAGATTCACCAACCCCTAGGGTTCACCCCTCTACCCTTGGTAGTAGAAAAATAAAATAAAAAATTTTAACCAATGGGTCAAAAAAACTTAACCCAAGTTCATGGCAGGTGGAAGGGGCGGTTTTGTGAGAGCGAGGAGCAATAGTTTGCTCCTGGCCCGTGGAGCGTACTATTGCTCTAAAAAAAATATTTAATTATTTAATATGACATAGTCATGAGGTAAGAGGACAACCTGAACTTTTGAAAAAAAATAATTTATATCATGTTATTTAATTAATTAACAAGGCACGACTATAGAGCAAGGGACAGTTGTCTCATAGTAAAGATGAAATGACCTAATAACTTATAGTCATCAAAAAAAAAAGGTGGGCATAGCCCCCGAACCCCTAGACCCATAATATTTCATACCCACCTAATAATTCTTCACAAATTTATCAATAATTACTATCATTTTCATTTAATCATTTAGTGCCCCGACTACTAGTAATTTAAACAATTACTATCACAAATTTATCAAAAAAAAAGAGAGGCAACAAGAATCTTATTATGTCATTCTAAGTATATCAACATATGCGAAATTACCACTAATTAAATTAAGTCATTTTGTTTATAATTAAAAAAATTATAAATTTAAGAAATTACCACTTAAATTTAAGAAATTACCTATGGAGGGGTGCTACTGGCCGTGGAGGGGTGGATAATCGTGGAGCTGCCGGAGGGCTACCGTGGTTGATCGTGGAGCTACCGAGGGTGGGAGAGAGAGAGAGTTAAGAGAGAAAGCTAAAACAAAAAAAAGGTTGCATGCACATTTCGAGGGATTACCTGAGCGTGGAGAGGGGAAATAAGGTGGCTGGAGGCTTTGGATGCCGCCGGAGGTGGCCGCCGAGGGAGAGCAGGTGATGTAGAAAGTGTAGGTCTCCAGCGCTGGTCGGAGGTTATCAGAGATGGTGGAGTGGCTGGAGAACAAGTGGTCGGCGGTGGTGGAGTGGCCGAAGAGCAAGATAGCAGAGAGAGCAGGTAAGCCGGAGAGCATAAGAGCAGAGAGTAGAGGAGGAAGAAAAAACTATCGCAGCCCTATTAAAGGAATATCACAGCGGCTACATTATACCCACCGTCATATATAAAAAATCCACGATGGTTATATTATATCCACCGCCGCCGCTATATTTTCGTCGTGAATAAGGTGGCGGGAAACCAAAAGGGCTGGAGGGAAAGATTACCGCGGTGGGTATGTATGAACCCGCCATCGTATATCATATATAACGGCTATTATTAATTAACCGCTGCTATTATTGTCCCAAAAAAATTTTGTGACGGCGGTATTACATACCCACCGTAGTATTGGATATATAGCGGCAGATTATAGGAACCGGCTCCAAAAATCCGCCGTCATAGGGCATTATTTTTCTAATGTGGAGGTCTGTGAAATTAAGCCTGATGAGTAATTACCCTCAGGGAAGGATTTTGAATGCTCCTGCTTACACCAATCGTCCCTTTTAAAGGGAATCGCATATACGGTGTTAAGTGATCCCCTCATCCTGATAGGAACACACTTGCATTACACCAGAATTCATACATGTAGACTAGGATCTGGTATAGTTTACAAGTAGCCCACCCAGGGAGGGTTACACTGAACCCTAACCTGCTTGCACCCTATACCTGTCCCCAATCATGGTTGACTATCCGTGCACTTTACCTTGATAAGCACCCACCTAGGGGCATGTAATGAGCCAAACATGTGCTTGTAATAAAACACATCTAACCCTACATCCCGATATAGCACACGGGGTTCAAATCCTAGGTAGATTGGTCTTCATGAGACCTATCCCAAGTCTTAACCTGATAGGTCCTCAGTTCCCAACAACCTGGGTAAAGCATACTGGACCTCTGTCCGACTGCCCTATCGGATCACGTGTACCATATCACACCCAATCAATAAAAAAAAACAAAAAAATACAATCATCATCTTTGCATCTTGCATTTGCATACACAATACACTTTACACAAAGTCTGTATATTGTCTAGGTAGATGGCAGGTCCTTTAGGGATTGTTAAGTTGATTGGTCAACCGTCGTGGCCCGTGCATCTAACTTTCCAGGGGCATATGATAACAACCTCCATAAAGTAATTGAAACCCTCACTTCGAGTCAGTGTCTCGCTTTGGCTCAGTACTACAAAATAGGAACCATCCTAGACCTGTCCATGGTTAAACTAGACTGGCGCCTTTTAAATGCTGCAATACAGTGTTGGAACCCATCATACATGGTGTTCTGTTTTGGTAAGAATGAACTGTGTCCAACACTAGAAGAAATACAGCACATTCTAGGCTTAAACATGGAAGACGAGACCATAGTACCGCGCTACAAGACAACATACCAAGCAGACCTTTCAAGGTTTTTGTATATCAAGCTTGCCTGCTTGCAGCATGATCCTAGTGGCACTTATGATCGGGTGCCCATAAAATTCCTTGAGAAACGGTACAGCCGTAAATGGGACCCTGACACCTTGACAGCTGAACTTCCCAACCTCAATGCCTTTGCACTGATAGCTATGTCTCAGCTGGTATTCCCAAAATATCGCACCCTCACCGACTCAGTATTGGTGGGGATTATTGAAGACATGCGCAACTCTGAAACGGTTGACCCAGTCATCCTAGCAAAGCTTCTCAGGGCTCTCAATCAAGCTGTAGATCGTAGAAAGGGCATCTTCCATACCAGTGTGCCACTCTTGCACCTATGATTAGTAGCACACCTGCCTATAATCATATCGGTGCCCACCGGTCTCCGTGAAGCATACAGTCTACCCCGCAAGATTTCTCAAAATCAGGGACAGATAGTGACCATCAATGCCAGAATGCTCTACCAGCATCTCCAAAGCCTATTAGAGGAGGAGATGGTGTGGCAATGTGAGTGGCTTGTCCTGAACAAGCTACCTCGTGTCGTCATAATCGGAAGACGATGCATGATCCTAGCCGGTCTGACAGGCTCAATAGCCTATGTACCACTCCGAGTCCTTCGCCAGTTTGGACTCCCTCAGCACATCCCAGTAATAGACAGACTGGGAGATGATTTCATCGACTTCATAGTGCAGTCTAAACGCCTCACTAGCCGCTTCCAAGCAGATTGGCAAAGCTCCAGAAGAGAACAATGGCCAGATTTTGTGATTACGATAGGACCACCAACCTATTCAACATACCAACTATGGGTGGAAGACCCTGACATTCCATCCAATATGCCAGCACCAAGGGAACTGCTGGCACCAATTTCAGCTCCATCAAGAGGAACCATACCCATAGCTGAAATGGTGGTTCCCTGGAGAGACATATTCCTGGAAAGGTAGCTACTGATCCAGGAGAAGGAGAAAAGACTACAGAAAGCCCAATGAGCATTCAAACAGGAGGAGACAGAGCAGAGTTTCGAGCTTCAAGCCATGTAGGAGCAGGTTGAGCAGCTCGAGCAAATAGTCCAGTCTCTTAAGAAGAGACGCAGGGGCGATGCCAAGGAGACAGCCGTTATCAAGGCCCAGCTGTACTTCTACCAAGAACAGTTTGACAGTGCAAATGTTAAGATAACCGATCAGATCCGACAGTTCGGATTCCGAATGTTCAATGCTACGGAAACAATTGAAAACATGGAGGTTGAGATCACGTCCCTCCAACAACAGATCATGGACCTCATGTTGTGCCCTGGCCACTTGACTCTGCCATCCCTGATGGACCTGCCTAGGATCGAGTCTTTTTTTTATTTTCTTTGAGTCACACAGTCCTGTACTCACTAATCATCCATTAATGAAAATTTTTTTTCCTGCATTCTTTGTCTTGCAAATCATGTATAATCGTGATTAGCCGTTACATTCTTTTTAATTACATGAGCTGACCCATGACTTGCTCTATGATTGCAATTCTCGTAGAAGCAGCAACACTTGAGGCAGTCCTGACAGAGGTACCAATCACAGAAATAGTACCCAGCATTGTCTTATTAGAGAGCAGTTCAGATATAATGGCAGAATCGGCAGACCAACAACAAAGGACCAGTGAGATCCTACAGGTTCATGATAGAGACATCGTAGCCATGCAGGCAAAACTTGACATTTTTCTGGAATCTTTGAAGATTCTTATCAGCACCTGAATCGACGAACCTTCCGCCTGGATCCCTACCGACGAGTCATCCAAGCAACCTATCCCTGAGCCTCACCCTATTCCAATTATCATCCCTAAACCTGGACCCGCTACAGGCGGAGGTGACATGGAGTATGAGCACTTCAATGGGGTAGAGCAGCCCAAGGCCTCACACATCAACTAGCACAAGCCGTCATCCTCATATCCAACACCGTCCCTTAGGGACCAACATAAAGAAATCAAAAAAATGGAGATGAAACGAATGAGGGGCACATCTACTAGCACCAGTCTATCGTTAGAGGATTTAACTTTCTCGTCCAGGATGTCATTCCCGTAGGTTTTAAAGTACAAGACTTTGACAAGTACGATGACACAGGATGCTCAAAGCAAGATCTGCAGTTATACCTGGGGGACATGCTCCAACATAACAAGAATCAGACTCTCCTCATCCAGTACTTTCAGAAGAGTCTGAAGGGGGCAGCCCTTACGTGGTAGATGTTAGTGGATAAACAGAAGATTAAGATGTGGTAGGACACCATGGACAGCTTCGTGGAACAGTATTCCTTTAACCAGAAGCTCTGACCTCAGAGGAGTTAGCTCGAACAAATGAGCCAATGCAACAACGAATCATTCTTGGAATACGCCACCCGTTGGAGGGAAATAACAGCAAAAATCCTGACTCCGATCCCTAAGGAGGAACTGACAAACATGTTCATGGGCACTATGAAGCAACCCTACTCCACTCTCATGGTAACACTACCAGTGGTATATTTCGGCACTATCATTAAGACAGGTGCCCGTATAGAGACTGCCATCAAGAGTGGGGCCATCCACTCCAGTCTAGGACTTGCTCCCCCTAAAATAACAGCCTCAACCAGCAGGAACAATGGTTCTCGGGACTAGAGAAAGAAAGAAGATGTACACATGGTGGCTTCCATTGGACCCATCTGATTACCAACTCCAGTAGCTCAGCCACAGCCAACCATCAGAAACACCCAGCCAGCCCAACCTAACCAAGGGCAAAACCGTCAACAGGATTGACCTCCTAGAAACTTTACCCCTCTTCCCTACACACTCAGCCAACTTCTAGACTTTTTGACCAAGCAGGGTCTTCTTACTCTAAGAGGACCTACTCCCCTCTTACATCTCGACAAACGAAGCAAAAATTACAACGCTGATCATCCATGTGCCTTCCATCAAGGCCCAGGCCATGCTACTGACTATTGCATTAGTCTAAAGTGCGCCATCCAGGATCTTCTGGATGAGGGTAAGGTTGAACTGGCTCCTGACTATAGCAGTATCAACCAGGCACCACTACCTCCACATAACAATCAGGTTAATTTCATTCAGTGGGAAGAGGCTGGGGTAGGGCAATCGAGACCCAGCGCACTCGCAGTCTATGACGGCATCATCAGGCCCTTCTGTCGACCTCTAGTTATAATCTCTCTTCCTCAGTCAAATGTCCAGGCCATCCAAGCACCATTATAAATCCATGCTCTTGAACCGAAAGAAGAGCAGATCGTCTACACAATCCCCTGTCTCGCTAATTGGCCTACAGATCTAGCTCTAGCCTCCACCTCTTTCGGCCCCGTCAGGATCCCTTACATCTCTTCTCAACCTTCCACCCTCAACCATGTACCTGCTCCTCACTCTCTCATCATAGAGAGTGAAAGCATAGCCAATCTAACCCGGTCTGGCTGGGTGTACCAACCTTTAGTGGTTGAGCTAGCAAAAGGGAAAGGAAAAGAGAAAGAAAAAGCAGGGGTGTCAGACCCAGAAAAGGAAGCAGCAGACTCTGCAGTTCTGCTAAAAATCTTGGAAAAGGCGAAAGAATTCAACATAACACAACAATTGAGTAAAGTCCCTGCACAGATTTCCATCTTGGACCTTCTTCTAACTTCCGAGCATCACCAGAAGCAGCTGCTCTGGGTATTTAACAATGCTCATGTAACACCAGACATCACGCCCGAGAAACTAGGGCATATGGTGGGGTAGGTACTCAAATCTAGAATTATCTCCTTCACAGAAGAGGAAATATCGGACAACGAAAGAGATCACACCCGGGCTCTCTACATTGCAGTTCAGTGCATGGACAAGACACTATCATCGATGCTAATCGACAACGGCTCTGGCCTGAACGACTGCAACTTGTCAACATTGCAAAGCCTAGGGCTAGATCTCAGTCAGGTGAGAAGAGACTTATAACAATTAGAGCTTTCGACAACTCTACAAGGTAGAATTTGGGCGACATCGCTCTGACCATCGGGGTCAGACCTGCTCAATTAACTACAAACTTCCAAGTCGTGAATGTATCAGCATCATTCACCTTACTCCTAGGGAGGCCGTTGATCCACGCGGCCAGAGCCATTCCCTCCTCTCTCCACCAAAGAATCAAGTTCATTCAGGATGACCATCTGGTTGTGATCCCTTCAGAGGAGATGGATAGTTCCTTCGGGGACATCCAGGAGATGGGACAGGGCACCGCCTTCATGACTTATCAGTTTGAGCAGGTTAGTTCTATCACCCAGATAGAAGAATAGAACAAGCAAGGAAAACCTGCTATTTGTTAGGATGATGGCCAAGATGAACTATCAATCAGGGTTAGGCCTAAGATTCAGAAATCAAGAGATGAAAAAGAGATATGTACCTCCGCGCTACACACTACCATTCGGATTGGGGTACGAGCCCAAATTTGAGGACTATCTTTCTAAATTTGCAAAGAAGAACCGCCAGTCGGCGAAGCTATAACCCTGACCTCATATCTCTGTAACTTTTCTAATAGGGACCTTCCAAGCCTACCCTAATAACCCTATTGCACCAGTTGTCTCAAACCCCCAACCCAATGCTGAGTCTTCAAGGATTCCAGATTTGGAAGTGTTTAACATGGCCTAGATGTTCGACGAGCTGATTATCGAAGATCCCATAAAAACAGAAGATCCAAATTCAAATATCAAGCCACTGTCGGTCTCTTTTGTTTGAGTCAAGCTTTTGTAAACAACAATCATATTGTTTTATAAATAAAAAAATCTAATATTTTGACTCAAAATCATGTTTTGTATAAACATTTTGGCTGATGACGAAATCACACGAACTCTTCCCCTGGAAGACCTAGTGTCTTGAAGCCACCAAAAACAACATAAGCATGCTAAACTAAGTTGAATTATTTGCCAAGTAATCGCCTGAACTAAGGCTACCCCTGAAACCTTTCTCGAACTTGTGGAAGTTGAGTATGACTCAGAATAAGAAGAGGAACCACCTCAAGAGATCTTGGATCTGCTAGAGCACAGTGAAGGGATCCTGTAGTCAAACATCGAGGACACCGAGACTATTAACCTTGGATCCGAGGAGAATCCCCAGCTCGTCAAGATTGGCACAACCATGAGCCCGAAGCAGAGAACAGACATGATCATCTTCCTAAAGAGCTACAGTGACGACTTCGCCTGGTCATATGCAGACATGCCCGACCTAGACCCAGTATTAGTGGTACACAGATTGCCATTGAACCCTGAAGTCAAACCAGTTAAGAAGAAACTGAGATGGATGAGATCCGAATGGTCATAAAAAGTCAAAGAGGAGGTAGAAAAGCAGATCAAAGCAGGCTTCATGGCAGTAGAAACCTACCCCGAATGGTTAGCTAACATTGTGAGGGTACCCAAGAAGGATGGTAAATTCCGAATGTGTATCGACTACCAAAATCTGAACAAGGTGAGCCCTAAGGATAACTTCCTGCTCCCGCAAATCGACATTCTGGTCGACAACACAACAGGGCACGAGACGCTCTCATTCATGGATGGTTTCTCCAGATACAACCAGATCAGAATGACAGAAGAAGACATGAAGAAGACCTCCTTCATCACACCTTAGGGCACATTCTGCTACAAGGTAATGCCATTCGGACTCAAGAATACAGGGACAACCTATCAGAGGGCGATGACGGCGTTGTTCCATGACATGATTCACAAGACGACTGAAGTCTATGTGGATGACATGATTGTCAAATCTCCAACTACCAGGCAACACCCTGAAGACCTGAAAAAGATGTACAACAGACTCAGAGAATTCGGTCTGAGACTGAATTCGACTAAATGTGACTTTAAAGCCTCATCAGGAAAGCTCATTGGCTTCATAGTCAGTAAATGAGGCATCGAGATCGATCCTGCTAAAGCCAAAGCTATCTCGACATACTAGCGCCCTAAACTGAAAAGGAGATCCACGGTTTCCTGGTAGAATTCAGTACATTAGTCGATTCATCTCTCAGCTCACTTCGATATGCGAACCAATCTTCAAGCTTCTCTGGAAAAACGTACCTACAGTCTGGAACGACGAGTGTCAGGAGACCTTTGACAAGACAAAGCAGTATCTTCTCTATCCTCCAGTACTTGTGCCTCCTACACCGGGACGGCCAGTGCTATTCTACATCTCAGTGTAAGAAACCTCCATAGGGTACGTCCTGACACAACATGACGAGACAGGCAGAATAGAGCAAGCCATCTACTACATCAGTAAGCCCCTACTAGAATATGAAGAGAGGTACAGCCCACTTGAGAAAACTTATCTACCACTAGTCTGGGCTACTCAGTGTCTACGACACTATCGGCTCTCCTACTCGGTAATTCTGATCTCCCGGATGGATCCACTCAAGTATCTGCTAGAAAAGCTAGCCACTACTGGAAGGACAACTCGATGGCTCATGATGTTGTCTGAATTTGACATCACGTACATAACTCAGAAGTCAATCAGAGGGCATGCGATTGTAGATCACCTAGCCCATAGTCTAACACAAGACTACATCTCGGTACATGATCAGTTTCCAGATGAAGCCATCCTGTATACAGAGCCTGAAGAGCAGTAATACCTCGGTTGGGAGCTATACTTCGACGGAGCCGCTAACAGTCATGGACATGGGGCAACAAATGCTCAAACAATGAAGCAGAGTATGAGGCGTGCATATCCGGACTAAAAGAAGCCCTGGGCATCGGGATTGAAGAGATTGACGTCTACGGTGACTCATCTTTGGTAATATATCAGGCAAACGAATCTTGGGCCATCCAAGAACCCCAACTAGTCCCGTACCTGGCCTACCTCAACATGCTGATCACTCAGTTAAGAAGAATCACCTTCAATCACAGGTCCAGGAACCATAACAAATTCGCCGACGCACTGGCTACTCTTGCGTCCATGGTACATATCCCTAGGGGCATCATGCTCTGGCAAATCGAGATTCAGCAACAGGATCAGCCTGGCTACTGCCTTGAGATCAAAGAGGTATCAGACAACAAACCATGGTATACGGACATCAAGCAATATCTCAAGGATGGGACCTTCTCACTCGATGCAACCAAAATAGACCACCAGGCAATTAGAAGATTGGCCATTCAGTTTGTCATCTCTAGAGGAATCCTGTACAAGAGATCACCGAATTTGATCTGGCTCAGGTGCCTCGAGGCTCGTGAAGCTTCATAGGTAGTTGAAGAAGTTCACGGAGGAACTTACGGCCCACACATGAACGAGTTGATGCTCTCCAAGAAGATACTCTGACTGGACTACTACTGGTCCACAATGGAATCTGACTGTTGCCAGTATGTACAGAAGTGCCACCAGTGCCAAATCTATGCCGATAGAATCAATGCATCGCTAACCAGGCTGCACAACCTCACTGCTCCATAGCCATTTTCAGCTTGGGGCATCGACGTCATTGGACCCATAGCTCCGAAAGCATCAAACGGACATCGATTCATCCTGGTTGCAATCGATTATTTCATAAAATGGGTTGAGACAGCCTCTTATGCCAACATTATAGCCTCAGTGGTTCAGTGTTTTCTAAAAAGGGACGTCATCTCCCGATACGGCGTCCCATTTGAGATTGTAACAGACAATGCTCTCAATTTCTGTAACAAGGGGATGACAGATCTCTGCCAAAAGTTTAAGATTCAACATCATAACTCCATGCCATACAAGCCACAGACCAATGGTGTAGTCGAAGCTGCCAATAAAAACATAAAGAAATTCATAGAAAAGACGGTAACCAATTATTCTACCTCGCATAAGATGCTCCCATACACACTCATAGCCTACAGAATGTCCATTCGAACTTCAATTGGGGCAACACCATTTTCTCTGACATATGGTATGGAAGCAATCCTCCCCATCGAAGTACAAATTCCATCGCTCTGGGTGTTAATGGAAGCAGACATCTCAAAGGCAGAATGGGCACAGACCCGATTTGAGTAGCTGAATCTGATCGAAGAGCGGTGACTGAAAGCCATCAAACACTCTCAGGCCTATCAGAGGCGCATTGCTAGGGCATTCAATAGAAAAGTCAAGCCACGAAGCATTGAAGTCGGTGACTTGGTTCTCCAAAATTTTGCCAAACCACCCTGACCCGAGGGGCAAGTGCACTCCCAACTACAAAGGCTCATACATCGTCTGAGACAAATTCTCTGGCGACTTCCTTTGACTTGGACGTATGGATGACGAAGACCTCCCAGAGCCCGTCAACATAGACAAAGTTAAATGATACTAAGCTTATGCTCTAGATCTAATAAGCGCTTTGCACTCAGAGATTCTCTGGGAAATGATAGGAGGCCATCTTTGGCACACTCCTTATCCCCAGCAATGTAAGCCTATTTGTAAATCAATGAAAGCTGCTAGTTATCCCACTTGAGCCTAATAGCCTTTCTTTCACAAAACCATTTTAGGACACCCTCTCTAGCCATTCGTGGTATTGGCCTGAACTACGTTATGACCTGATCCTGCAAAGGGTATGTAGGCAACCTAAAAAATTAGGTGTGGTCACTAAAGGGATCAAGATATCTCCATAATCATCTCCCAAGATGAGTCCAAACGTCCTCTATGTCGCGACCCAAAACCCACCCTAGGAGTTAGAGTGAACTTTGGACGACTAATCATGGCTTACATGACTTGCTTGACAAACCAACCTGCAAAAACCCACAGAGCATATACAATAGATGATGACAGCGGAAACATAACTATAAAACACAGCGGAAGTCTAACAACCTCTAAGTATATACACATGGTCCAAGTTTAATACAAAGAATTCAAAACAAAGAAAGTGCGGACATGCCCGCCAAAATACATGGATATAATCACTCATGCTCACCCACAGCCAATCCACTCAGAATCTAACACCACCTACTGATAACCCTCTACGGGAGGTTCCTCCAAAGGCTCCTCGACGTACTCCTCTTCCACCCATGGACCAGGAGCACAAACATCAAATGGAGCAGCAGCTCCCTCAGAACCTGCCGACATAAGAAGTACGGCTGAGCATGGAATACTCAGCGGGTACCAAATACTAACCAGTAGTCATAGCATAAAAATGGCAATACATAAATCAGGAGCAATTCATATATGTTAGACGGAAACAATTCATATCATACAAGGAAGTAAAGCAATTTATAATCATGCTTGTGTTTCGTAGAAAGCCGATAAAACCTCTTGAAAACATCGTGCACTTGACTTGGCTTGAAATATCTTTTCGTACTTGAAAGCTTGTCGTGTTTGTCTTACTTGATCTTGTCGAGCGTGTCGTACGTGTCATGTCATGCATGTCATGCGTGCTTGCTTGTGATCATGTAACTTGTGAGATACACTTGTGAGATATCCTTGTGAGATTCGCTTGAGAGATGCCTTGAGAGGGAAGGGAGACCCTTCTTTATGCAATGCACTTGCGAGGGAAGGGAGACCCTTCTTCATGATATGTATGTACTTGCGAGGGAAGGGAGGCCCTTCTTCATGATATGCACTTGTGAGTGAGGGGAGACCCCTCGTGGAATGTTGGTTCTTGTTTTCTTGTGAAAAGCGAGGTAAAACATATCGTAGGATATGTCCCACCTCTAACCATGTTCTTGAAAACCTCGATAAATCATGTCATGCATGCCGTGCTCGTAGGAACCGTGTACATACTTGCATTTAAATTTAAATATGACATTTGGGTAATTTCACAACACATATAACATCAATGATTGAGCAATGTAATATTCATATCATTTAGGGAAAGCAAGAAAACACACTATCATAGGCCCTAGCAATATTCATAATTTATTAGGCATGCATTTCCTAATTTACAACTCATTTTATTCACCTTGGCATTTCATCAAACATGGTGTGTTCATTATTCATTATTCATTTAAACCTAAATCATGCTTTTCTAGGTGAGTCTACTCAAATCATAAAGGTGTGTTTATTATGGATACAATGCCCTCCCCATTTTAATCATCACAACACAACCCTTGGCATCCAATCGCCCATTCCATCTCCATTCACCATTCACAACCATCCATCTCATAGCACATGTGTAAATGAAAGAAAATCAAAACAAATAAAGGGAAAAGAGGAACTATAACTAGGAGGGTAGTAAGAAGTACCGACCTTGAAGAAATGAGGAAGAAACCCCTTCCAAAAACGACCGTGAGGTGCTGCCCTAGCTTGGGGAACGCTCTCCACGAGTGCTTGAGCAGTGATCTTGGAGAAAAACCGGACTTGAAGTGATCTAGGGTCTCAAAACCCCTTTGATTCTTCTCCAAAAGCAAAACCCTAGCTTAGGAAACCCTTTCTCCTCTCTTCTAATCCCCCAAATCCTCTAAGTGTTGAGAATGAGCCCTAAAGGCTCGGGTTAAACTCTTAAGGTAAGAGTGAACCAACCAAAAGACCATAATACCCTTACTGAAATTTCTACAAAAACACGAGTGCCTAACACGTTGTGCTGTGAATAGTGCCAAACACGTTGTGCTGTGAATAGTGCCGAACACGTTGTGCTGTGAATAGTGCCAAACACATTGTGCTGTGAATAGTGCCGAACACGTTGTGCTGTGAATCGTGCCGAACACGTTGTGCAGTGAATAGTGCCGAACACGTTGTGCTGTGAATAGTGCCGAACACGTTGTCCGTTGTCTTATGTACAACGTGCCCGTCGTGAGCTGTACAACGTACACGTTGTTTGCTGTACAACGTACCCGTTGTGAGCTGTACAACGTACACGTTGTTTGCTGTACAACGTACCCGTTGTCTGTTGCACAACGGATGCACAACGTGTACGTTATCAGAGCTAGAGCTACGTTATCAGAGTACGTTGTTAGAGCACGTTATCAGAGCTACGTCCTTAGTGCCTTCCGAGCTACGTCCTTAGTGCCTTCCGAGCTACGATTGCCTGCAGGTCCAGACTGTTTTGGCCATATCTTTTGACTCGTTCGTCCGATTTTGACGATTCAACTTGCGTTGGGTTCGTACTTCGAAAAGGAACATTTCTGACTGTTCAGAATTTCTAATTTCTTCCTTATTTATTAATTATACCTCTTTAAAGGCAAAATGGCAACGAAAGTGTCATGCATTAAATGTGAAAAGGTCCGGGGCTCTACATCCTCCCCCCTTACAAAAATTTCGCCCTCGAAATTTAGACGCTACTTGCATTACAAACCAAAAAGAAAATTACAAGTCATATACAAACTTATACAAAAACTCATTCAATTAATTCTGGGTACTTTGCTTTGACTTCGGCTTCACGCTCCCATGTAGCTTCTTCCCGAGCATGGTGTTGCCATTGCACAAGAACCAAAGGGATTGTTTTGTTGCGAAGCACCTGATCTCTTCGATCCAAAATCTGAACCGGCTTTTCAATCAAGGTGAGGTCCTCTCGAATCTCCAATGGTTCCAAGTCTATGACATACGAAGGATCCGCAATGTACTTCCGAAGCATAGACACATGGAAGACGTTGTGAACTGCAGCCATGTGAGGTGGGAGAGCTACCCTGTAAGCAACCTCAGCAACTCGCGTGATAATCTCAAAAGGCCCAACATACCGAGGACTGAGCTTGCCTCGCTTGCCAAATCTCATGATCCCTTTGCTAGGAGATACTTTCACAAAAACTTGATCCCCTACTTGAAATTCCAAGTCCCTACGGCGTGTGTCCGCATAACTTTTCTGGCGATCGTGAGCGGCTTTCAATCGATCCCGAATGATCTTAACTGTGCCTGCAGTTTGCTCAATCAACTCCGGACCAAGTACTTTCCTTTCTCCTACCTCATCCCAATAGAGAGGAGACCTACAACTTCGCCCATACAAGGCCTCAAATGGTGCCATTTGGATACTTGCCTGATAGCTGTTAATATAGGCGAATTCAACCAAAGGCAAGTGCTCTTCCCAACTGCCTCTGAAATCCAACATACAAGCCCGAAGCATGTCTTCAATGACTTGGTTCACTCTCTCGGTTTGTCCATCCGTCTGTGGATGAAAAGCGGTGCTGAAATCAAGTCGGGAACCCATAGCCTCCTGGAAGCTTTTCCAGAATCGTGATGTGAATCTTGGATCCCGATCTGACACAATACTAACGGGCACTCCGTGCAACCTCACCACTTCCTTGATGTACAAAGCGGCTAACTGACTAGAGTTGAAAGTAGTTCGGTAAGGTAAGAAGTGAGCGGACTTCGTCAAACGATCCACTACTACCCATATCGCATCTGAGCCCCTTGCCGTCTTTGGCAAGCCAACTATGAAATCCATGGATATGTTCTCCCATTTCCACTCAGGAATCGGAAGGGACTGTAATAGACCTGCGGGCCACATGTGTTCTGCTTTTACCTGTTGACACACCAAGCACCGTGCTACATATTCCGCAACCTCCCTCTTCATATTCCGCCACCAAAAGTGACTCTTGAGGTTCCGGTACATCTTTGTACCCCCTGGATGCACCGTGTACTTCGAACGGTGTGCTTCATCCAAAATCTCTCTTCGAAGATCTGCATTGGCTGGGATGCACAGCCTTTCCTTGAATGTGATAGCACCCCGACTAGTGAGAGAGAAGTCCTCACTACCCTTAGCAACTTCATTGTCCCGATAAGCCAACAATTCAGCATCCGTGGCTTGGTATTCTTGGATCAAATCTATAATGTATGGCCGAACCGTGACATTTGCCAAGATAGGACTACGAACAAAGTCATTCACGCTAATGTCTAGATTTGCCAAGTCTTCAAGTAGCTTCCATTCTTGCACTAACATGCATGCTAATAACCCCGGAGGTCTTTTACTCAAAGCATCAGCCACTACATTTGCTTTACCCGGGTGGTATTGAATGGTACAATCATAGTCTTTCAAAAATTTCATCCAATGCCGTTGCCTTAGATTCAATTCCTTTTGGGAAAAGAGGTACTTGAGGCTCTTGTGGTCCGTATACACATAGAATTCTACCCCGTATAAGTAATGTCGCCAGATCTTGAGTGCAAACACGACTGCGGCAAGCTCTAAGTCATGCGTGGGGTAATTCTTCTCATGCTCCTTCAATTGCCTCGATGTATAGGCAATGAATTTCTTGTGCTGCATGAGTACACACCCAAGTCCAACGTGTGAGGCATCACTATACACCTCATACCCATAAGGTCCAGATGGCACAGTAAGGACAGGGGCTGTAGTAAGCCTCTTCTTCAGTTCCGTGAAACTGATCTCGCACTTATCACTCCATACAAACTTGGCGTTCTTCCTTGTCAGGTAAGTGAGCGGTGCTGCAAGGCTAGAGAAACCCTCTACGAATCTCCCGTAGTAGCCTGCCAACCCAAGAAAGCTGCGTATCTCGGTAACACTCTTGGGCCTCGCCCAACTCATAATTGCTTCAATCTTCTTTGGATCTACCGAGATACCTTCTGCAGAAACAACGTGGCCTAGGAATGCCACCTCTTCCAACCAAAACTCACACTTGCTAAGTTTGGCGTATAGCTTGTGCTCTCTTAGCATTTCCAAAGCAAGGCATAGGTCGCGTGTGTGATCTTCCCGTGTCTGGGAATAGACCAAAATGTCATCAACAAATACAATCACGCACCTATCAAGATATGGCCGGAACACCCGGTTCATCAAATCCATAAAGGCTGCCGGCGCGTTCGTGAGTCCAAAAGGCATCACCAAAAACTCGTAGTGTCCATACCGAGTCCTGAAAGCAGTTTTGGGAACATCTTCCACCTTAATCTTCAACTGGTGATAACCCGATCGAAGGTCTATCTTCGAGAAAAATCTCGCTCCCTTCAACTGATCGAACAAGTCATCAATCCTAGGCAAGGGATACCTATTCTTTATAGTGACTTTGTTCAATTGCCTGTAATCGACGCACATCCGCATCGAGCCATCTTTCTTCTTAACAAACAACACCGGGGCACCCCACGGTGAGACACTTGGTCGAATGAAACCAAGACCTTGTAATTCTTCCAACTGGGTCTTTAACTCTTTGAGTTCAATAGGGGCCATTCTATACGGAGCCTTGAAAACAGGAGCTGTGCCTGGTGCAAGCTCGGTCACAAACTCAATCTCCCCTGTCTGGAGGCAATCCTGGCAACTCCTCTGGAAATACATCCAAGAACTCACTCACAACCGGAATAGTCGATGAGTCCTTTGCCTCGGGGTTAGCTAAGCTCAACGCCGCAAAACGAGCAATATATCTACTTTTCAACCCGCGAAAGTGGAATGGTTTTCCTTCTACTGGCTTGAAGAGTACCATTTTCTCAAAGCAAGCTACATGCCCATGATGTGCTGCTAACCAATCCATTCCCAATATAACATCAAAGTCTTGGAATCTAAGGACGATGAGATCAACCGCCAACTCGTGGCTTCCAACTTGGACCACAATATTTCTATACACTTTATCTGCCAATACTGTTTTGCCGAGAGGAGTCGAAATGGCTAACTCCGGTTCTAGCTGACTTGGCTCTACAGAAAAGCTTTCTGAAAAACTCGGCGAGACAAATGAATGAGTAGACCCGGTATCAATCAACACTTGAGCCAAATACTCATTGACTAGTAGGGTTCCTGAAATTTTAACTAGCGGAGTTAATCCATGCATCAACAGTGTATACATGTAGGTATATATACATATATAACATGCCAAGTACGTACACAATCAATTAATACTTAACAGTTTAATTTACGGATAATTAAATAAGCTACAACTGCATACCTTGCACTACATCGTCAGATGCAAGTGCATCACCCTTTGTTAAGGCAAAAACTCACCCGTGGTTCGCCTGGCGAGACTGAGGTGTAGACCGGGTAGTCTGAGATGACGCCTGATATGATCCTGCTGGGCGTGCTGGTGGCCTAATCCCCTGAGACTGGCTTGGTAAATGCCGACTGCGGCAATCCCTGATTATATGTCCCTGGCGACCACAATGAAAACATCCACCCGATGCTCTTCGGAAATCTCCTGCCGGGTGCCTTCGGTCGCATGAAGTGCAGACCTCGTGTGTATAAGTCGGAGGGGTCGGAGGTGGAGCATACCTCATCGTCTGAGGTGCAACAGGCCGTGGGGCTGGAAGAGCCTGAGGTCGCGGTGCCCGAGGCACATACTGTCGTGGAGCTGGAGGCGCATAAGATGGCCTCATCGGTGATGCTGGCCACGCATACTGATAAGGGCCGGTACGAGCCCGCCTCTCTAGAGGTGCTGAACTACTGGATTGGCCTCTCGTCAATTCCCTCTTCTTGGACACCGCCTCAGAGTTGGTCTCAACCAACAAGGTTTTATCCACCACTTCAGCGTAAGTGGCGTGCCTAAAGACCGATACTTTCTCCATGATGACATCCTTGAGTCCTTGCTCAAACCTCCTCGCCTTCATTGCCTCGGTGGCAATCATATGTGTCGCGAAGCGTGATAGCTCCGAGAACTTGGCCTCATAAGCGGCCACAGACATCGAACCTTGCTCAAGGTTGATGAATTCTCTCTCTTTCTTTTCCCGTGCTCCAATCGGAAAATACTTCTTGTAAAAAGTATCTTTGAACTCCTCCCAAGTCCAAGGTTGACCCTGCATGGTCAAATCTCGCGTCCTCAATGCGGACAACCACCAATGGTGGGCTTCACCTTCTAGCATGAAAACTGCCCATGCTACTCTATCCTCCTCTGTAGGCGAGAGGACCGTAAAGATCTTCTCCATCTGGAGGATCCATGCCTCCGCAGCAAGAGGGTCCACACTCCCATGGAAGGGTGGAGGCCTCAATCTCCTGAATGCCTCAACTCCAGCGGTACGATGTACTGGAGCTGCGGGCGGTGGAGTAGGTGCCGCCGATGATGGTATAGCCTGCCGAGCCGCCAGTATGGCGAGTGTCTCAGCAATAGAGCCTAAGACCTGAGAGAGGTCCGGCTGCTCATCCTCATCCCATGAAGAAGAGGAAGCTCTGGTATGTGGTCCACGACCCCGTGTGTTCCGTCTCATGACTAAAGTCCTGAGAATAATAACACCACATGAGTCTAACTTGAAACCACAGTTTATTTCAATGCCATTTCATAATAATTCAATTTGTATTAGTTGTATAATACTAATACACATCACATCAAGTCATCAGAGTATTCATCACATTATACTTATACTTTAGTGTTCTGGCGTACCTAGGACCGTACTTGGTTAAAGCAACCATTTTAGACTAAGACTAAAGTTTAGTCTTAAACTTGGAACCAGACTCGTTCCCGACTCACTTCCTTCCTAACTTGTTTCCTAAAATATGCTCTTGTCAAGCCGTGGTATAAGATTCTAAGTGACCCTAGAGACCTAAAGCCTAAGCTTTGATACCACTTCTGTCGCGACCCAAAACCCACCCTTGGAGTTCGAGTGAACTTTGGACGACTAATCATGGCTTACATGACTTGCTTGACAAACCAACCTGCAAAAACCCACAGAGCATATACAATAGAGGATGACAGCGGAAACATAACTATAAAACACAGCGGAAGTCTAACAACCTCTAAGTATATACACATGGTCCAAGTTTAATACAAAGAATTCAAAACAAAGAAAGTGCGGACATGCCCGCCAAAATACATGGATATAATCACTCATGCTCACCCACAGCCAATCCACTCAGAATCTAACACCACCTACTGATAACCCTCTACGGGAGGTTCCTCCAAAGGTTCCTCGACGTACTCCTCTTCCACCCATGGACCAGGAGCACAAACATCAAATGGAGCAGCAGCTCCCTCAGAACCTGCCGACATAAGAAGTACGGCTGAGCATGGAATACTCAGCGGGTACCAAATACTAACCAGTAGTCATAGCATAAAAATGGCAATACATAAATCAGGAGCAATTCATATATGTTAGACGGAAACAATTCATATCATACAAGGAAGTAAAGCAATTTATAATCATGCTTGTGTTTCGTAGAAAGCCGATAAAACCTCTTGAAAACATCGTGCACTTGACTTGGCTTGAAATATCTTTTCGTACTTGAAAGCTTGTCGTGTTTGTCTTACTTGATCTTGTCGAGCGTGTCGTACGTGTCATGTCATGCATGTCATGCGTGCTTGCTTGTGATCATGTAACTTGTGAGATACACTTGTGAGATATCCTTGTGAGATTCGCTTGAGAGATGCCTTGAGAGGGAAGGGAGACCCTTCTTTATGCAATGCACTTGCGAGGGAAGGGAGACCCTTCTTCATGATATGTATGTACTTGCGAGGGAAGGGAGGCCCTTCTTCATGATATGCACTTGTGAGTGAGGGGAGACCCCTCGTGGAATGTTGGTTCTTGTTTTCTTGTGAAAAGCGAGGTAAAACATATCGTAGGATATGTCCCACCTCTAACCATGTTCTTGAAAACCTCGATAAATCATGTCATGCATGCCGTGCTCGTAGGAACCGTGTACATACTTGCATTTAAATTTAAATATGACATTTGGGTAATTTCACAACACATATAACATCAATGATTGAGCAATGTAATATTCATATCATTTAGGGAAAGCAAGAAAACACACTATCATAGGCCCTAGCAATATTCATAATTTATTAGGCATGCATTTCCTAATTTACAACTCATTTTATTCACCTTGGCATTTCATCAAACATGGTGTGTTCATTATTCATTATTCATTTAAACCTAAATCATGCTTTTCTAGGTGAGTCTACTCAAATCATAAAGGTGTGTTTATTATGGATACAATGCCCTCCCCATTTTAATCATCACAACACAACCCTTGGCATCCAATCGCCCATTCCATCTCCATTCACCATTCACAACCATCCATCTCATAGCACATGTGTAAATGAAAGAAAATCAAAACAAATAAAGGGAAAAGAGGAACTATAACTAGGAGGGTAGTAAGAAGTACCGACCTTGAAGAAATGAGGAAGAAACCCCTTCCAAAAACGACCGTGAGGTGCTGCCCTAGCTTGGGGAACGCTCTCCACGAGTGCTTGAGCAGTGATCTTGGAGAAAAATCGGACTTGAAGTGATCTAGGGTCTCAAAACCCCTTTGATTCTTCTCCAAAAGCAAAACCCTAGCTTAGGAAACCCTTTCTCCTCTCTTCTAATCCCCCAAATCCTCTAAGTGTTGAGAATGAGCCCTAAAGGCTCGGGTTAAACTCTTAAGGTAAGAGTGAACCAACCAAAAGACCATAATACCCTTACTGAAATTTCTACAAAAACACGAGTGCCTAACACGTTGTGCTGTGAATAGTGCCAAACACGTTGTGCTGTGAATAGTGCCGAACAAGTTGTACTGTGAATAGTGCCAAACACGTTGTGCTGTGAATAGTGCCGAACACGTTGTGCTGTGAATCGTGCCGAACACGTTGTGCAGTGAATAGTGCCGAACACGTTGTGCTGTGAATCGTGCCGAACACGTTGTGCTGTGAATAGTGCCAAACACGTTGTGCTGTGAATAGTGCCGAACACGTTGTCCGTTGTCTTATGTACAACGTGCCCGTCGTGAGCTGTACAACGTACACGTTGTTTGCTGTACAACGTACCCGTTGTGAGCTGCACAACGGATGCACAACGTATACGTTATCAGAGCTAGAGCTACGTTATCAGAGTACGTTGTCAGAGTAGTGCCTTCCGAGCTACGTCCTTAGTGCCTTCCGAGCTACGATTGCCTGCAGGTCCAGACTGTTTTGGCCATATCTTTTGACTCGTTCGTCCGATTTTGACGATTCAATTTGCGTTGGGTTCGTACTTCGAAAAGGAACATTTCTGACGTTTCATAATTTCCAATTTCTTCCTTATTTATTAATTATACCTCTTTAAAGGCAAAATGGCAATGAAAGTGTCATGCATTAAATGTGAAAAGGTCCGGGGCTCTACACTCTACACCATCCCCAGTAGAGCCAAAGCTCTCTAAAAGTCCCATCGGAGTCCCAAACAAAGCCCGAATGCTCTTGACTTCCCCAACCGGGTGAACTCTCAAAAGGTACAAAATTTTCATGAAAGAAAAACTCAAAATAGAAGTTGAAACATTCTAAAAAGCCAGAGATTCCCCATGGAGCAAACCACTCCGGACTCTTACCCTAACATAATCAACTTTCGGGGACATTCCCCAGGTAGAGACAATTTCTCTCCCATTTCCCCAGCAGAGATAATCTCTCTCAAATTCCCCAGTGGAGCAAAAAAAAAAGATTCCAAGGGATTGCAAATCAACTACAACCCCAGGGTGTCCCGAACTTCGATCCCCCTAGCCTACATTCCGTCTCACTCTAAGTCCTCCTAGATCTCCTAGAAACTACAATTGCAAGCGCAATACCACATCTATATCCTCAGCGGAAACATAATCCCTATAATCCCCCAGAGGAGTACAGTATAGGGCAATGAAGGGAGAAGATCAGTTCCCCCAACAAATTGCGGGCATGAGTGAAAACCGGCAATGATCTCATTGCGCAAAAATCACGCGACCCCCAGACCTAGTCTTGCGGCTAGGGGTAAAAAATGGATAAAAATCAATCAACTTCACAGGCATGAGAAAAATCGGCAACGGTCTTATAGCTCAAAAATTATGCGAATCTAATGACTTGGTCATTCCTAGGGTAAAAGAGGTAGAAAAGCTGAAGAGCAGTTTGGTAACACAATCCGGCGACAATCAGTCTCGTCAAATTCTCAACAAACCCCCGCAGGTTCCCAGTAGATGTCACCGAGAAATAGATTCTCCGGCAGTAGTCTCCAGCAGATTTCCCCCGACAGTAGTCTCCAGGAGATGTCACAACTCCCCAGTGGATAACTGGCAATCTCCAACAGAGTGCCACTTCCTAACAGATCCCTAGCAGTGGTCTACAGCTGAGAGTTCCATTCCCAGCGGATCCCTAATAGAAGCCTCCTTGGCTCTCTACAACACTCTCCCCAGTAAGAAGTCTAGAAGCTTCCACTTCAACAAGCTTCTCCCCAGCCAGAATCCCTAAATCTCCGGTAGCAACAAGATAAACAGGTCTACCACCAAACATCCTTAGCGATGATGAAACCTCTTTTGGGTCATACTCCGCTCTTCGAGAGTGAAAGATAAACTATAGAATCCTCTAAGCCCTGACGAAGGCAATTTACTGGCAAAACTAAAAGCTAGCTAAGCATCTTTTCTGTTAAAATCAAAACTTTTGCAAAAGCCCACAAACAATTTTCATAAACTTTTTTCAAACAGAATTTCTGGTATCAAGACCCGTTCGTACCAACCTGCACTGAGCAGCAGCCCCTGCAAGAAAATCAGAAAGCAGCCAACATCGCGCATCCCTACGAGTCACAGTCAACATTGTCATGGGAAGGTATACTCGCCTTTATCTCCTGCATGACATCATTCTGTATAGCATCACCCCTGCGTGACCAAACTCCTCAGCATCAACATTATCAAAATCCAGCGCCTCCGGGCCATATCAAAATCAATTCAGCTAGTGCCTCTGGGACATGCCATAACCTTTCGACACCCCTGTGAGTCCTTGACATCATCAAGTCTCTATTGACATAAACATACCTTGTCAACATGCCGACACTCACCGTATGTCCCTCTTTCGACACCCATGTGTGTCCTTGACATCATCGAGTCTCTATTGACACAAACACACTTTGTCAACATGCCGACACTCACCGCATGTCCCCCCTTTCAACACCCCCGTGTGTCCTCGACATCCCAGGTGAACATTAACGCCTAGTCAACATGACGACATCTCGCATGTCTCTCCTTTCGACACCCCTATGTATCCTTGACATCATCGAGTCTCCATTGACACCTAATCAACATGCCGACACTCAATGCATGTCCCCTTTTTTGACACCCCCATGTTTTCTCGACATTCCAAGTGAACATTGACGCCTAGTCAACATGCCAACACCTCGTATGCCCCTCCTTTCGATACGCCCGTGTGTTCTTGACATCATTGAGTCTCCATTGACACCTAGTCAACATGCCAACACTCACCGCATGTCCCCTTTTTCGACACCCCATGTGTCCTCGACATCCCAGGTGAACATTAAAGCCTACTCAATATGCCGACACCTGGCATGTCCCTCTTTTTGACACCCCCGTGTGTCCTTCACATCATCGAGTCTCCATTGACGCATAGTCAACATGGCGACACTCACCGCATGTCCCATTTTTCGAAACTTCCATGTGCCTTTGACATCCTAGGTAAACATTGACGTTTAGTTAATATGCCGACACCCTCACATGTCCCTCCTTTTGACACCCTCGTGTGTTCTGGACATCATCGAGTCTCCATTGACACAAACACACCTTATCAACATGCCGGTACTCACTGCATGCCCCCCTTCAATATCCTCATGTGTCCTTGACATTCCAAGTGAGCATCGACATAACATACTTTGTCAGTACCTCGCATGTCCCTCTTTCTTCAACACCCCTGTGTGTCCTCAACATCCCAGATGAGCATCGACATAACACATCTTGTTGACACCTCGTATGTCCTCCTCCCGACACTCCGCATGTCCTTCAGTTATTTTGGCTAAGCACCTCTGGGTAATGTCATAGCAACCAATCGAGTTAGTGCCTCTGGTTCATGTCATCTTGTATAGAATTCATCAATCCTCAGCATAAGTAGCATGAACTACTCTTCATTCCTCAGAAAGTGGCCATAACTGCTTTCATTTTCCTCAAATCGCATCACATTACACCACTGACACAGCATGCACTCGGTGTAAAAATAGGATGATTCCAGTCTTTGTCGTTTAAGTGCCAAATTGGCAATCTCCCGTAAAGAGGGGCAGCTGTAAGCACCTAATTTTTACACCATTCCTTAACTATGGTTAAGCTCTTTTAACCATGGTTGTCCCCAGATGAGTCCCCTTAACCATAGGTCCAACTCTAGGGCTAATCCTAGGTAAACCTAGGACCAACCCTAGTAAACCATAGGACCTAACCCTAGTCAAACCCTAGGACCTAACCCTATCCGAAACCTAGGCCAAAAATCCCAAACTAGCTAAGCCCTTAGGGCTTAAACCCAAGTCTAAGGCCCCTAGGGCCTAAACCCTCGATTTGGGCCCATAAGGCCCAAAAATTCAAAAAGAAACCCCCGTACCACATGCACTGTTGGCCTAGGCTCTGTTTGCGTAAAATCCAATATTGGCGGTAGATTATCTACCAGCATTAGTTTTTAGCCTGCCATTATAATGGCGGTAGTTATTCTACCGCTATTACCTATTTCGTGTTCCAGCAATCAACTGCTCCCCCTGCGCATTAAGCATGCGTCTGGGCAGCCTCTCTCCTCCTCTGCAGCTCCACCTACCCCAGTACTATTGCCATGGGTGTCCCCAACCCTTGGCTTATAAAGTCCCACACCCCAACAGCCTTCTCCCCCAACTGTAACTCCCCTATTCGAACCCTTGCAAATTTGCCGAAGCCTAAACCCTAGTCCAAGAAGTTTAGAACACTCTCAGTAATACCAAGAGCTTCCAGGGACTGTCCTAGCTCCTTCTGAAGCCACCGTGCACCACCACCACCGTAGGCGTCCACTGTCCCCGCCACAGCTGTAGCAGGGTAGGACCCCCTACCCCTCTTTCCCTTCTTTTAACATTATGTGAGCCCCTGATCCTTCCAGGGGACTTGTTCTTTTGTTATATTGTAGAAGCCCAGAATAGGGGGTTCCCCCTACCTTCTTTATAGGTATGGGGGACCCTTCATGGGAATAACCACCTCCCATAGTCTTTAGACCAGCCTTAGGCAGCTTCTGGGGGTCCCTCAGTTCATGAGGGAACCCCTGGAATCATCCTAGTGCAGCCCCGTAGGGCACAACCCTTTCTTTGGATAAGTCTAGGAATGGCAGTAAACACAGTATCGCCATTCCTGGCACTCCCCTTTGCAGCCTCTGTGGCCCTCTTTTGTTCAAGCCCTGATCCATTCCAAGGCCTGGAATGCACTCTTGAGACTTCCCTAGGCATACCCTGGTCCTACCTGGGTCACCCCATCACCTTAACCATGGTTAAAATACAGAAAAAGAAAACTTGTCAGAATGGTGGTAGAACATCTACCGCCATTCTTTGATTTTCTGTTGCAAATGAAACAGGCCACTATAGGCCCATTTTGGAGCCTGGCCCAAAGCCCACCACAAGCCCAAGACACGTGGCAAACTCCCTTTAACCTTACCTGAGGGTCCATGACACCCTGGTTTAAGCTTTAACCCTTGTCCCTGGTTAGCAAAACCATTCTCAGATTAACTGAGAATAGCGGTAGAACATCTACCGCCATTTCCATTATGTACAGAATTGGAAATGACGGTAATGTATTTATCGTTATTCTCATTTATCTACTTAATGGGATTTGTAAGAGCCCAGGCCTGGTAGGAGGCCATTCTAGGCCCTACCAAGCTGCTTATGCCCATTTCAGACATACCCTGACCCTAACCATGGGTTAACCTGACCCCGGTTAGATTTTAACCATGGTTAGTTGACCTAGCCTTAAAGGAAAATTTCTACAAATTTCCTGAAATCCTAAAAAATTAGAAAATACAGAAATGTGCAAATCATGCTCTATAACATTCCTAACCATGGTAAAATGAGCTTAACCATGGTTAATCCTATCCTTGACCATGGTTAAACCCATTTCAACCTTGGAAATTGGAAAAAATCCCTGAAATTGCAAAGCAGTGCTTAACGATCATAAAATTGAATTTAGACCTTACCAACCATGGTTAAACCATCCCTTACCTCCGGTTAAACCCCTTCTTGGCCTCCGGGTCCAATCTTTCCCTACCGGGTCCAATCTCAAGCTTATCGGGCTTACCCTTGACCTCCAGATTCAAACCCTAACCTTTGGGCTTCACCTTTGGCCTTCGGGTCCAACCTTAATCTACCGGCCTAGACTCTTAAGCCTACCGGGCTTGCCCTTGGCCTTTGGGCCCAAACCCCTTAGCCTACCAGGCTTAAACCTTAGCCTCCAGGCCCAAACCCTTTGCCTCCGGGCTTACCTCTTGGCCTACCGGGCCCAATCCCAAGCCTTCGGGCTTATCTTTGGCCTATCTGGCCCATCTCAACTAAACCATGCACTTGACAAACCTGGTCAATCATACCCTAGCCTTCGAGCTAGACCCTAAGCTACCCTTGGTGCACACACACACACTCCCTCAGCTTTGGCACTAGCTCATGTGCCAGAACTACGCTCGGTTTGATCTCACCCCATGTGAGTTCGTTGGCAACCCTACTCGGGTTCGACCCTAGTTAGCTTTTCCCTTCTTGGATTAGTATAAACTAAAAATAAGGTATTTGAACAATAATTGACATTAATTTGGCTTACACCTATAGAGTAGGGAACCATTGTAAAATGGAAGCCCCAGGGTAACAAACAACCTAACTGTGGGCGGACCGGAATCCGTACTCATATCACCTATTTGAACGGATTAGTTGTGAACTATGACATTTAGTTCTCTTGTGGGGCTAAATGCAGGTTAACAAATTTTTGGTCTTGTTTGTGATAAAGTGTATATATCTGTATATGATTTTTGAATTATCCGGTTGGACAGTTTGGGAATACATAATCTCCAGTATATTCAGTTGCTCATGGTTTGTTCAGATTGAGGAAAATTTTGGTAGTCGTTTCTCTTATTCTCTAGGTACATATTACACAATGTGACATGTTTGCTCATAGTCTAAGTCGTGTACTTGAAGAACCATAGGGAAATACTGTCAAAATTTCCTTAAAATGGACTTGCGCTATTAACTTTTGGGGATTATGCATTCCTGAATGGGATAGGAACACTTCACCTGTTAGAAGAGAAGTTGATAACGATAAGAAGCATGCATGCATACATTTTGTGTAGATGATGAAGTCATTTGACAGCTGTTTTATTGCAATTGACTGATATGATGAATGTTTGCTATTTCTTAGAATAGCTAACGAAGAAGGACTTACCTATCTAATCTCATCCCTCATGGACAGGAGTTGTATTGGAATGTCAAGATACTACTTTTCATAAGTTTTGACAAAACTCAAAATGATAAAATTTCCTATATTTAAACATGCATATGATCTGTTTTGGGTTACATAGGGCGTCAAGGGAATACATAGAAGGGGTGAAGGGGTTTATAGAGTTTGCTAGCCCGTGGAGTGACTGATAACATTGGCGGTATAAAGTGTCCATGTTCCAAATGCAACAATGTGGTTTATCAAGAGATAGGTACAACGTACGACCATATGATCTGTTATGGATTCGACTTGAATTATAAAATATTATTTTATCACGGGGAAGACATATTACAACACACATCGGTTGGCCAAGTATCTCAAAATCCTGACGTGCACGATAGACAGAATGAGATGGAAGATCTGGTGCATGATTTGTTTGGGGTAGCAAATCAAGATGAAACCGACACCAGTAGTCGGGATCCCACTCCTATGGCGGATGCAGGATAGGCTTTGTATCCAGGATGTCTGAATCATACGAAGTTGACTTTCATTGTAAGATTATATCACATTAAGTGTCTAAGTAGATGGACCAATAAATTATTCACCTTGTTACTTGAGTTGTTGAGGGAGATACTCCTCCAACACTACCGGATACGTACTTTTAGACAACAAAAGTGATGTCTGACTTAGGGCTTAAATATGAAAAAATTGATGCTTGCATCAATGATTGCATGCTTTACTGGAAAGACACTGTGAACAAGCAGACATATGACATTTGTGGTGAATCAAGATGGAAGACAGGGGATGATTAGTCGGGATGCAAGAAAAAGAAGACTCCGACGAAGATTTTGCGTCACTTTCCGTTGAAACCTAAGTTACAAAGATTGTTTATGTCGTCCAAGATTGCTTCTGAAATGAGATGGCATGATGAGGGTCGAACTAAGGATGGGAGGTTAAGGCATCCTGCAAACTCACCAGCCTGGGAAAATTTGGACAACAAGTACCCTTTTTTATCTTCGGATACTCGAAATGTGAGACTTGTGTTGGCGATTGACGGCTTCAATCCATTTAGGACAATGAGTATTGCTCACAACACATGGCCTGTGGTTCTTATCCCATACAACTTACCACCGTGGATGTGGATGAAGCAACCAAACTTCATTCTGTCCTTGCTTATTTCCGATCCCTCCGGGCCTGGAAATGCCATTGATGTCTACATGATGCCTCTAGTTGAAGAGTTGAAGGATTTGTGGGAGAATGGTTTACCAACTTATGATGCGTCGAAAAATGAGACATTTATAATGCGTGTAGCATTACTCTGGACCATTAGCGAGCATTTATCACTTAATATATATATCAGTGCCCATGGGACATAATTAGATTTGTTGTTTATCATTTCGAAGTGCAGAAAACTCCCAATTTCATATATATTTTTGCTTCTTGCATCCATCGTCTACTTTCTTCTTTTTTCCAAGCAATTCATACATGTTAGCAATTCTATAAGAACAGTACACATTAAATAAGAAAATCCACAAGGAATTCATAATATTACTCCTACATACATGGTTATATATTTTCCATATGCGTTTCAGCTAACTCCTAGCTAGGAGTCTCTTACATATCATCGAATACTGAAGAGAGGTGATGATATCCATAGTGCACCTGAAACTATACTTCTCTATCAGAAATCCAACTGAAGGGAATGGTAGGTGCACTTTTGGCCCTTCCTTGAGCTATCTCACCGAGCCGTCTGATCTTTGCAGTTGATCCGCATATATAGTCTTGAGCCTTTCTCCCCTCACTGGAAAGACATGTCAACTTGTCCACATTCCATCTACCCACCAAAAATTCCAGGATATCGGCGTAGTCCTTGGCCGTATAAACCCCCAGCCTCTGGGCAACGGCTGAGAAGTGCTCAAATAGGTTGTCATCCCGGCCATCGTACATCATTGTAGCCGGCATCGAGAACTTCTTCCTCACCATGTCCGCAAAGGCCAAGACAGTACCATCTGGATCAATCTCAAAGAGCTTCTCCACAATCTGTGTGTATGCAGTTTCGTGGCGCTTCTCATCTGCAGCGATGGTACCGCATATTTGAGCCAGATTTTTGTCCCCATACTGCTTGGCAAGCCTGCCCATGGCCCCATGGGAGAAGAAGGTTGCTCTCTCTTGGAAGGATGTGTAGATGAAGGTAAGGTAGGGGCTGTTTTCTGTCTGTAGATACTGTAAGAATATTGGGAAAATATATATATATAGGAGTCAACAAGTAAAAACAATATCATACCATTGAGAGCATTGTTTTAATAAAAAGCTTAATTTGAAAGATTAATGCCAAATCAAAGTAAAGGTTTGAACTTAATTTGAATATATGATCATACCATTCCGGACCCAATCAAATACTGAATTGTCTTCTCAATCTGCTTCATGTCTACTCGTCCAGACAAGGAGAGGTACTTATTGAGAAGGTCACCATGGCGGTTCTCTTCAGCTGTCCAGGACCTTATCCAGACGGCCCAAGAAGTGAGACTTGCACCGGTTTCATCGCGAACTCCATCTAGGGAATTAAGAATTGTTTGGTAAGTCGGGAGGGCTTCCTCGGTGATCATAGAACCGACCAAGGCCACGAGGTAGTCGTCTGGAATCCCCTTGGATCGCTCCCTTAATTCCTGGACTCTCTCAATGAATCCCCCCGAGGTGGAATCCGGCAGAAAATCTTGTGGCTGCCAACACTTGTCAACAGGCTTCAGTTGCACCAAGATGTTCTTCTCCACCCAATCCTCCAGGGATTTGAAGATTTCCATCTTTTGTGGTGGCATGGAGTGAGTTACTTGAACATCTAAGTGCTTCTTCACGTTCTGATCAACCGTCCTAAATGAAGCATAGTTTGTTAGCTATTTAATTTGCCTTAGAAACTTGCAATTGAAATGGGTTAATGCAAATAATCTGTTAATATGGTGTACTTTTAGTACTATGATAGCATTAATACTATGCAAAGATGAACAGATGAACTCACTTAGAGACGGAGGGATGGGTGGAAGCCATGAAAACCTTTGGAGATCCGAGATTGGCAGCTGGAGGGAGAGCAAAATAGGGCAACTTCTGAGATTCAAAGGGGAGGGGAGTGAGGTTCAGAGCCATTTCTCTTGGGCTTTAACCTTTTGCTTTTGTCTTCTACCTATATAAGAGAGAGAGAGAGAGAAGTGACTATAAAGAGGAGTTCGGATGGGCAACAGTCGCTTGCTGTTGCCCATATGTGTCTTATAAAATGGGGCAACTTACCATGTGAATAGTAAGTGGCCCCCATTTTTCAAGACACATATGGGCAACATGGCAACAGCAAGCGCTGTTGCCCATCCAAACTCTTATAAAGAGTGAGTTGGACTGTCCGATTTAAAATCTAATGACACCAAACATAAAGTGGGTCCACCAATAAATGCACATAAGCCTTGGCGCCGAGCTCTCGATAGTACATATTACCGAGAGTTTTTTTTTTTTATCACTTTCCATAACATTACAGATTTTTTTGTTTTTGTTTTAGGGTAAGATAACATCATAGATAATACGAGGGAAAGAGGAAGCTTTTATGGCTATTAGTTATTGTTTATACACAAGTTTTCTTTTTGGCATTTTAGAAATGAGTTGGATGGAAGGTGCCGGTGTTGATCACAATAAAATGGGTTGGATAATTTTAGGGACACATGACATGTTTTAGTAAGAGGCACACAACATCTGTGTGCCATATTGTACACGCCAAACGGTCTCTCATTAGAATTATGTGGATGCCCATTTATGGTTTATACCAAGTTGCCCCCCTACACTTTGAAGAAAAAAAAAAAACTAAGTTTTATACTATATTATTTAATTTAAGAGAGCATAGCCATGGGCAAGAGACCTAACTTTAAAAAATATATATTCTCTGCATATGGATGTAATTAAATAGACAAGATAACTCACAAACTTGGCCATCAATAAAAAAAATTGAGAGCTATGCCTCTGAACCCCCACACCCGTAGATCAAGAATATTTCGTACTTGCCTAATCATTCTTCATAAACTCATCAATAATCATTACTAACATTATTAGTCAACTGTTGCTTGTGCCCTACAAAAAACCCTAGCTCTGCCCTGCTTAAGGGGATACTTCTACCATATTATTTAAGAGAAATTTTACCACCCCCATTCGTAGTTCCGTCTTTGGGAATTCATCCCAGGATCTCCTCCTCGCAAAACTTTACCATCCTAGCTAGAGGGGTGGATATATTTAATTTTATTTAACTACTAAATCGGCCTCAAAGCAAGGAAGCAAGACAAGCATGGGAGATAGAAAGACGTTAGTTTTCAACAATCTCATGGAAGGATGGTTAAGGGCATCCCAAATTAAGGGGTATATCGATGGTTCAAAACCCCTTTCATTAAGGTCAACAACCCTATGAACTTTGGACCAAAAATAAAATTAAAAAAAAAAAATGAAGGACTTTGATAGAAGAACAGAGTACTAGGGTTAACCGAGACCTCTTCTTATAATATTTTTTCAAGAATTAGACACAATTTATTTATATGCTACATATAATTTTATACCTTGTAGGCAACAAGTTAGGGATTTTCCTAGGGCTGCACAAAGCCTGATTGGCCCGATGGTGTGGCTCGGCTCGGCCCGGCCAGGTTTGGCCCGAATTTTAGGCTCGAACGGGCCAAGACAAGCCTAAAAAAAAGCCCGAAAACTCATTCAAGCCGAGCTCGGGCCAACCCCTGTGCGGCTCGGCTCTATTGATGCTCGGTTTGGCCCGAACTCGACTCGGCTCGGCTCGAATATTATTAAAAAAAAAAAAAAAAAATATATATATATATATATATATATATATATATATATATATATATATATATATATATATATAATATAAAATATTATTTTTTTAAAAAATATTCAAGCCGAGCTCGAGCTTGAATCAATTTGGGCCGAGCCGAGCTTCGAACCAAACTTTTGAATTCGGGAAGAGCTACGGGCCGCACTTTCAAGCTTCATTTTGGGCCGAGCCGGGCTTCGGGCCTAGATCAAATCCTTTCAAGCTTAGCCGGGCTTGGCCAAGCCCGGAAAAGCCCAGCCCGAATACAACCCTAGTTTTTCCACTTTAGAAGGAGCATATAAAATTCCAATTTCAAAACCAACAATTTTCTTATACCCTAACTTAACGATAGAAGAGAAAGGGTTAGGGACACCCCGAGTTTCCAAAAAAAAAAAGTCTCGATGGATAAACCGGGAGCTTACAGTCCTAAAAGCTTTATATATCCTATAGTCAAACTAATGAGAATAAACACTTATTCAAAACTTATCTGGAGTCGCCAAGAAAAAATTCCTACTGACAGGAAATGAAATTAATTATTAAATTTGCATTTTCCAAAAGGATAAAGCTTCGGAGACCGTATGATATCATACCTAACTGAGACCGTCCCTATTGGAGGGAGCATCTAACTTAACATTCACCGTCCACTCATTGATCCTATAAAAACTAGTTCAAGTTATTTTAATTTTTTTCTTTTAAAAAAAGAAGTTATTTTAACTGAATTAGTTAAAATAACTTGAATCACATTATTTTATTTTAGTAAACCATACAAATTAACTGATTAATTCAGTTAAAATAACGTGAATCTTGTTATTTTGGGTGTACCATACAAATTAATTGATTCGGTTTAAATAACATATATCACGTGTTTTGGCTTTAAATCAAATTATTTGAGTGAGCCATAGAAATTAACTGATTCAGGTGAAATAACCTGAATTGTGTTATTCTAAGTGATGTGGTTAAAATAACATGATTCATGTTATTTAAATCACTATTTTACTTCAAAATGAAAAAGCTTTCACGGGATGAGTAGGTAGGTGGTGACCAAATTTTTTGGTCGTCTTAGAGTGCCGGAAAAATGCAGATGGTCTGGATTAGGGCTGAGACTGTACAGTCTCCATAGGCACGTTCTTTCTAAAATACCCGTCATTAGGATGTCTTGGGGGTAATCTGGGGATAACTTTTGAACCAGAGCTACTATTCATATTTAATTTATATTTAAATAGAAATGAGTATACTCTCTCTCTCTCCATATATATATTTACACATGACTATGGTGCAATACACCTCCATGTGATAGTGCCAATCACAGGGCATATCAAATATCATACAAAGCACCAACACCATTGATCCTTCTCACTCTAGCAAAGATATCTATTTCATGTTTGCTTGTTACAGCGATTATTAAATTGCTAAGTATCTTCAATTTTCCTTCTTGGCTTGCAATGCCTTAAAATTTGCCACACTTGGGTCATGGATGATGAAGAAAGGTACAATCCACGAGGTTTAAGTTGTGCTTAATTTAAGGGATATTGCTAGATATTTGATACGTATCTCCCATGTTGAGCCAAACAAGAAACCATCTTTGAAACAAACAGTGTGTGACTGTGTGTACAACTAGTTCTTGCAAAGATACACAAGAAGCACTCATGCCTGCTTGTGCTCATGCTTTTCCTATGCAAACCAGCCTTCAACCAAAAAACCAATATAGTCACGTTTCCACAATTATCGAGTGATTCAATTCTATTATATAATAACAAATTTTGGGAGGTACCATACATTACATATCTCAAGCCACGAAGAGATACGATTGGATAAATCCTAGAGATCTATCCCTCCGTGACTAAATTTGATACGTTTTTTCGTTAAAAAAAAAAACTGTCATTTCAGCTGTTTGTAAATACCTCAATCTCTTTTCTGATGTTGTATTATGACCCATTGATTTTTAAATCTTTCGTAAATCCACCCTTAAGTTAGTTTTCCATTCATAATTAGTTAACATATGTTAGTTTTTTTTTATGAAAAATATCCTTTTAACCTATTTTTACAAATAACCTTATATTAATTGGAATACAATGACTTTGTTGTAGGGGTGTAAACGAGCTGAGTTGAGCTGAGCCAGATGCCTTTCAAGCTCGGCAAGTGACATATATATGCTAGCTCGAGCTCATCTTGAGCTCAATTCGAGCCCTTGAATGCTAGCTTGAGCTTGACTCGTCTATAGATAATCGATCTTGAGCTAGCTCGCGAGCTTGCGCTATTATTTGAGTCTCGTTTACCTTAATTTTAACAAAAATAATTCAAATCAAAATCCTAACATTCTCATCAGATTCTCCTAAAAAAAGCCATAAGAATTGAACATAGTTATTCTCGTGAGTCTAGTTGATGAAACATAATATAGAGAATCTATAAATTTTGAAAATATGAAGTTACTTTTTTATGTTTTACCTCAACAAAAAATTATATTTAAGTTTCTTAACTTTTACGTGGAAACTAATATTATTAAGGTATTATAAGTAGTACAGTAAAAAATAATCGAGCTAAGGCAAGTCGAACCGCTCGTTGCTTGTGTTCGGCTTGATTAACAAACAAGCTCAATCATTTGGCTCAGTTCAGCTTGGCTCGGCTCAATGAGCTCAAATACCCAACTTAAGCTCGGCTTATTTCAAGACGAGTCGAGCTGGCTCACAAGCTAGCTCGGCTCATTAACAGCCCTACTTTGTTGGGAGCCTGGGACCCTTAATTCGTTGGCCATTTCTCTCTCTCTCTCTCTATCTCTCATAACTCTTCATTAATGAAATTAAGTTTAAGTTTTGTAAAGGGTTAGGCTACATTAGGGTTCTTTCTAAAAAAATAAAATAAAAAAGGATAATGACATGGTCTAAGAACAAACAAAGAAGGAATTGACTAGTGCATTCTAGTCTAAGCTATAGTCTAAATCCTTGGCCAAATGCTTGTTACGTGCACCATGATATTCATATTTGTTCATTTGCTTTTCACGGGTTGTAAGACAGACAAGATCGCTAGACGTCTCACTAGGCTTTTAGACTATCCTCAAAAAAATTATGCTCCACCCGCTACCTCAACTTCACCTGTAAGTAACAAAAGAATGAAAAAATCTTAGGACTTTGCTATTGAGACCGCAAAAGGGCCGAGACCACTGAAACCGTGCATCCATGCACGGTTTCAGTGGGCCGAGATGCACGGTTTCAGTGGTCTCGGCCCTTATGAATCATTTCCCAAAATCTTATCAATGTTTGTACTCTCCCTACGTACATTGATACAACTTTGTTTAATTCCATTAAGCTTGATGGAAGCAACTATTTGCTATGGCATAGTTAGATCGAACCCATATATACTTTTTCGGTCCATCTTATTATTGGATTCCTTGATGGCACACCACCTCAGTTTATGGTAGCTAGAGAAGGCAGATTGCCCAAATCCAGAGTTCAACAAATGGCGAAGAATTGACAAATACCTGGCCAGTCTTCTCAACAACACCCTCACCGACAGTGTCCATGCTCAGGTTGTTGGACTCTCCACCAAGAGACAGATCTTTGAGTCTCTCACGACGACTTTCTCTCAAAGTCGCAGGCCCAAGCAATGCAAGTTGAAACTCCACCTACAGACCCTTAAAAAGGGATCAACATAAATCATCGAATTTTTGAAACGTCTGAAGAAGATTTCGGACTTGCTCACTTCTATTAAGTAACCAGTTGCAAATCAAGATCTTGTTCTACACACTCTTGTCGGCCTAAACTCCGAATATGAGTCATTTATCACCACCATTACCAATTTCGCAAAACTTAATTCTATATGGAATCTCCATGCACCACAGCCGTATCACCAAAGAGGCCATGACTATTGGGCCCCTCGAGGTTGCCAAGACAATTCCCAAATTGACTTGTCCTCTCCATTCAAACAGCAACATCCACTTCCCCACCCACGGTTCTCCGACCCATGTCAGATCAGTGATACGGCCTCCCAATGTTCCTACCCTTATCAAGGAGATATAACTCAAAAATCCTTTGCAGCTATGAGCATGACAGAACCACAAGATTCAAACTGGTATCTTGACTACGGGGCAACTAGTCACATGACCAACAATCAAGTTTTGAGTATAACGGTATTGATTCAGTCAAGGTTGATAATGGGCATGGCCTCCTGATCTCTCATGTTGGTTCCATTTTACACACTGATAGTAGTACTTTTTCAGTCCAGGATGCTCTACATGTACCTGCTAGTAAGAAGAATCTAGTTTCCGTTGCAAAATTCATAAAAGATAATGAATGTTGCTTTATCTTTTATCCATTGGGGTTCATCATCAAGGATCTACAAACTGAGACAACTCTTCTAGAGGACCGTCTGAAGGAAATCATTATCTAAGCACCCCATTTTTTGCACTCTTTCAAAGTTCCAAGGGACCACAACCCAATACCCAAGGTCCAACTACCCAAATCCCCATTAAATTAAGTCCCTATTACCTTTATTCAACCATAGCCCAGGCCCAAAAATTTGGAAAAAGCTCATTTTAGTACAAGTGTTAGAATTGCAGTAATCATTTTACCATCATTCATTGTTTAGCCTAAATTCAGAAATGTTGGTACTCCCAGTACCAACATTTACTTTACTCGACCAAATTCAAGTATTTTAGGTTTATTCGGTAAAGCCTAGTCCCATTTGAAGTAAATTCTTCAAAATGATGATAATCCGATTATCTACGTTACCAAATCAGGCCAATTAAGGTATGATGATACTGTGTTTACCATCATTCTTGGACAGTGCACATAATAGTATGTCTTACCAAAAAACCTCATTTCTATCTCTCCAAATCCTCTTTCAGCGCTCCACCTACTCGAATACTATTTACCAAGCTAGCCCAACCTTTCATTTTCCTATAAATACCCCCATCCATTAGCCTTTAAGCTTATTCTGCCCTTCCACCTCAAAACTCTCGTAGTTTGAAAAGAGAGCAAAGTCCATCCCCAACCTATGGAAGAGAACGAATTTGACCCACAAAGAATGAAAAATCTAAGTCAATAACCTCTAGGACAACCCTCTCTTGAGGTTACATTCCTCTTCCTTACAGCATTGAAGAAAGGAGAAGAAGATTAGGTCCTTTCTTCCTATCCTTTTCATTTCTGTTATGTGCATTCCTTAGTTAATTTCCCTTTTGTTTAAGAGGGCATGTACCCTTGCAAAAGAAATAAGGGACCTCCTATGTTGCATCCCATAGCATAGGAGGTCCCATGCTAAGGAAGAGGATAGGTGCTCCTTTTTCTTTTCTTTGACATCTCTCTTTCTTTTGCATATCTTAGGCTTGAGTGTACTCTTTGGTGACTCATGATCCTAGTTGATAGAAGATTGACCCTGGACAATCTTTTTTTAGGGCTCTGCAACATAATGTCAGCACTCACTCCACCACCATTACAAAATCTAACTGATCGGTTGCTGACAGTAAAGCCTGTATCGTCAATACCCTACAGAGCTCGGAAAGTGCCTAAAGATCCCATTTGAAACCCCTTTCACACCCACTGACCCCTTAGTTTATTTTGGATTTTACCTCTCCTTATTTGATCTTTCCTAATTCTTTTGAGCCCCTCCGCAATTATAAAGTGGGAGAATTCAGTATAGAGCTAAAATGGTGGTATTGAGATTACGACCATTTTGGACAGTGCTCATTTTCGGTACATCCCTTATTTATGGCCCAATTCCTAACCCATCTAGTAATTGAACTAAAGCCTCTTTCATCCTTCTAAACCTGTTAGCCTCCAAAGTTTGTTAGTTTCAGCCTAGTCTAGAAGCAAAGTTGCTTTACAAAACTTTCTTGTAATGGCGCCAATGTCAGTACCGAGATTTCTCTACTTAGTTTACCTGGAGAATGACGGTACCGTCATTCCCATTAATATTGTAAAACAACATTAATTCATTACTTCATGCTGCTGATTTCCCTTGACCTCTTAACCTCACCTAGGGTTAAATTTTAACCATGATTAATTTGTCAACCTATTGAAATGAGCCTAAAACTATTCAATAATAGACCAAAATACCAAAAATAATTCAAAAATAACCAAAATACAAAACAAAAATGCACCAACTATCCTCTTGATTAGACTACACTGGTTTGATCCTACCAAGTTGGGTATGTAGGCAACCCAAGCAAGGCTCCAACCTTCCCCTAGGTTAGTAATTTGGCTTTAATTAGCATAATCAAAATATCATTTTAATTCTTTTAGCAATTTCAACTTAATTAGCTTAGACTTAGGAAGTAGGCTATCATCTTCGAATGGGGGGCCCAGGGGGCCTTACAACTCCCCCAAAACTTAAGCAAATCTCTTACCCAGAACTTTGACTAGACCTTAGGCCTATATAAATTTCTCCTCAAGATCCTATTTTCCCTTAAAATAAATAGGTCATACATTTTCTCCCAAAAGGGGAGTAAGAGGCTAGAAAAATTCTTGGGCCCCATGCATGGGATATATAGTCTAGATCTTTTGTAGAGACTTCTACAAGATTCTTTGTGTTAGTATAGAATGCCCTCGAAAATCAAGTACACGTGATTAATATGGTTAATCACATAAATATCCATTCATAGTCTCTTGCATGCATATTAATTATAGGTAGTGTAAATGTTTCATTGTGATGTGAACACTATGTCCTTAGGATATATTACGAATGAGAAGTCTTGTCATGGTTGGACCATAGACATGAGATAAGGAACTCTACTAATCCTAAAATGGTCTAGGCTATGGGTGTTGATTGGGCATCACACTTCATTATAGCCTATACATGTGATGTCTCTATAGGATAGTAAGATGTATATACATCATAGAGAGTAGAGACTATCAGACTTTTAGACATATATGCCCACGAAAGTTGTTGGACATATATGCCCTCAAAAGCCAATAAGAGACTTTTCTATGTTTATTAGACAAACATCATATTCACACAACCAACTATAAAGGGTATTTATATTAATTACTATCTCATTTGATGATGACATAAAGTTCCATATGTAACATTGTAGTAAAATCATGTAAAGGTTGCGAGGAGATATGATTTTCTAGTTCCTTACAAACCTAATATTGTTCGAAGCCTCTAGAGTACTGGTTGGGCATCGTACTTCATCATGGCTTGCACATGTGTATGAGATAGTGTGATGAATCTCATTCACAGAGAGTGTTGACTCTTGACTAACATATGAGTATATGTAGCAAGTACATAATACTGAACGTGGTCACTAGTGGATACTCTATAGAATATACTGTCAGATTGTATTAGGGTTATCCATTCAAAAAATTGTCCTTAGACCTATGAGGTTAACATCTTCTCAAACATCTATCTATATGGCTTTGATGTGTCAATCGGCAATATCCAATACACAGGACTAACTCCAGGTACGTTAGGTCATGTACACAATGTTTGGAGAAGTGTGTAAACACTCAATAAAGAATCCACAACTCCTTTATTGGAGATAATGATATCAAGGTGATACTTGTTGAACTGAACTGTTAAATCCAGTACTGGTGCTTTTTTGGTAAAATGGTTTTTATCGAAGTTGATATTTTCAATATGGAAAAGTATATATAAATATATATATGTCAGTTTTTTTCTAATGTTTCTTCAAAAGTGTTTTGGAAGTTCAGTTCATTGAAAAAGTAATCATGAGAAAGGGTTCTATTCATAAGCTAGGGACTAGACAGTGGAATTGTTCCAATCCCGGAAGCTTACAAGTGATATTGGAATGTGGAATGATTTATTTGTAAATAAATTGTGAGATAGTACTTACAAATAATTCTCTATTTTCTGGAGGTTAATCACATTGTATTAATGGACATTATTGTGATTGGTGGAAGTCCAGGGATATAGATGAAATTCCATAATCCTAATGGAGTGATAGGAAAGGTGTTTCCTAGTAACAATGTTTTAACCAAAAGGTTGAGTACTTTATCCCACAACCGGAAATAGGAGATCCCTTTAGATATCACACACTATGACCTTCTTAAAGCTTTTAATTTAATTATTAATTAAATTAATTAATTTCTCTAAGTAATCACTATATGGTATAGTGAAGCTCTAAAAGGTAAAATCACATTAGATGTGATAAACCAAATGGGTAAGACCCATTGGAGATTTTGATAAAAGATCAAAAGTGACCTTTAGGATTTTGGAAACCCTAAGAGGCATGTGGAAGTGGGGCCCACCTAGGGTGGGACGCCCACTTCAAGAGGAAACCTTAATTAATTAGTTCCTAGTTAATTAACTCCTTATTGGACAAGGTTAGTTGGTTAGTTAGTTAGTTATTTACTAATTAAAGATTCTCTAATTCTTAGAGATTCTATTAGTTAGTTACTAATTCAAGATTCCTTATTGGATAAGGATAAGATTAGTTACTAATGGATAAAGTTAGTTTCTTTTAAGATTAATCCTAATTGGATTTGGAGAATAATCATTAAGGAAACAATTGAGGAATCCTAATTGGATTAGGATAAGGTTGAGGTATTGTAATTGGATTACAATTCAAGCAACCAAGAAGAGCCTATAAAGAGGAGTGGATGCCCATCCCTTGGGTAGATTTTTCTTCAAATTTTCTACTCTCTCTCCTCTCCTCTAAGTTCACGCTCAACCCTCTTTCCCTTTGAGGGTGTACGGTCACCCCTCTCTCTCTCTTCTTTTGTGTTCTAGTTTGAATATCAAGAAGAAGGAGATCAAGCCATCTTGATTCATCAAGAAAGGATCTTTAGTTCAAGATCCAAGAATTAGAATTTGGAAGGGTCATTAGCTTCCATTAGAGAAAGCTTTAAAAGAAAAAGAAGGTTCGTGTGGATCGCGAAGGAGACTTGACACTTGTGAAGTTTTGCGAGTACTGTTCTAAAGTGAATTTGACTTAACAATTTTAAAGTCGCAAAGGTGAATGTTATTTAAACCTTCATTGAATAAAATCAATTAGAATCTTAGTCAAATCTTGAGATTCGATGTATGCCCCCTAAGAACTGTTTTTCTAAAATTAAAAATGGGCATACTTTTAAAAGTTATTTTTTATTAATCTATTTTTCAATAAGCATGTTCATTTCACACATAATCTTCTATATTGGGTATTATAATTTATAGTATCTCAGTAGATGAGATCACTTTGTCCCTTAGGTAAAACATTTGTTAGACATGATGCCCAGAAAAGTCATTTAGATTATAAGATTCTTATTAATTAGATTAATAGAGACATCTTCTTTATCTATTGTGTATTTGTTATGGGTAATTGACCATGATCATGAGATGATCTATATGATATGAGATATCGATAAAGGTCCATAGGATATATTGTAAGAAAGTTATGTGATGGGACTATCACAGGCTGATATAGCTTTCCAGTTCCTTATACCTTATATAGTCACAGCTATGGGTGAAGCTGGGCACTTCACTTATATGGCTGCCACAATGCTAAGATGTTCTTAATAGTTGAGATGTAGTTTTATCTCAAACTATTGTAGTGGAGACTACACATCAGCATATGGGTGCTTAAATGTACATTGACTGATTGCATGCAATGAGAGACCTCTTGCATAAACATACTATCAGATAGTTGGTCTCTCATTCACATTGAACAGTTTCAATGATCCTTAGATCTGATGAGTTCATTTATAACTGAGCAGTAATTTGACTGTTTTGATTCTACCAAAGTACTCTCTACCTTAGGGAATACGATACAATGACAGTTGGATAGTCAGAAAGCTATTCGAGTCATGATGAATTTCAAACATGAAATCCATGCTCATTAAATTGAGAGATTATCCAAGTTCTGGGTAAGACAGTCAATTAAGCTTAAGTCCTGCGCAGGTGATTTTGAAACAAAATAAGTTTAAAATATATTATACTTATAAAAAATATTTTCTCAAAATGTTTTACAAGAGAAAATGTTTCTCATGGCTTAATCAAATGTCTTGGAAACCCGAATGATGTGCAATGGGTTATGAGTTAGATAGTATAAATAATCTCAAATGCCCATTAGGGATAATGTATTTGGAAAGAACAATTGAATTAAAAAGTTTATGTGTTGAGATCCTTAATAGTTATTGTTCTTACACTGTGATTCAATTGCAACATGGATATCTCACGTCACTTACAATTCCGATGTCATTCCTATTTAGGATCAATGAGATAACATTGGGTAAGTCAGGATTAGAATGTCCCAGAGCAATCTGTGGAGATGCTCATATAAGAAATACAAGCTCAATAATAGATTAAATGTTAATCTATAAATTAAATGATTAAATGTTAATCTATAAATTAAATGATTAAATGCTAATCATTAAGAAAATGAATTAAAAGTTAATCTATGGTTTAAATTAATTGTTAATTTAAATTAAAGGATAATATTTATAATTATTTAATTAACATTAAATAAGGGAAAATGGGTTTGACCCATATCCATTAAACCCATAAAATATGGACCTTATTAGTGGGCCCAATCCCATGGATTAAAACCCTAGGGTGGGGTGCCCACTTGGTGTTTCATAATTGGATTAATATAATGTTAGTAGAATAATTATTGTTTATTAACTTCTTAAATTATGGGATTAGATTCCAATCTTGGTAAACAAGAAACAAAAGAGAAAAATGAGGAGATTTATTAAAACTTGGAGACCAAGCACCATGGGCTCACGCCCCCCATAGCTCACGCCCACCCCATTGTGGGGTTTCCTAATTGGATTATGAATCCTATTAATTAGGAGTTTGTTAGGTTGTTGGGATTCCTAAAATCTAGGAATTAGTTACACCCCCTTTAATTATGGAATCCTTTTAGGAAAAGGAATCCTAAATTAGAAGGTTTGTAATAACTAATTAATTATGAATTAATAAGAAGTTCATTATTTAGTAATTATCTAAAAAGGGATGTTTCCTAATTTGTGTAGGATTAGAATAAGATTCTAATCTCTATAAAATTCCCAACTGTAGGGGAAATAATTAATGATTAATTTTTCTCTCCCCTCTCCAAAAACCGTGAGCTTCTTCAAGGGAGATTTCTCTCTCTCCAATTTCGTGAGCCCTCCCCCTTGGTGTTTTCAATTTTGAAGCTAGGGTTTTGAACCCTTAGTGTTTGAGTGATAGAAAGTCTACACCAACATCTCTTCCTCTTCTCTTTGTTTATTCAAGACCAAGAAAAGATTCAGATGTTTCATGGGGATAGCGAAGAACAAGGATCGAGTTTCGAGTATTTCTTCGAGAAATCTCTACAAAGAGTTCTGATGGTTCGAGTTGGTTTTTGCTTCACCGGTGAACATCATTCACCGAGGTAATTTTACTAAAACATGTAGATAGTATTAGTTTCTTTCGATGGTGTAAAGATCCTCGGGATCCAGTATTCCGCATAAATTTTTTATCTAGATTCCCTTCAACATTGTAGGAAAACCATCCAATTGGTTAAGAACCAAATGCTAAGGAGATTGTTGTCTAGTTCCTTGTAGACCTATAATTGTTCTAAGTCATTTAGGATATATCTCGACAATGTATTTCCTACTGAATTACACAAGATTAGTTCTATAAGATGGAGTGATGAATCTCAATCACTTATGTAAAGTCCAGTTTTGGATTGACTAATTCCGTATGACAAACCATTATTACAAGTGTCTCAGTCCAAGAAACTTCAAGTGCTAAAAGTCATATGAATATGAAGAAAAGTTGTTGATCATGTGCCACAAAACATGCCTAGGAATGGTAAGTGACTTAGATGACATCTACTCTAGGAGGAATTGACCTAGACAATGTCCAATGTACCTTAAGTGATTAGAAACAAGCCAAGGTAATTAAAAAAACATTTTTGGGAAACTCCATGTTGGTGGTTCGAACCACGGATTCGGCATTTGAACAACCAAGCCAAAAATGTATGGGGAAAAATCCAGTGACTTGGGTTATGGGGTGGTTTGAACCACTCATTGGGCATTCGAATGACCAAGAGGGGGTTCGAACGACCCCCTTGGGCATTCGAACCACCAATGCGGATTTTCGAGTTTAGTAACTTCTATTTCCCCCTTTTGGTTTGCCTATATATTCTATTATTCCCTATTACGAATTAGGACTTTTGAGACTGAGTAGAGAGGCTCTCAAAGTTGTAATTTTGAGATTTCCCCCTTTTGTAATTTTTCCCCCTGTTGTATCTTTTCGACTTGCATTATTGATTCTCACTGTTCATGAGATCACTCTAGGTCATTGTTTAAACTGAATTAAACCCCTCAAACTCCTACGTTAGTATAAATTTGGTTGGCACATGCCAAAGCCTTTGCAAAAGGAGATTTGTCCCTGCACTGGATCGTGGTTATTATGGTCGGAGAAATTCGAAGCTGCCTAGGCAGAGATCGATCGTAGTTGTTGAGTTCTGAGATGAGCATAATCTGTTGTTGATTGATCACATTGCTTACGAGCGCATGTTTGTTTATTGAGGCATTGAGGATTGGTTACCGAATATTGTTGTGTCAAGTCTAGTTGGGTACAAAGTTCGAATTTGTTAGTATTTGTTGCTTTTGCTCTTAGTTAAATCTCTTTCTTCTGGACTATGTCCCGTGGTTTTTCCTAAGAGGGTTTCCACGTAAAAATTCTTGGAGTTGTGGTTTGTTTATTTGCTTACCGTTTCTGCAATTGTAATTGGTAAAATTAAAATTGGTAGACAGACATTAGGAAAACTTATTCACCCCCCTCCCCCCCTCTAGGTCTTGATTGATACATAAATGGGTGATTTCACTTAGAGAAGGGTCGCTTGACTAACATTTGGGTATGACTAACAGATATTTGTATTGAGCCGTATTAACTAGCAGATACCCTAGCAAATATATTGTCTTTATATAGTAGGGTGATCCATTTGACAGGCTGTCCTTAACTTATGAGGTCGATTTCTTCTTTAAGTGTTAGCTTATGTAGCTTTGATGTAGCCAATCGCCAACGTCCAATAGCAGAATAAATACAGGTTCATGGGGTTATGTACGCAGTTCTTGAAGAAGTGTGTGAACACTCAACAAGGATTCCACCACATATTAATATAATAAATATTGAGTTGATACTTGAGATTTCCCTTTGTATGAATCCAAAGGACTTAGAGGGGGTGAATAGGTCTCTTGGTGTCTATCTACCAAATTTTTTATTTTAACAATTAAAGTGTGAAAATATGGAGACAATCACACAATAGTAAAGACAAAAAATTTTACGTGGAAAACCCTTGCGGGAAAAACCATGGGACCTCGTCCAATAAAATAGCAAGCACTAAAAGAAAAGTAAAAGTACAAACTTGAACCTCACATAAAACTGGAATCGATGCATCGACTCAAGGCTAGTCAATGAATATACTACCACGAAGTCTCAAGTTCGATCCCACCGCAGTGGCTCTGAACTCACCGACCAAGCTTTCTCTTCAGCAACCACGAATATGCAAATTCGATCTCCACCATAGTGGCTCTGAATTTTACTCTGGCTGAGTGTCTTTCTCAAAAGGTAACAATCTGGAATGCAATGTACTCCACTAATCACTAGATAAATTTCACCACAAGAGAATAATCAAACAAGCAACAATATAATTTTGGAAGAACAAGCTTGCTTCTCTAGGTTGAAGGGTGTAGGCTTTGGCTCAATTGGATATTATATCAAACATTAGAAATCCAAGAGCACTTACAAAAGATATTTTCTCTAAGTTCAAACCTATATTCAAAACCCTTAATTCCACCACAAGGGAATAATCAAGCAATCAACAATATAATTTTGGAAGAACAAGCTTGCTTCTCTAGGTTTAAGGGTGTAGACTTTAGCTGCAACGACCCCAAAATCCTACAAGGCTAAAATAGGACTTTGGAATCGTCATATTTCCTTAACCTACTTAAATCCTATGACATACAAGGCATATAACACGAGTCTCCAAAAATGAGGGTAATAAAATTCCGATATAAACCAAAATCATCATTTACAACGGTCATCTGTCCAATATAACATAACCCACCATAAACAAAAAATAGTCTGATACCAACTGGAAAGTAGTCTAATAAGCAACATCATCTAAAAGTCATAAAAGTCTTATACAAACATATCTTCCTAAAGGAAACAACTAAAACAAATCAGTAGGGATGACTATCAAAATCCCTAGCCTCCTCCTCAGGAACCTCACCTTTCTCTCCTTCTTCGATGTACACCTCCTCAGTCCACGGCTCCTCTCCTCGACCTGAAGACAATGACAGGTCGACTGAGTATGAAATACTCAGTGGATAAACAAACCAACAATAACATAAAGTAGCATGAGCAATATCAACATCATAGTTTAGTTTACCTATGCGTAACCGTAATAGATTCACTTAACATAGGCATAATCAGAGTGCAGAGCATATAACATATCATAACATCATCTTTACTCGTGTACTTGTGTGACTCTTATTCATGAACTTGAACTTAACATATACATAGACTCATATATGCATGATTCATAGTGTGTTTGTCCCGACAACGCATAATCATAGTGTGTTTGTCCCGACAACGCATAATCATAGTGTTTTATCTCGGCAACGCATAATTCATAGTGTTTTGTAACATAGTCGCAGTAATGTATTGAGTGGTATGTTCGTAACAGGGGATCATTTTTTCATAGCATAATTCATAACTTGCATGTGTCCAATGCTTCGTAACATGTTCGTGTCCAATGCATGCATGCTTGTGAGACAAGTAAGCTCATGAGACTTAAATACTTATCATTCAAGTGCACATGTGCTTGAGTGTCATGATTGGAATTCAAATTAGTCATCCCTTAGATTCTAATATTCTGTTAAGAAACTCCGCTAGGTTAAATTTTCTTAGTTAGAGAATTCCCAACGTGGAAGATTTTCCTCTAAGATTTGACAACTTGAATACCGATCACCATACAAGTAAATAGGGCATAATTTATCATGATAAACAACAATATCCATTTGACTTAGTTTTTTAATAATCAATAAAATTATACTAACATTCATCATTCTTAAGCATTTCAACAAACACCTTGAGTGCGTTAATTATGGATACTTTGCCCTTTCCCATTTTTAACATTCCACCACACCATAATCCATCTATACAACCCAAACATAATCCACATCTATTCATTCATCCCATCGTCCATAGTATTTCACATCATTTATACATTCCATCCATAGTATAAAACTCATTTTCATCTCTAATAAGTTTAATCCATACATAATTGGGGAAACATATTAAATCTCCATTTCTATTATTTATATCATATTAATATCCACAAAATATCATTAATCGGGTTGTGTTAGAGAGTTTATCAACCTTAGGGAACCTTTCCTTAGATCCAAAATGCTCTCAAGAAGATTTGAGGTTGATATCCAAGCTTTCCTTGCAATTTCCAAGCTATCTCCTTCTTCTTCAAGCAATTTCTTCCTTAGAACCCTAGGTTCTCTTATCTCCTTTGCCAAATTAGGTTAGAAATGTTTAGAATACTAAAACCCTCAAAATATAACCTCTATTTATAGCCTAGGGGTTTAAAAACCCCAAAATTCGAAACCCTTTTTAAAAAAATCTGGGCGCGATTGCAATCGATCACACATATGCTGCAATCGATTGCAGTGAAGGGAATCCAGATAAAAATTATAAAACTGGATCTCGAGGATCTTTACACCATTGAAAGCAACTAAGACTATCTACAAGTTTTAGTCATATTACCATGATGAATGATGTTCACCTGTGAAGCAAAAACCAACTCGAACCGTCAGAACTCTTTATAGAGATTTCTCGAAGAAATACTCGAAGCTCGATCCTTGTTCTTCGCTATCCCCGTGAAGCTTGAGAATCTCCACTTGGTATTGTAAAAGCAAAGAGAAGAAAAAGAGATTGGCGTGGACTTTCTATCACCTAAAACACTAAGGGTTTAAAACCCTAAGCCTTCAATCACTTTGGAGGGACCCTAGAAGCTCACAAAAATCCAAGGGGATATTCCCTTGGGGCTCATGAATTTGGAGAGGAGGAGAGAGAGAGAAAATTGAGAGAGAGAGTGTTTTGTACGATCAAGGGGTGTTGGGGTATATTTATAGGATTTGGATCTTATCATAATCCTTCTCCAATTACAACTTATCCCTTATGAATTATTAATCAATAATAACTCTTATTATTAATTAAATAATTTTCTAGTTTATCTATAACTACTTTAGTTATAATAAACCTACTAATTTAGGAGTCCTTTTCTCAAAAGGATTCCCTAAATAATGGGATTAGTCAACTCCCTCAAACTAAGGAGTCCTAATCAAATTAGGAAACTATCTAAAGGGGGGGGGGAGCCAAGGGGGGCGTGAGCTTCAAGGGAGTCTTGGACTCCTAGTTGTGATACAATTCCAACTTCTTCTCCTTTAATCTTGCATTCCAAGTATTGGAATCCAATTCCATAAAATAAGGAATAATTATTTAATAATTATTCAGTTAACAAAATCCTAATGCAATTAGGACTCTTCAATTGGGCGCCCACCCTAGGGATTAAATCTCATGGGCTTGGGCCCATTAATAAGGTCCACTAATGAAGGGTTTTATGGATATGAGTCAAACTCATTTCCCCTTATATTGGGTTAATTAAATAATGATTAACATTATCCTTTAATTTAACTTAACAATTATTTAAACCATAGATTAACATTTAATCTATTTAATCAATGATTAACATTTAATCATTTAAATAATTGATTAACATTTAATCAATTGTTGAGCTTGTATTTCTTATGTGAGCATCTCCACAGATTGCTCTAGGACATTTAAACTCTGGCTTACCCAATGTTATCCCATTGACCCTAAATAGGAATTACATCGGAATTGCAAGTAACGTGAGATATCCATATTGCAATTGAATCCCAGTGTAAGAACATTAACCATTAAGGATCCTGCCACATGAACTTTTTAATTCAATTAATCATTCCAATTACATTATCCCTAATGGGCCTTCAAGATTATCTATACTATCTAACTCATAGCTCATTGCACATCATCCGGGTTTCCAAGACATTTGATTAAGCCATGAGAAATAATTTTTCATGAAAAAAGTTTTGATAAAAACCTTTTAGAAGTATAATATATTTTAATATAAATATATTTCAAACTTATTTTGTTTCAAAATCACCTGATTAGGATTTAAGCTTAATCGACTGTCTTACCCGGAACTTAGATAATCTCTCAAATTAATGAGCATGGATTTCTTGTTTGAATTCATCAAGACTCAAACAGCTTTCTGACTATCCAACTATCACTATATTGTATTCCCTAAAGTAGAGAATACTTTGGTGGAATCAAAATAGTCAGATTACTGCTCAATTATAAATGAACTCATCAGATCTAAGGATCATTAAAACTGTTCAATGTGGATGAGAGACCAACTATCTGATAGTATGTTTAAGCAAGAGGTCTCTCATTGCATACAATTAGTCAGTGTACATTTAAGCACCCATATGCTGATGTGTAGTCTCCACTACAATAGTTTGAGATAAAAATATATCTCAACCATTGAGAACATCTTAGCATTATGACAACCATATAAGTGAAGTGTCCAGCTTCACCCATAGCTGTGACTATATAAGGTATAAGGAACTGGAAAGCTATATCTGCCTGTGATAGTCCCATCACATAGCTTTCCTACAATATATCCTATGGACCTTTATCGATATCTCATATCATATAGATCATCTCATGATCATGGTCAATTACCCATAATGAATACACAATAGATAAAGAAGATGTCTCTATTAATCTAATTAATAAGAATCTTACAATAAATGACTTTTCTGGGCATCATGTCTAACATGCAGACCCCTGCGATCTATTGCAATTTGGGGCGATCTATTGTAAAACATACAGAAAGCTTCTGGAAATTTTTGACTGAGTGCGATCAATCATATATTACCTGCGATAGATCGCATTCTCTAATTTTTCACTTTCTATAATACTAAAACCGTATTAACCCTCTACACCGCTTAGCCATAATCTCGACATGCATAACAACATAACACAAGATTAAACTAACCTTATTAAACAAGATAGAAACGGGGAATTAATTTAGATCCGGGTCTCTATATTAGCTCAATTGGATATTATATCAAACATGAGAAATCCAAGAGCACTTACAAAAGATGTTTTCTCTAAGCTCAAACCTATATTCAAAACCCTTAAATTGAGTTTGGACATGCACCTGCATGGTGGGAAGCTTACAATGCTGGGTTGGAATTAGACTATCAACCTGTAATTCAGATTTGGGCATAGTTTACCGTTGCACTACGAAACCAATTTTATCTAATTAGTTCTCAGGATGAGTTGAAGGGGCGATGAAAATTCTTGCATCAGAAATAGGGACAACATGTCCAGGATTATACCATCGAGTTCAGGAGGCATGCAGTGTTGCTTGAGGTGAATTTATGAGATCTGTCTACTCTCGCCAATTATGTAGAACCCCGGAACCAAGTTCATAGTGATGTGAATAGTGTCGGTTCATGAGTTTGTGAAGGCGAAAAGCCTTATTGTAATGTTTTGGTTGTAGGATAAACGATAATGAGGGTTTTACCTTGAGTTTAATTGGGTAGAAGTATGTGAACTCAGAAACACTGAGTATAAGAATACTTTAAGTGTTTTCAAATTAAGGGTATGAAATACCTAAGTGTTTATGGTGTTAGGGTCATGTGGATCTTTTAATGTTCATGGAAGTTTTTGTTTCCATGGATGTGTGATCAATTGTGTTAGAGTCGTAAGGACCTTTTTGAATAACTTAAAGGTGTTAAAACAAGAGTGTGAAACACTCTTGTGTCATCAAGGCATGATCCAAGTTGTGAAGATGTGGGAAGTCTTAATATACCCTCAATTTTAGGGAACTCTGATTTTGTCACCGTTGATCGGAATCGAATGATTCTTAAGCCAATAGAAAGATATCGAAACCCTCTTCGATATTCATATTTACCTCTTTTTCAGATTTTTAGTCAAAGTTAGGGCAAATGTTGGTTTTCCGAAGACTGGTCTACTGTAATTCTTCTTAGGAACAGTTACCTTTAGGGCCCATTTAGACTATTAATAATTCAGAATTAGGATTTGTCCATTAGACACAAAGTTGTTCCCCTTCGAATTTTGAGTCCAACTCAAGTTGAATTGTCAAAAACAGAGCACAAGTTCGTCAACGAGATGTGTCGGGGACCCAGAGTTAGTTGACGAATTTGCCCAGAAATGCCCAAAAACGACCCAGAACAGTGTAACCGACCTTGGGGGATATTTTCTAAGAGCTTTCAAGGATTTTGGCAACCCTTGGCCTATAAATAGGACCTGAATTCGTGGCTTAGGGTTTACCAAACCCTAAGAATAGATTTTTGAGGAATCTTGAGAGAGAAGAAGAAAGAGAAAGCTAGGCATTGCAAAGGTGTTCTCCACGATCAAAGTGAAGCTTGATCTTCATTTCCTTGGTGATCTCAAGCTTGGATTTCTCATCCAAAGTGTTTTCTCAAGCTCTAAGATCATTGGGATTTGTTCTTATCAAGGTAGATACACTCTACTAGCTTTTAATGTCATAAACCATATTGTAATTCAAGATAAAAACCTTTGATTTGTGCTATGACTTAGTAGGAAATCCTACTGGTTAACTTGTGATGAGGCTATGCCTTAAACCAAAGAATAAAAAGGGTAAATAATTATGTTTTTAGTAAATATTCTTTATATTATGATTCAAAGATGAAAAGCATGTTAAAAGATATAGATTTTGGGGAAAAGCAAGAATAAAACCATATGTTCTATGTGATTTGGATAGGTATGACTTAAGTGTATATGGGGCTATGGCTATGAATGAAATATGTGATTATTGGCTATATGTTAAGTTTTTGTAAGGTAATTCTAATTGTCTACCATATTATTCACAATTGCTACATGGACACATATGTCTACATGATTGAGCTTTTGCTAAATTATGGGTATCCAAAGAAGAAGTAAAGTACAAGATCTAATGGAACCACATGGAAAGTAAAGGTAATGATGAGAAGTGATAGTAGGCCCGACTCGATTATGTTCGAAGAAGGGTTATGCATACTAGTCATCTGTCTCCACAAGAGAGTGATGTTACCGATTGATAGTAGGCCCCAACCTGATTATGTTCGAAGAAGGGTTTCAAGGGTACTGGTCATCGTGGTAATAGCTGACAGATAGGGACGATAACAGGCCACGTAGTCATATTTCAAAATGGGTGTCATGGATACTAGTCGTCTAACTCCGAAGGTAGATCTAAGGTATTTTAAATACCTGTGATGGAAAGTAATGACTAATATATTTTAAATACTAGTAATGTAACGATGTAAAGGAACGTAAAGTAAAGATAGCAAAGCATCTCGTCCGCCTATTGATAGGCAAGATTGACTCTCTAAGGTCAAGTATGATCAACTTCCAGACTAAAATCCGAGAGAAAATGGATACTCTCGAAACTAAAGTGAACAGCCTCTAGACATATGTCAAGGAGAGATTTGAGTATGCAGAAACCAAACTAGACCCTTTAAGTGTAGAGATGGGTATAGTCAAGGAGAGATTGTGAACAACAAAAGGGGGAGTTGTGAGCAAAGCTGAGTCATGCTCTTTTGGTTATAGAGAGACAAAGAGAAGAAGTTGAAGAAAAATGAAGACCTCCTTGCATTTATGTATCTTTTTGGTGATGCCAAGGGGGAGAAAAGACTTTATGAAATAGATTTTTTATATGCCTTTTGTTAATAAAAGTTGATGTAAATGACAAGCAAGACGAGCCACTGCTCCGGCACCGGCGGGGAGACCACTCAGAAGAGTCGCACCATCCACGTTAATTATTTATCCAATGTTGTTCGGGGGGACACCACTTGAGAGGCTCGCTGGCGGGCGGCTGACCTACTGTCTAGACTGTCCTTGGAGCGAATACACCTTTACATAATTCTTGCCAACATATACCAACCTTGTGGATCATAGCTATGGGGTTTGGTTTGGCCCCGTTGAAGAGTACATCATTTCGGTGAAGCCAAATACACCAGGGAGTGGAAGACATGAGCACCACAAGCTGACTATGGCCACCACTGAACTCTGGGTGGGAGGCCCAGAGCTGCCACCAACGAAAGGGGTTTCCTCTATTAATGGGGAAAGCTGAAAGGAGAGGGGGGAACAAAACCCTATACTCCTTGCGCACGAGCATCCCAAAAACAGGTGGCTACTATTTTCTTTACCTGAATCACAAAGAGGGAAGTTGTCATTGACCATTACATTCCGCTTACAAGGGTTGTCCGCTACAGCAAGAGCATTGTGGTAGAGACGCCAGAGAAATACTTTGACTTTTGGGGGGTTGGATTCTCCAAATCATGCGCCAAATCTTCCCCATGGGGACAATGGAATTACTACTAGAGGAGGCTTTGGACAAGTCGAGTAGTTGTTTGGCCAAGTGAGTGGCCGAGCTCACTTTGAAGGCACCTAACTAGGAATGATGCCAGATGAGTTTATCTCGGGTTGTCTCTAGTGAAGCCAGAAAGGGCTCTCGGGGTTCCATACATTGTGCGACAGTTGGCATGAAAATGGGGAGAAATCATTTCATTTTCTCCTCATAATTTTGACTTCTCCCCATTTGATATCTCTCCCCCTTATTATCACACACTTATCCTCACATGTCTTATTATGAGTGGAGAAGTCAAAATCATCGGCCCCATGATTTTGACTTCTCCACCACTTGTCCCCTATTCTATGGAACCCTGAGACAAGCCTTTTCTGGCTTCGCCAGAGACAATCCGAGGCCATTCTCAATATATTAGTGATATGATAGATAGATGGTGAGAGGAGTAATTTTGGAATGGATGAAAGCTTAATCAACGCGATCCCTTTTATTTATATTTATATATATCTCGTGTGATGCACATGAGAGAGAGGAAGGAGAAAGAGACTAGGAAGAGGGACCTGAGTGAGGGAATTCGAAAGAATTAGGGAATATTTTAGGTATGAAAACTTGAGGGATATTTTGGATAAAAAAAATTGTGAGAGACATGTTGCTTATTAAAATATGATGTTGGGACATTTTAAGAACCAAAAAATTTTAAAGACATTTTAGGTAAGAAGGGGGGGGGGGGCAGGGCCTTGGCGAGACGATCTTCTATCGGAGCATTTTCAAGAGAACGAGGAGTTACGCCATTGAAGTCTTCATGTGTCCCTTTTAAAACTACTTAACCATGATTAAGATTCACTCACCCCTAGGGTTCACCCACTTATCCTTGGTTTTTAGAAACAAAAAAATGTAACCTTTTTTACTCGAGGAGTAATTGAATTTTGACCAAGGTTTAAAAGAAAATAATATTTTTTTGAAAAACCAAGAATTAGTGGGTGAACCCTAGGGGTCTATGAATCTTAACCACAGTCGGAGTCCCGTTACGCCCTTGGGGTTGCCACATGTTTGTTTTGGCACCCCTTAATTGGGAAGCAAATCGTTTGTGTAGACCTTGGGATCTTCCCTGTGGCCATGAGTATTGGAAGGCCAGAATCAATTGGTTTTTAGGGATTTAACAGTTGTAACCACCTGTTTGGAGAAATCCTAACCTTCAAAAACGCTGGCCACAAGGAAGAATTCAGGGAAGAACACAGAGGATATGGATCCCCTTAATCGTGGTTGAGATTCATCTACCCCTAGATTTCACCCATCTATCCTTAGTTTTTGGAAAAAAATTATTAATTTTTTAAACCTTAGTTAAAATTCACTAATTCAGATTAATTTTTTTCATATTTTTTTCTAAAATCTAAGGATAAGTTAGTGAACCTTTGGGATGGGTGAATCTTAACCACAGTTAAGGGGTGTCAAAAGAAACATATGACAACCTCAACGAGGTAACGGGACTCCAAGGAGTCTGGTTATAACCATAGAGAATTTCAAGCCTACTAGATAGATGAGTCAGGAGTAGTATGAGAATTAAAAAAATATTATTTAATTAAGTGTTTGTCTTATATAATGATTATGACAAGTGTAGTTTGTGAATTTTGCAAAATTTCATCTACTTTTCCAAAGGCTCATCTATTATCTATTACTATATGAGGAGTGCTAGCCCAGTCGCATTAACTCCAAATTTTTCCATAGACGCAAGATGGGGCTAACACGTGGAAATGTTTCATTATTTTAATAGTTTAAAAAGTAAAAGTCAGAAAAAGTTTGACATTTGTAGCGCCCTAGTTGCGTCTTTGGAAGATTTGCGACTGGGGCTAGCAAAATCCTTACTATATATAATGAGACTTCTCCACTTAAAAACGTAGGCTGACTTTTTCCAAAATTCTAAACTGCCCTTAACATCTATTATATTTTTTGGTATATACAAAGCACACAACTCACACACACCCTCATGCAACATCTATTATCTATTACTATATATAATGAGACTTCTCCACTTAAAAACATAGGCTGACTTTTTCCAAACTATCCTTAAATAATCATATATATGACAAAAAATATTTTGCTTAATTCTAATACTACCCCCTTTACACATTTTGCTTAATTTTCATACTACCATTAGTGAAATTCTCTACGGTTATAAACGGACTCCTTGGAGTCCAGTTACGCCCATGTGTCCCTTTTAACACTCTTTAACTGTAGTTAAAATTCACCCACACCTAGGGTTCATCCACCTATCCTTGATTTCTATAAAATAGTCGACTTGAAAATATGGTTATAACCGGAATCCTTGGAGTTCGATTACGCCACTGAGGTTGCCTTGTGTCCCTTTTAACACTCCTTAACTGTGGTTAAGATTCACCCACCCTAGGGTCACCCATTTATCCTTGGTTTTTAGAAAAAAATATGAAAAGAAAATTTAACCCTAGAAGTTAGTGAATTTTAACTAGGGTTTAAAGAAATTAATATTTTTTTCTAGGTGGGTTAATCCTAAGGGTAGTTGAATCTTAGCCACATTTAAAAGTATCAAAAGAGATACATGGCAACCTCAAGGGCATAACCGGACTCCAACCGTGGTTAAGATTTACCGACCCCTAGGGTTCACCCACTTATTCTTGATTTTTAGAAAAAAAATATTATTTTTTTTCAACCCTGGTTAAAATTCACTAAATCCTTGGGTTATTTTTTTTTCTAAAAACCAAGGATATGTGGATGAACTTTAGGGGTGGGTGAATCTTAACCATAGTTAAGGGGTGTCAAAAGAGACACATGGCAATCTCAAGGGGCGTAACCGGACTCCAACTGTGGTTAAGATTCACCCACCCCTACGATTCACCCACTTATCCTTGGTTTTTAGAAAAAAAAAAATTATTTTTCTTAAACCCTAATGAAAATTCAATAACTCGTAAGGTTAAATTTGTTTCATATTTTTTTTCTTATAAAAACCAAAGATACGAGGGTGAACTTTAGGTGTGAGTGAATCTCAACCACAGTTAAGGAATGTTAAAGGGCACACATGGCGACCTTAGTGGCGTAACCGAACTCTTCGCTATCTGGGCAAAACGCTCTGAAAAATAACATCTCGCGAAGGCCGCGCCCACCCTTTCTGTGCTATACCCAAAATGCCCCTAAAGGTTTTGGTTCTCAAAATGTCTTATCATATTTTCTATAAACATGTCTCTCACAATTTTTTTTTTAATTCAAAATGTCCCTCAAGTTTTTATACCCAAAATATTCTCATTTTTACTTCAAAGTACCCTTACTAGGGCCTCTCTTTCCGGTCTCTCTCCCCTTCCCCTCTCTCTCTCGTGCATTGCACGTGACGCCCAATAGTTTTATATAAGATAAGAAGTAGAAGAAGAGATAAGAGCAAAATGTAGTTTTGGTTATAAAAGATTCAATCAACGTTTTGAATATGAATATGGGCATCCTCTTTATAATAGTAAAGAAGATATATATAACTGTGGTTAAGATTCTCACTCCTGGCATTCATCCATCTAACCTGGGTTCTTAGGAAAAATATATATATCAACCTTTGGTTGATTATGCTTAACCACAGTTAAAGGGGCTCTACAAATCACCACATGCCCCTTTTAACATCCACTGACCATGGTTAAGATTCACTCACCCCTAGAGTTCATCCATCTAACCTTGGATTTAGAAAAAAAAATTAATTAAACTTATGTTGACTTAACCACAGTTAAAAGGAGGCTCTACAAGCCCCCACGTATCCCTTTTAACACTCACTAATGATGGTTAAGATTCACTCACCCTTAGGTTCATCCATCTTACCTTGGTTTTTAGAAGTAGAAAAAATATTAGCCTTGGATTGATTATGCTTAACCACAGTTAAAGATGGCTCTACAAGCCGCCATGTGTCTCTTTTAACACCCACTAACTGTAGTTAAGATTCACTCATCCCTAGGTTCATCCATCTAACCTTTGTTTTTGGAAGAACTTTTTCTTAAAAAATTATTAACTTTAGGTTGATTAAGCTTAACCATCATTAAAAGGTGATAGAATCAGGATGCATTAAAAATGTTATTTCATAGGAAATTTAACAAACGTTAACTACATTATGGATGGAATAGTGGATTTGCAAAAGATTTAAAAATCAGTTGGGTAGAATACAAAATCACAAAAAGGCAAGGAGGTATTTACAAATACTGTAGCTGAAAATATAAGGGGTATGACATAGTAGAGATATGTAATAATATAGAGTAGAGGGGGCAGGGGCAGGCTAGGTATTTAATGGACCCAACCTTTAAGTAAAAGGGTCGTTCAAAATTAAGTCCAGCTCAACCCTAGGGCTGAGAAAAAATAAAGTCTTCTATTTTGGGAGTTTTGAAGGGCTGACCGTAATCAAAAAACCAGATTGACAGCCAGTGGATATGATGTATCTCTTGCTTCTCAGCACTTGCCTCTTGTAGCCTGGATCTTTATTTGACATTCTTTTATTGAGTAATGCTAACTACACTTTCTTTTAAACTCACTTTTTTCGAGGAAAAGATATGTGTTATAGTTTTCCATTAAAAGTAAGACCTGTCTTGGACCAACACTCTGTCCACTCATAAATATAGTATATTAACAAAGAGAGTGTTACTAGCGTTATCCTTCTATATTTTATGCGTATTGGATGTAATGACCGAGTTATAATCTTAATTATGGCATATTCATCTTTTCTTGTGATATACCCGCAAAATACTTGGGTCCATTCCATATGCATATAGTATATTCATTAGTTATTTTACATTTTTTTAAAAACTTCTATCTTTGTTTAAGTTTAATTCTAATATTTTCTCAATTTTTAGAAAAAAATCTGTAATTTTCTGCTTTTTTTTCCTTAATTTTTTCCACTCTGCAAAAAATTTCAAATATCAAAGTTTGCGAGATTTCACAAAGAATTGTGTGTTCTGAATCTGCAAAATCAATATTTTAAACCTTGATTTGATGAACAATCTGAAAACTAAGTGCAAATTTAATAGAACATAAAACCCAACCTATCACCAGCCCGAGGAATAAAAGACACATACTTCAGCAGTCATTCTGGATTCTTTGATGGTTAGGGAGTCGAGCCACATCCTCGCAGGAACAGAAAACAGTACTCCCAAGTTCATTAAACTAAACACCCTCTTTAATTGCAAACTTCATGAGAAGTGCCTAGTGTTAGCCAAAAACACACGTTGATTGAAAAAGTTTCCATTATATGCACTTCCTCTTGCAGCTTATTAATCTCACATGTGGACGGAGCCAGGATTCTCTTGCCTCGGGGAGGGGGGCTAAACATGGAGATTTGGGAGTGTAGCCCCAGGGAAAAAAAAAAATTGAGGGCTAAGTTCATGGGCCATCACATTTGTTTGTGTCCGTTTGTAAAGAACATATTTTTACTCAAAAGTTTAGGGGGGTTGGAGTCCCCCGGCTCCTCCCCTCTCCCAGGTTACACCCCTATTATTTATATAGTTATTGTTGTTTTTCAAAATTTGAGGGATGGGGGCATGTAGCTCCACTCCTGCTCTCCCTGTAAACTGCCAACAAAATCATATTTTTCCTTTTTTTTTTTTCTTCACTTTATAAATCTGAATAGCTGAGGTGTAAGATTAAAAAACTGCAAGATTCATGTCTTATAACTCTTCCTAGTCCCCTGCATTCCTTCTCAATCATTATAGATAAACTCAAATGGAAAATGAAGAAAGTTCCATGAAAACACTGATTCATATTAAAAGCTCAAATGAAAATATCTTTTCACAGTAGATATATTTTTAAAAAAATGTTTGTTTCTGGGTTTTTGCAGAATTGTATTATATGGGAGTTAGTGAGCTGAAAGATGTCTAGGTAAGTACAGAGGTTACATTGCAGCGGGTAAGCATGTAAGTTCTAGGAAGTTTAGCTGGGTACTGCCTTCATCCACTCCTACGAGATCGCTTGCCCAAACAACCACCCAACCTGATCAAATGAAATCAAAACATTAAGTTAAATTACTAAACCCAAATTTTACCCTCTAGTTCTCTTCAACAGCTCAAAAGAGAGGAAATAAAAATATACTACAGAAACAATCGATCTGTTCTACTTGGACCGACTTTCCTGGATGAAGTGAAAAATAAATAGAGATCTTGGGCAAGAGAGAGAGGAAGTGTGGAAGACAGGGAGGGAAAACACATCTGTTAATAAGTCAATAACCATGAAATGTAATAAAAAAACAAAAAGCAATAAGAAAAGGTTCGCTAATGAAAACGAATTGAAATCCTATTTAGGCAATGCGAGTGCAATTCCAGAGAGTAAAGCTATCTGGAGAAGGAAGAAATTAAGAAAAAGGAATATAGGAAACAAAAAAAAAGACCCCACTTAGCGTACAATAAAGATTGTGAGCATACTCATGAACCCATGTCAAGAATCAGCAATTGCAGGTGGCTCATGAGGAGAATGCTTAGCCTGCTTTGTTTCTTGAGGAGTCTCGATTGTTGGGTGATGCTGGTGGTGGAGGAGAATTGATCCTCCCGTCGATGCAAGGATAGCATTTCCTCTCAACCCAACCTCTGAAATTGTATCCATGATTCTCCTCCTGGAACAGAGCCGGATAATACAAGCAACAATGCCTAAGATAGTAATCACGGTGAGAATGGTGATGACAAGATATATTCCGTGACCCAGGTGAGTGTAAGCTCCAGTCTTACAGCTATAAGTGGTAGTGGTTAATATATACTCCGAAATAAACCAATCTGCATGAGCTCCGCAGTACTAATCACCATATATCTGGATATAAGATTAAATAGATGAAACAGAAAAAAATGAAAAAGTAAAGACAATCAACGAAAGCTCTGAAACTCACACAGCCTGAAAGGCTCAATCTGTATTTAATACTTTCTTTTTTTTTGAATCAATCTCCAAACTTCTTATTCCTCAAAATCTTCTCAGTTTGATCAGGGGAAATGTGTAAAATTCCATAAAGTTGCAAGCATCCTATTCTCTTTTCATTGTTGGATAAATATGCTTGCAAATGCTTTACATCTTCCTTGCGCATTTCTAGTAGCTTGAGAGAATCTCTAATACAAGGAAAAAAGGCTTCAGGCCGAGCACTAAAAGAATGGAAAATTACGAACAAGGCTTGCATATCAGGTCCAAACTGATAGACCCCCTGACCAGAAAATCTCGTATCACTCATGATAATGCTGCCAAAAATAAACTGGTCAAGCCCATCTGCGATGCTTCTCCATAAATCCAAGAAGTCCTTCAAGTTCAGACGCACCTGCAAAATATGGAGCTGACTTCTCAAAACATCCAATGCTTCAACAAAGTCAGCAGAAACAATAAAATCTGTGGCTCCCCAAACAATGTTCAGGCCAAAATCTTCTTGCCCCCATTGTTCCCTATTTTGGACATGTTCCAAGGAAAGAGTGTTGAATTGACAAAGAAGATTAGCCATTAGGTCCATAAGCCAATCAGTTTGAAGCTCAATCAAGCTCTATATATGTTCCCCAAAGAACCAACCATGATCGTCCATGTCATTTCTTCTATGGATGTTTGAATCATCTTCCACCATTTTCATCTCCAAGAAATTCCCATCTTCACTCCATTCCCGCAAAATAAATTCACAGTATCTGGCTGCATCGATTGATATGGAGACTGTCATTAAGACATCATCCTCTAAATGGCCAGCAGTGAATTCTGCTTCCTTGCAGTGCTGAAGCAACACTTTGAAGAATTTCCACAAGAATATGGCTGCAGAAGATCTGATAAATTGGGCTCGAAGTAAGATATTTGGTAAAGTTTCGCACCGTTGTATCATTGCCCACGTGATTTTAATATCAGCCTCTGCAATTGGTGGAGCTTTATGGTCTTCCCTAGTAGACAGGAGAAATTGTTCAGGTTCTCTCTCAGTATGAAACTCAGCTCCTTTCTTGGTGTCGATCAACCAAGCTCTGTCCTCTTCCAACTCCAATTTTAGTTTTTTCTGGGCATCTTTGAGCTCTATCTTGGCCCAAATTCTGAGCCAGTCGGGCCGATCACAAAATATTGATAAGGCTGAGATGCCTCCTGGGATTTCTTCAAACCTAGAAGACTCCCCAACAAATAGTGGAGTTCCCAAACTTACAAGTGATTGCATCTGGTTATCAAAAGCAACAATAAGATCAACAAGATGGAGCCACGAAGCAATAACCTCTGATTTGGCATTTTTCTCCGTAAATCTTTCAGCAAGAGCAGATAGGATTCTCTTAGCTAGGTACCCTGAAAGCATTTTAACCATTGCCGATACCCAAGCTTCCTTAGCACTACAACCCACTAACCTTGCTTTATCAATCAAAGGCTGCAAAACATCGTCCACTCCAACAACGAAATCCCGGGTAATTTTATACACTAGAGCAAACATAAATTTGGGTTGATCAGCCCATTTCGAAAAATGGTGTTCGACTCTTGCTGCAATGGGAGATACCAATTCATCAATGGGCCAAAGTCCTAAGTTGTGCTCCCTCTTGTGTCCTAATAGATCAAGTTGCCGTGCTTCCCCCTGGAACTGCAGATGCTGCAAAGCACAAAGAGCTAGAAAGCTCTGAGAATACCTCTCTCTTTTGTCTCCTTGCATCAAAACCAGTGGATTTGGAAGGTCCAAGTTCTTTCCAATTTCTGTTTCAGACGTCAAAAGTGCTGGTGGCCATCCAAGAGAAGCAAGGAGAGCTCTATGATCTGCGAGAGCTTGTGGCCTGAGAACCCCCAGAGTTTTATCTACTCTAGCTTCGATGGACTTCAGAAGATGTTTCCACTGTGGCTGGCATTTTGCAACACTCAGAATAACTTTCTCAATATTATTCATGGCTTTTACAGCGAGAAGCAGCTTTTCTTGCTTCCATCCAAATTCCTGCACTCCAATAAGATAACACTGTTACCTTTTGCTCCTACCACAGTAGGATAATGTTACACCTAACAAATTTCCCAACGACAAATAAGAAAAAGATACAAAAGAAAAAAGAAGAAAACATGTTATAAAGCCTTACAGGTGGACTTGATTCATTTAAAAGATTTCCTGAGAAAATATTCCTTGTGTTCCATTTGGTTTGATATGCAGTAAAATATGTAGTAAAATAAATTCAGAGAAGATATGTAGTAAAGAAGGTTAATGCTATGCACTCACCTGCAAGACATGAGTGCTTTGGCCTTGATGATATTGCCTGCAACATGAGCAATGCCTCCTTAGCCCTACTTGCAAATTGCAATAGCTCAAAGAAACTTGGTAAACCTTTCTAAGTCCATTGAAGAACCTCCTTTAGAGGTTTCACATATATGACTAAGAAAATAAATGTATAAATATGTGTCTACATTGCACCATAGATGCAAATATTACTCTTTGACTTGAAGAATATTGTTCATGGCACATATGGTTCACTAATTGGAGGGACAACCACAAAAGGCTGTAATTTTTAATTGCTATGTAACTACCCCATTTGAAGCAAAACCAGGATTGAGTTCTTAGAAGCAAAACTAGATTGATTCGTCTGCGAGGATTACAACCAGGGAGTTACTTGGTTGCCGTTACAATTTAAAAGAATATTAACAGAGTATAAGTATATTAACCCACCTGAAATGGTAGAGCTCCGTAGTAGTAATCTCTCTGTATGCAATAATGAAATCCCTGCAAAGCATACAATTGAACTTTTTTTTTGTTTGGCATACAATTGAACTTAAAACCTGAAAATCTCATCAATTTTAATAACCCAGCAATTCAGTTCATGCCCATTAAAGATTGAACTATCTTCTAGTCAATTGAAACTTAAAACCTGAAAATTCCATCAATTTTAACAACCCACCACTGCAGTTCATGCCCATTAAATAGCAAACTGTCATCTAGTCAATTGAAACCAAACTGTCCCTTGTAACAAAAAATGTTTTTTTTTTCCTTCTAATCAATAGCATTGTCTTCTACTAAGGAACTACAACTAATTTGCATAAAACTATTTAATAACAGATCAATTATATTCTATTACTGGGAATATTTTTAAATTAAACCCCACACAAGAGACTCTAAATCCTATCTGAATTTCACCCTAATTTTATCTTTGAACATCACCTTTTCTTATCCTACTCTTCGGTATTTGTTATGAATCCTAAGCCGCATGTCAAATTAGTTAGATTTTGATCGAACTGAGTCCTTTGTCATCTGTACCAGTGTCACCTAGGAGATGAAAAAGAAAAAAAAAATGACTGAGACATACATGTGTGTGCTAAAATTCTATGGCTTATCCAAAGGAGGCCATACCCATATCTAGTGCAGATGGGCATGAAGAACCCTTGTTCGAGAAGTTTAATTTTACACTGAAACATGCAAAACCAAAGCAGCACAATGACTATAGCCACCAATGCAAGCGCCCCCCCCCTGCAACATCTTCAAGTATTGCTGCGTTACTGCATATGACCTCAAAATCTGGTTGGGGTTTGATGTCTCCTTCCACAAACTTGAACATTAAACTGAAAAAGCCAAAGAATAACCAGTTTCTAATGGTGAAAAGAGTCTGAACCCATTCATCTCCAAAGCAACCATAAATTCAGAACTATTTTTATTTTATCAATAATGCAAGCAAATATATTAAAAGAAAAGCAGAGCTACAAAAAAGGAAAAACGCTCAGCTCACAAGCTCTTGAACCAAAAACACTAAACCAGAAAAAGAAAAAACAAACAGCATAAGATAACCCCTGAAACCTCGCCAATCGGCCCCTAGACAGTATCACCAAATAAGATGTCCAAATCCACCCCCTCCTGTCTAGCATTACACCAAGCCAAAACCAATGAACGAGACCGAGAGCAAATGCTATAGACGGAAGATGTAGAGTTTTCGAAAACTCTCTTGTTCCTCTCCTTCCATAAGGACCAAGTTATAGCACCCGGCAAAACCATCCAGATAGCCATCTTAGAGCCCCTTACCCCATCCCAACAAGATAAGAAGTTGTGAAGGGAACAGGGAAAGACCCATGCCACTCCCAACCGAGAAAGGAAGAAACTCCAAACTCCACATGCTACAGTACAATGCAAGAGAAGATGATCTATCGTCTCTTCCGCTTGGAGGCACATAAAACAGTGGTTTGCCATCCTCCACCCTCTAGATTTCAGATGATCACTGATGAGAATTTTATTCAAAGCCGCATTCCATAGAAAAAAAGATACTTTTAATGGAATACTTGGATTCCACACAGTCCTATGAGGAAACCAGGCGGGAGACCTAGGCCTAAAGGTCTGAAAAAGAGATCTCACAAAAAAACGACCCTTGTTGCTTATAGACCAAATTCTACAATCCCACCCCTGAAAAACCAAAGAATGAGACCCCAGACGCTCTAACAAGCTACCAAACTCAATGATATCCCAATCATTAAGCCCTCTCCTTAGTCTCGGACACCAAACAGACCCCTCACCTCCCCTATCAATGTACTCGCCCACTAACGCATCCCTATCTGATGCCAGACGGAAAATGCTAGCGAAATCATCTTGCAAATTTGTGGCTCCACACCACACATCTTTCCAAAACCTAACCTCAGATCCCCTCCCGACTCTAAAAGCAAACAAAAGAATAACATGATGTGCGACTGACATGATGCCTTTCCACAAACCCACCCCATGGGCCCTCCGAACATCCTTGGGAATCCAACACGATTTGGCCCCATATTTAGCTACAATCACGGCCCGTCAAAGGCTCTCTCTTTCCTCTCCAAACCTCCAAATCCATTTCCCTAGCAGAGCCTTGTTAACTAACGATAGAGGCTTCAAATTTAAACCACCCTCACTCTTTGGCCGACAAATGTTGGCCCAGTCAACTAAGTGATAATTAAACTCTCCTCCTTTCTTGTGCCAAAGAAATTCCCTCTGCATATGTTCAAGAGATAGAGCTACCGAATGGGGGAAGACGAAATTGGACATGAAGTAGGTAGGCAAACTACTCAAAGTGCTCTGAATCAAAGTTAACTTCCCCCCTTTTGATAAAAAAGAAGCTTGCCACCCAGACAATCTTTTTGCAAATCTATCCAGGACCGGAGCCCACACTGACTTTGCTTTAAATCTAGCTCCAAGAGACATACCCAGGTATGTTGATGGAAGAGTCCCTGCCCGACAACCCACAACCGCCGCTAGATTGGCCACTCCCTCTACCTCCCCCACCCCTAATATTTTTGACTTAGACATGTTGACTCGCAACCTAGACACTGCTTCAAAGCAGAAAAATAGACTCCTAAGAGACTAGATCCTGACAAGAAGCTCTATAGAAAATAAGGGTGTCATCTGCGAACTGGAGATGAAAAATGCACAATCTGTCACGACCTAAGGAAAAACCTTCGAAAATTAGCCCATCAGCGCGGGACAACATTCTACTCAAAGCTTCTGAAGCAATGATGAATAAGAACGGGGATAAAGGAGCTCCTTGCCTCAACCCCCTAGAGCTTTGAAAGTAACCTACTGGGCTACCATTGATGAGAATAGAGAAGGACACAGATGAGATACATAACTTCATCCAATGGCACCACTTAGGACCAAAACCCATTCTTTCCAGAAGATACCCCAGATACGACCAACTCACATGATCATAAGCTTTTTCCATATCCACTTTGCACACTAAATCTGGGGCCGAAGATCTAATCCCCTCATCAATGCATTCGTTGGCTATCAGTATTCCATCGAGAATCTGCCGACCACTCACAAAAGCCCCTTGTTGAGGAGATATAATATAACCCATCACTCTCTTGAGGCGACTAGTAAGAACTTTGGAAAGAATTTTATAAACACTGCTCACTAAGCTAATCAGACAGAAATCTCTGATATTTGTTGCCCCTTTATGCTTTGGAATCAGGACAACGAAAGTGTTGTTCATCACTCTATCAAACCAACCTAGCTCGTCCAACTCACCCATCACTACCATGAAATTTTACCCACAATGTCCCAATAGGATCGATAGAATTCAATGGTAAAACCATCTGGGCCAGGGGCCTTATCTCTGGCCATGTCTCGAATGGCTCACAGAACCTCCTCCTTCGAGAACCTAGACTCCAAAGATTCCTTCTGCTCCATCGGCAAACTCTCAAAATCGAGTCCATCTAGTTGAGGCCGCCACCGTTCCCTTTCAGAATACAAATCTTGATAGAAAGAAACAATACTCTCCGCAACCTCTCCTGACCCCTCCTGCCACTCCCCATGCACCTGAATTCTGGAAATGAAATTTCTTTTATGATGAAAATTGGTCATCCTATGGAAAAACTTGGTATTTCGATCTCCCTCTTTAAGCCAACGAACCCTGGATTTCTGTTTCCAACTGATCTCTTCCATCCTAGCCACATATAAGTATTCCACCTTCAAAGCTTCCTTTGATCTCAATTCATCACTAGAGAGTAACCTCGATTCTTCCGCCAGATCCAAATCACTAATATCCTTCAAAAGGCGAGATAATCGAGCTTGAATATTTCCAAACACTTCTCTATTCCAAATCTTGAGGCGAGCCTTAAGGGCTTTAAGTTTAAGACCAAATCGAGTGCTCGCTAAGCCCTGCCCCTTTCTAGCACTCCAAACCTCGGCCACCACCCCCTTAAAACCCTCATCTAATAGCCACATATTTTCAAATCGAAAAGGCGTGGGACCCCCTCTGAAATTTCCCAACTCCAAAGAGATGGGTACATAATCTGATATAGGACGAGGCAAAGATATTTGAATCAAGTTTGGAAAATGAGTTTCCTAATCCGGGGAACAGAGGAATCTATCGAGACGGCTCGCTAGAAAAATGGTTTTTGAATTGGCCCACGTGAAAAGTTGACCTTTTAAAGGAAAATCAATCAACTCATGGCGCCTGATGAACTCCCCGAATCTCCTCATCTTTGCATTTAACCTACACCCCCCTTTCCTCTCATCAGGGAAACAAATGCTGTTAAAATCCCCGACCAAGCACCAAGGTCCCCCCCCCCCATCTGACGCTAACATCCTCCAACTCACTCCAGAAGACAGAGTCATTCATCCCACCGGATGGACCATAGACCCCAGAAAAACCCAAGTAAATTCCTTGTCCACCCGCCAATAGAGAATGGATAATGAGTACGCTCCTAGCTCTGAATCTAACACTTCCAAAATATCCTTGTGCCAAATCAAGAGAATACTTCCTGAAGCACCCAAAGATGGAACAGCCATCCAATGGGGAGAAGAGATATTCCACAAATCCCGAACTATATGGTCCTGGACTGATTCTAGTTTAGTCTCCTGAAGACATAACAACACTGGCCTCCTAGATCTAACCAGACGCTTCATAGCCACACATTTATCCATTGACCCCAGACCCCGAATGTTCCACAATATGATGGGAAAACCTGTCATCTACGAACTCTACAGCCTTTTCCTATACTAGGACTGCACGAGACACTCCGAGACCTTGCCACTCTGCAAATTCCTCAGCTCCTTAGCCGATCGACCATCCCTGCCTATGCTTGATTTCTGACTAGAGATCCCTTTCTTCTCAACTCGAACCTGATTAAGACTAGAAAAAAAGCTCTGGCTTCCTTCTCATGACCCACAAAAGACAGACCTAGGAATTTTCCTAGAGCTTCCAGCTGACCCGGATCTCCCTCTAACCACTCCCTTGACTCCCCACTATTAACATCCTGAGAACTATCTCCATAATTTTTAGGATTAGAATTGAGAATTTGAATCTACAAGCAATGACTCAAGTTTGATTGGAATTTCTGTGAGAACTCTAGTATCTGAACACAATCTAGCCCCAACTCCGAGATTGGTTTCCTCAAGAGACTGTTGTATCATGTCTCCATGATATAACAGCAATGAATTAGAAGACTCACCAAATGAACAAAATGAACTTTCCATATCCATCTGCTTCCCGCCCTAACACGGAATGGGATGGATACAACGAGAAGAGGATTTAGGCATACGTCCCAACAGAAAAGAAGATGTATCTCTGACCTCTTGAAGGACCTTGCCTCTCGAAGAGTGTGAAGATTTGGGAGGTTCTAACTCTTCCGATCCAGAATTGAGTTGATTCTTTGATCCTGTTCCTGGCGTCACTTCCGCAAAACAAGTTGAAATATGATTTGCAAGAGATGGATCCAAAATAGCTACTGGACTGAAATTTACTTCATCTGTTATCTTAGCTACTTCAGGCAGCATTAAAGGAGCTGCCCCAATGCTACTCCTGGAATCAGCATGAACACCCAGAAGACCTGAATTAACTCCCTTGCTCTCTGACTACTTAACCCTTTCTAACCGAGCCGAAACTGGAGCTACCTTAGAATCACCACACTCTACGATAGAAATAGCCAAAGGACCCGAGACAGCTTTGGTTTCGCTATCACTAGGCCTTCACCTATCACGTCCCAAAGTCTACCCTTGAGAGGGGAGAGGGAGGTGCTTCCCTCAAGAAGTTGGATATTAGCCACTACCTTTGGTTTTAATGAACCGATTTCTGAGTTTAACACTTCCTCTGTATCTGATAGATGAGAACTTCTGTTTGATGCCTCGCCTAATTCAGTAGCCCTCATCACAATTTCACTCGACGACTGATTGACAATCGAACACTTCCTTAAGCTCGTGTCTGATGATGCTAAAGAAACAGAATCCTGTAAAACCATTTCCCCGAAATCTGGACTTTGCCTTGGAGACACTTCCTCTTGCTCCCTACCTTTATGCAAAATCATGGCTCGATTCATTTGCTGGAGATTCAACTCATCGAGCCCTAGCCCATTCTCCACTAACTCCAGTCCCTCAGCCAAAACATCATTAGGAGGTTGCTCTCTAAACCTCTGATTCAAAGCTTCGACCTGCTGGATTAATGGAGAAAGCGCCTTCTCCAGCGATTCCCCCTTTATCCCCAAACTTGCCGAACTGTGAGCATTAGTGGGACAAAACGAGAGTTTTCTATTACTCTTAGCGATAAGCGGGTTTAACCCGAAAGGGTCATCCGACAGATCCGAATGCTCGACACTTTCTATGGGCTGAAAATCAAGCCTGATCTGAGATCCAGCCATATCATTGGCAATTGGCAACTGAGCCTGCCTCCCTCTCTTCAAACTCCAGGCCCAACACTGATTAAATCCTCCACCTCTGTTTAAAACCACTCACGTGATCAGGGATATTAAAAAGCAAACTCGTCTTCTTCACTACCTCTTTCAGCAGAAACCCTAGCCTCCTTCTTACCTCCAACTGATGGGATATGAGTAGACTCCACGACTTTACGCTTCCAATGCAAACGCATGCGCCTGAAATTCCACATTTGATTTTTATTTTGATTTTTCCGAATCTTTTTATTTTTCCCTTCTGCTTGTGGCTCACGACTGGTACTGCTGCCCCTACGCATGGGTAGGGTTGGAAAATTTCCTCTGACCACTTGTCCTGAGTCACCGAACTCCCCACTCTTTGGTGCAGAGATCACACGATCTAAATTTGAATTTGAATTTGAATTCGAGGAAGTTGCTCATTTGCAAATTTCCACTCCTGTAGAGACACGTGTCTCTACCTTCTCTGATGGCTGTTCCTTCTCCGGCAAAACTCCTTTTTCTTCAACCCAACTCTGGCAATACCAGATTTCCATCACCTCCGGCCACATCTTGCAATTCTCACATAACTCTTCCTCCCAAACATTGATTTCCAACGTATATGATATGGAATGGAAGACGATAGAGATAACACGAGGGACGAGCCTAAGATCTCCAGCAACTTTGATTTTAGCAAAGGAGAGGTCGGACAAATCCGCCGTTGAGGGATGCACCTCCACCAAGCCACCATAGATTGATCCAATTTTACCAAGCACAGACGGGGTCTAGAGATGAAATGGAATACCTTTTACTGCCACCCATCTTGGTTTGTTCAAACCAGTAATAGATAGAGAATTTGACATCGGCCACCATCTTCGGAAGCCCACAAAGTTACGATTGTCTATTGGGAAACTTTGATTTCGACAAAGCTCTGATATCTGTGTGAAAAATAGCCCGGTGAGCTTCAAATGGAAAAAAAAAGATACATTCTCCTCCCCAGAAAGTAGTTTACTAATGATTTTTGCTACTGCCCCTGGTCGTCCTTCTTTTGCGAGCCTCCAATAGAGCATACGACGGCCGCATCCCAACCATTGAAAGATCCGGCATCCAGGTCCACCACCACCTTACTGAATTCCTTGTCCCACTCTTCATGGCAGTTGAGGCCCACCCAGGGTTCCACTCTCCATGATTCTTTCCTCACCGGATGGCTGGACTGCTTACCACCTTCTTCTCTCCTGTTTACATTTGAAAGTTTCTTAGGATATCTCTACACAGTCAAGAAAGCTTCCCAACCTAAATTGTTAATGCCTCTGGGGATGATAATTCGATCGCCAACCCCATCCCCCTGGAAAGCCTGAACCGAAATGAATTCGCCTGTAGGATTGCTTCTCTTTTCCCCTATTACAGAGCCTTTACTTCCCCTGAACTTCCTGAAGCAGTAATCCTTTGCTTCCTTGACATCCTGAACCGATATCTCCATCCAACCTATTGCCTCTGCCGGTAGCCATAATCTACTCCTGAATCCCCTTTTCGTTGTTTCCGTAATCTTAAGCGTATAAACTACGTGAAGCCGGACTTCCTGAACCTCAAAAGATTTGGCTTCTATCACGAACTCGCCTCTTTGTGTTGATTGATGCATCTTCATTCTTCCATCTTCAAACATAACAGCTAAATATTTAAAAGATTGGCACTCACCTAAAAATTTCAACCTACCTTAGCATCCTCTAGTTACATCCTCTTAGAATTATGTACAATAAAAACTAAGGAAAATGGGAACTTGAGATTCAGCATACCAATTGTAATGAAAACTCTTGGTCAATTGGTGCTCTAAATTGAAGACCCACTTGTATCCATTCAGAAAAAAACCAATAATCATGAGGGTTTTTATTACCAACTATTAATGTGTTGATTTTACCTTGTGGATGTGGACAGAGGAAAGTGACTTTAATTGCACAGGTGCTGAAATAAATCATCATTGAAGGGGATCAAAAGATAAGGTAGTAAGTCCATTCCAAAGGAAAAAGGCCAAGTCTATTCCATTCACAAAAAAACCAAAAAAGTGATCGATTTACTTACTTTTTTTATCAACTAAGTCTATTCCAATAAGAAAGAAAAGATTCAAAGGAAATAGCAAAAATCTAAAGATCCATCCAAAAAAGCAGGCAAAGGCATTAAAGTTTTCTCCAACACACTTCAAACCATATCACAAAGAGAAGCATCTCCCTCAATTCCTCTTCTTCAGCAATGACTATCCCAACATGAACCCCCACCTTTGATTCATAACCATATTCTTCCCCATCAAGTGCTCCAACCATACACCCACAAATAATTTCATCGAAAATGGTAAATCTCAAACGCGGAGGTTCAAGTGGAGACAAACAATGGAAGATATAAACATTCAGGTCTGCAAATCAAAAATAGAACACTAACTCAAATCACATAATAACCCAACTCGAAATCAAACAGAACACCCACCTATGAAAAGCATCCGTCCCCAACTTGAACTCCAATATGCCTAATCACTCACAAACTCAAAATCCTTGAAAACAAAGATCCAGAGAAATCACCTTCAAGTGCTTCGCTCGAAATCCCTTAAAACACAAAGATCCAACAGCCAAACCATTACAGAAGGAAAAAAATTTACAGTAACAATAATCAGAAAATATGTTACAAAGAGGAAAAAAAATATTCAATGCTATAATATCCAGAAAGAACCCTTGAATATCGTTTTCGTTGGTTGTGCAATCATCAAACTCACAATTGATTAACTCGCGAAAATAAATAGTAACACTTGATAAATGAGAAAAAAAGAGATGCATCAATATAATTAAGGGAATTGGTAGCCATATACACCCCCACTATCGTGCCAAAAGGAGAATCACTTTGGGGTGGGCCCCAACAAACCCCAAGTAATTGTCGAAATGGAGAGACTGGGACGTCTACGACAAGCGAGTCCATAAATAGTAAAATCCTATTTCTTTTTTACTTTTTTTAAACATTATACTTTCAGTTATAGACTAACATCTAGCATTAATGAAACATTAGATTATTAATATAAGATTACAAAAGAAAAATAAAATAAAAGGGGGAGATGTTCCGTAAGTGAAGTTGATTGAAAGGAGTAGCCTAGAACTAATAGTACTTTTTTTAGAAGTCAATGATTCTGCATTGTAATTTCCAGATAGTTATAATGGTGTAATTAACTACTTTACCGAATATATCTAATTTAGAAATAAGAAACAAATCAAGTTATTAACAATATAAGACATGATAAGCAATTTTAAAAATGGTGAAACTTACCATGGGAGAATCCGAGAGCAAATGACAATCATGAAAGTTGAAGGGCAGCCGAGAGCAAGGTCCATGCTAGGCTTAATGGCCCTTGAGCAGAAGTCGTCGTACACACCTCATTCCATATAGCTCATATGGTGTAGTTGAATAATGTAGGAGTACATAAAACAAATTCAAACAATCAGTTTTCTTACATAGAAAATTTTGAATAAATATTATAAAAATATAAGAGTTAAAAGTACAAGAACTAAGCACATAATTATATTCAGATCGAGTAATTAGAAGAGAATTTCCCTTAAGTAAGACATCTACTCACCATTAATTAACTTGCAAAGATAAATACTAAAACCTAATAAATGATAAATAAATAAAAAGGATGCATCCATATAACTAATGAAATTGCTAGCCATAAACACCCTCACTATCATGCCAGAAAGAGAAACACTTTGGGGGTGGGCCCCACCAAACCCCAAGAACTTGTCAAAATGGAGAGAGTGGGACATCTACGACCAGCGAGTCTATAAATAGTAAAATCCTATATCTTTTTTACTTTTTTTAAAGATTATACTTTCAGTTATAGATGAACATCTAGCATTAGTGAAAAAAATTAGATTATTAAAATAAGATTTCAAAATAAAAAGAAAATAAAATAGGGAGATATACCGTGAGTGAAGTCGATTGAAAGGTGCATTTTAGAACTAATAGTCCTTTTTTAGAAATCAATGATTATGCATCGTAGTTTTCAGAAAGTTATAATGGTGTAATTAACTACTTTACCGAATAAATCTAATTTAGAATTAAGAAAAATCAAATTTTTACCAATATAAGACAAGATAAGAAACTTCAAAAATTATAAAACTTACCATGGGAGAATCTAAGAGCAAATGACAGTCGCGAAAGTTAAAGGGCAGCTGAGGCAAAATGCATGCTAGGCTTAATGGCCCTTGAGCAGAAGTCGTCTTTCACGCCTTGTTCCATACAGCTCACATGGTGTAGTTGAATAATGTAGGACTAAATAAAACAAATTCAGACATCAGTTTTCTTACACAGAAAATTTTGAATGAATAATATAAAAATATAGACTTAAAAGTACAAGAACTAAATAGAGAAATATATTCAGATTAAGTAATTAGAAGAGAATTTCCCTTAAGCAAGACATCTATTCACCTTTGATTAACTCGCGAAGATAAATACTAACACTTGATAAAAGATAAAAGATAAAAGAAGGGGCGCATCAACATAACTAAGGGAATTGCTAGCAATATACTCCTCCACTATCTTCCTAGAAGCAGAAATACATTGGGGGCGGGTCACACCAAACCCCAAGGACTTGTCGAAATGGAGAGAGTGGGACTTCTACAACTAGCGAGTCTATAAATAGTAAAATCCTAATGCTTTTTTACTTTTTTTAAAGATTATACTTTAAGTTATAGACTAACATCTAGCAGTAGTGAAAAAATAGATTATTAACGTAGTTTACAAAAGAAAAATAAAATAAACGGGTAAGACATACCGTGGTGAAGTCAATTGAAAGGCACAACCTAGAACAAATAGTCATTTTTTAGAAGTCACTGATTCTGCATTATACTTTCCAGATAGTTATAGAGGTGTAATTAACTATTTTACCGAATAAATCTAATTTAGAAATAAGAAAAAAAATCAAATTGTTAACAATATAAAACAAGAAAATAATTTAAAAAATGGTGAAACTTACCATGGGATAATCCTAGAGCAAATGATAGTCTTGAAAACTGAAGGGCAGCCAACGCAAGGTGCATGCTACGCTTAATGGTCCTTGAGCAGAAGTCGTCGTTCACGCCTTGTTCCATATAGCTCACATGGTTTTCTAATATAGGAGTACATATAACAAATTCAAACAATCAGTTTTCTTACATGTAAAATTTTGAATAAATAATATAAAAATAGAAGAGTTAAAAGTACAAGAACTAAGCAGAGAATTATATTCAGATCGAGTAATTAGAAGAGATTTTTCCCTTAAGCAAGACATCTACTCACCATTGATTAACTCGCTAAGATAAATACTAACACTTAATAAATGATCAAAAAGGGATGCATCCATATAAGTAATGAAATTGCTGGCCATAAACGCCCCCACTATCTTGCTAAAAAGAGAAACACTTTCGGGGTGGGCCCCACCAAAATCCAAGTACTTGTCGAAATGGAGAGAGTGGGACGTCTACGACCAGCGAGTCTACAAATAGTAAAATTCTAATTCTTTTTTACTTTATTTAAAGAATTATACTTTAAGTTATAGACTAACATCTAGCATTAGTGAAAAATTAGATTATTAACAAAGATTACAAAAGAAAATTAAAACAAAAGGGGGAGACCTACCGTGAGTGGCGTCGATTGAAAGGCGCAACCTTAAACTATTAGTCGATTTTTAGAAGTCAATGATTCTGCATCGTAGTATCGAGATAGTTATAATGATGTAATTAATTACTTTACCGAATAAATCTAATTTAGAAGTAGGAAAAAATTCAAATTATTAACCATATAAGACAATCCGTTTTCTTATACATAAAATTTGAATGAGTAATATAAAACTATAAGACTTCAAAGTACAAGAACTAAGTAGAGAATTAAATACAAATCGAGAAATTGTAGAGAATTTCCCTTAAAGAAAACATCTACTCACCATTGATTAACTCGTAAATTCAAATACTAACACTTGATAAATGATAGAAAAGTGATTCATCAATATAACAAAGGCAATTGCTAGCTATATACGCCTCCACTATCTAGCAATATACGCTCCTATTATCTTGCTAGAAGGAGAAACACTTTGGGGGTGGGCCCCATCAAACCCCAAGTACTTGTCGAAATGGAAAGAGTAGGATGTCTACGACCAGCGAGTGTATAAACAGTAAAATCCTAATTTTTTTTACTTTTTTTTAACGATTATACTTTAAGTTATAGACTAACATCTAGCATTAGTGAAAAAATAGATTATTAAGATACAAAAGAAAATTAAAATAAAAGGGTGGACATACCATTAGTAACGTCGATTGAAAGGCGCAACCTAGAACTAATAGTCCTTTTTTAGCAGTTACTGATTCTGCATCGTAATTTCCAGATAGTTATAGTGGTGTTATTAACTACTTTACTGAATAAATCTAATTTTGAAATAAGAAAAAAAATCAAATTGTTAACAATATAGAATAAGATAACAAATTTAAAAAATTGGGAAACTAACCATGGGAGAACCCTAAAGCAAATGACAGCTGCGAAAGCTAAAGGGCAGCCGAGAGCACAGTCCATGCGAAGCTTAACCTTGACCAGAAGTCGTCGTTCACGCCTCATTACATATAGCTAACATGGTGTAGTTGTATAATGTAGGAGTACAAAAAAAAATTCAGACAATCAGTTTTCTTACATAATAAATTCTGAATGAATAATATCAAAATATACGACTTAAAAGTACAAGAACTAAGCATCGAATTATATTCAAATCGAATAATTAGAAGAGAATCTCTTAAGGAAGAAATCTACTCACCATTAATTAACTCGCAAAGACAAATACTAACCCTTGATAAATGATAGAGAAGGGATGCATCAATATAACTAGGGCAATTGCTAGCCATATGCATGTCACGCCCCGAAACCCATATACACAATATATCTTATATTTGTATATGTTCTCGAAGCATGAACCTGGGACAAACCCCAATAGTAAATACATTTTATCAACTAAATAAAATGAATTCTGATTCAATAACATAAGAGCATACTAAAGATTCGAATTAAGTATTAAGTGTAAGTGAGATCCGTAAATGATCCCCTCCTACAAATACTCACTAATATGAAGAAATAAAAAAAATTATTCTTCTACTTTACGCTCCTCAAGAGCTCCTAAGAACCTTCACTGACTCCCTGAAATAAGTAAAAATAGCAAGGGTGAGCACAAGCTCAGCAAGATGAATACATACAACAATGAATATACATATATATATATATTTCAATATTTCATTTATTGAAAAAAATATTAAACTAAAATGCAAGTCAATTCATCTTCTCCAATTGAATTACTTGGTTCACATCTGCAGCCCTAATTGGCGGCCCTTGGCAACACCTCAAGGCCTAGGATGAAATCGTACTCCTTCAGTTAGGTCTACAATTTGTTCAACAATTATAATAGTTTTGCAGAATTAAGATATTAAATCTTCCCCACTATAGCGTCCCATACCACACATAGCAAGACTGATTTAAATGTGAATTTATTATACAAGTACATCATGATGCAAGATAATGGGATTCAATATGAATAACAATTTATCAATTTAAATTTAAATCTAATTAAATAAGGTGCTCTAATATTCATAATTTCTAAGTTTCAACAATGATTCTAATGTAAGGAGTCTCTAAGTTAATTTCCTACATCAAATTGAACTAATCAAACACAAACAAACAAGATGGAGCATCGGCGATTAATTGTTGGCAGCGGACGATCGATCGCAGGTGATGGGCGATCGATCGCCCATCGACCCGAGACACCCAACCCCTTTTTTTTTAATTTTCTAAACTCCGACTTCCTTCATTCTTCCTTCTTCAAATTTAATTGTTCATAGACCTAATTTAGATGTTAAAATACTCCAATAACATATATTCAATGATTTATCATCAAATCAATAGATTCAACTCTAGAGTTTTAGGGTTTTAAAAATGAAATGAACTCTAATTTTCACAATACCTTTTATTTCCATCTAAATCATAATTACTTATTTATTTATTACCAATATAACAAGAACATCACATCTACCATAGATTTAAAGAACAACAAGGAGTATTCACTTGCCTCAACCCTAGCTTTAGGGTTTCGAAGAGATGAACAATCTCAAATAAAGATTTCGTCAAGCCCTTGATTTCTCCTTAGCGAGAGCTCTAGATCCTGAGCCTTGAATCCACCTTCTTCAATCTCCAAACCCTAGTCCCCCGTTTCTTCCTCTTATCTCTAGATAGGTTTCCTAAAGATAATGAGAGATTAGGTTATCATTATCTTATATAATACTAATCCCTTATCCTGATGTAGGGTGTTTGGTCACAATTCAACATTAAACATTTTTTTATGTTATTCCCGTTTTCTATTTATCTCCCCCCAAGTTTATTAAACCTTATTACCCAAACATCACAATATAATATTACTAATTATCCAATTTAAGAAATTACTAAAATAAATCTTAACATTTAATTTCAGAATTTCTGAGTCGCTATAATACGCCCCCACGATCTAGCCATATACGCCCCCACGATCTTGCCAGAAGGAGAAACACTTTGGGAGTGGGCCCCACCAAACCCCAAGTACTTGTCGAAATGGAGAAAGTGGGATGTCTACGACCAGCGAGTTTATAAATAGTAAAATCCTAGTTTTTTTTACTTTTTTCAACGATTATATTTTAACATCTAGCATTAGTGAAAAATTAGATTATAAACATACAAAAGAAAAATAAAATAAAAGGGTCAGACATACAATTGGTGAAGTCGATTAAAAGTCGCAACCTTGAACTATTAGTCGTTTTTTAGAAGCCAATGATATTACATCGTAGTATCCAGATAGTTATAATGATGTAATTAATTACTTTACCGAATATATCTAATTTAGAATTAGGAAAAATTTCAAATTATTAACTATATAAGACAAGATAAGAAATTTAAAAAACTGGTGGAACTTACCATGGGAGAATCTGAGAGGAAATGACAGTCGCGAAAGTTGAAGTGCAACCGAGAGCAAGGTCAATGCTAAGCTTAATGGCCCTTGGGCAGAAGTCTTCGTTCACGCCTCGTTCCATATAGCTCACATGATGTAGTTGAATAATGTAGGATTACATAAAACAAATTCAGACAATCAGTTTTCGTACATATAAAATTTGAATGAATAATATAAAAATACAAGAATTAAAAGTACAAGAACTAAGTAGAGAATTATATACAGATCGAGTAATTAGTAGAGAATTTCCCTTTAAGAAGACATCTACTCACCCTTGATTAACTCACAAAGACAAATACTAACAATGGATAAATGATAGAAAAGTGATTCATCAATATAACTAACGCAATTGCTAGCCATATACGCCCTCACTATCTAGCAATATACGCCCCCATTATCTTCCCAGAAGGAGAAACACTTTGGAGCCCACCAAACCCCAAGTACTTGTCAAAATGTAAAGAGTAAGATGACGAGCAAGACTATAAATAGAAAAATCCTAATTGTTTTTTACTTTTTTAACGATTATAATTTAAGTTATAGACTAACATCTAGCATTAGTGAAAAAGTAGATTATTAAGATACAAAAGAAAATTAAAATAAAAGAGTGAGACATCACATTAGTGACGTCGATTGAAAGATGCAACCTAGAACTAATAGTCCTTTCTTAGCAGTCACTAATTCTGCATCATAATTTCCAGATAGTTATAGTGGTGTCATTGACTACTTTACCAAATAAATCTAATATAGAAATAAAAAAAAAATGAAATTGTTAACAATATAGGACAAGATAAGAAATTTAAAAAATTGGGAAACTAACCATGGGAGAATCTTAGAGCAAATGACAGTCGCGAAAGCTAAAGGGCAGCCGAGAGCACGGTCCATGCTAAGCTTAACCTTTAGCAGAAGTCGTCGTTCATGCCTCGTTACATATAGCATACATGGTGTAGTTGTACAATGTAGGAGTACATAAAACAAACTCAGACAATCAGTTTTCTTACATAATAAATTTTGAATTAATAATGTCAAAATATAAGACTCAAAAGTACAAGAACTAAGCATCGAATTACATTCAGATCGAATAATTAGAAGAGAATCTCTTAAGGAAGAAATCTACCTGCCATTAATTAACTCGCAAAAGCAAATACTAACACTTGATAAATGATAGAGAAGGGATGGATCAATATAACTAAGGCAATTGCTAGCCATACACGCCCCCCACTATCTAGCCATATACGCCCCCACTATCTTGCTAGAAGAAGAAACACATTGTAGGTGGGCCCTACCAAACCCCAAGTACTTGTCGAAATGGAGACAGTGGGATGTCTACAACCAGCGAGTTTATAAATAGTAAAATCCTAAATTTTTTTACTTTTGTTAATGATTATACTTTTAAGTTATAGGCTAACATTTAGCATTAGTGAAAAATTAGATTATTAATAAACAAAAGAAAAATAAAATAAAAGGGTCGGACATTCAATTGGTGAAGTCGATTGAAAGGCGCAACCTTGTACTATTAGTCGTTTTTTAGAAGTCAATGATTCTGCATCGTAGTAACCAGATAGTTATAATGATGTAATTAATTACTTTAGCAAATAAATCAAATTTAGAATTAGGAAAAATTTCAAATTATTAACTATATAAGACAAGAAAAGAAATTTAAAAAAAATGGTGAACTTACCATGGGTGAATCCGAGAGAAAATGACCGTCGCGAAAGTTGAAGTGCAACCGAGACCAAGGTCAATGCTAAGCTTAATGGCCCTTGTGCAAAAGTCGTCGTTCACGCCTCGTTCCATATAGCTCACATGATGAAATTGAAAAATGTAGGAGAACATAAAATAAATTCAGACAATCAGTTTTCTTACACATAAAATTTGAATGAATAACATAAAAATATAAGACTTAAAAGTACAAGAACTAAGTAGAGAATTATATACAGATCGAGTAATTAGTAGAGAATTTCCATTCAAGAAGACATCTACTCACCGTTGATTAACTCGCAAAGACAAATACTAACACTTGATAACTGATAAAAAAGTGATTCATCAATATAACTAAGGCACCATATACGCCCTCACTATCTAGCAATATACCCCCCCATTATCTTGCCAAAAGGAGAAACACTTTGGGGGTGGGCCTCACTAAACCCCAGGTAGTTGTCAAAATAGAAAGAGTAGGATGTCTACGACCAGCGAGTCTATAAATAGTAAAATCCTAATTTTTTTTTACTTTTCTTAACGATTATACTTTAAGTTATATACTAACATCTACCATTAGTGTAAAAATGGATTCTTACAATACAAAAGAAAATTAAAATAAAAGGGTAAGACATACCATTAGTGACATCGATTGAAAGATGCAACCTAGAACTAATAGTCCTTTTTTAACAGTCACTGATTCTGCATCGTAATTTCTAGATAGTTATGGTGGGGTTATTAACTACTTTACCGAATAAATCTAATTTAGAAATAAGATAAAAATCAAATTTTTAACAATATAGGAGGACATGATAAGAAATTCACAAAATTAGGAAACTAACCAAGGGAGAATCCTAGAGCAAATGATAGTTATGAAAGCTAAAGGGGGCAGCCGAGAGCACGATCCATGCTAAGCTTAACCTTGACAGACGTCATCATTCACGCCTCATTACATATAGCTCACATGGTGTAGTTCTATAATGTAGGAGTACATAAAACCAATTCAGACAATCAGTTTTCGAACAAAATAAATTCTGAATGAATAATATCAAAATATAAGACTTAATAGTAACAGAACTAAGCACCGAATTATATTCAGATCGAATAATTAGAAAAGAATTTCTCTGATGGAAGAAATCTATTAACGATTGATTAACTCGCAAAGACAAATACTAACACTTGATAAATGATAAAGAAGGGATGCATCAATATAACAAAGGCAATTGCTAGCCATATACGTCCCCAATATCTTGCCAGAAGGAGAAGACTTTGGGGGTGGGCCCCACCAAACCCCAACTACTTGTAGAAAGGGAGAAAGTGCGATGTCTACGACTAGTGAGTTTATAAATAGTAAAATCCTTTTTTTTTTGACTTTTTTAACGATTATACTTTAAGTTATAGACTAACATCTTGCATTAGTTAAAAATTATATATTAGCATACAAAAGAAAAATAAAATAAAAGGGTGAGACATACAATTAGTGAAGTCGATTGATAGACGCAACCTTGAACTATTAGTCATTTTTTAGATGTCAATGATTCTGCATCGTAGTATTCAGATAGTTATAATGATATAATAAATTACTTGACCGAATAAATCAAATACAGAATTAGGTAATAAATTAAATTATTAACTATATAAGACAAGATAAGAAATTTAAAAAACGGTGAAAGTTACCGTGAGAGAATCCGAGAGCAAATGACAGTCGCGAAAGTTTAAGTTTAACCGATAGCAAGGTAAATGTTAAGCTTAATGGCCCATGTGTAGAAGTCGTCGTTCACGCCTCGTTCCATATAGCTCACATGATGTAGTTGAATAATGTACGAGAACATAAAACAAATTTAGATAATCAGTTTTCTTCCTCATAAAATTTGAATGAATAATATAAAAATATAAGACATTATATACAGATTGAGTAATTAGTAGATAATTTCTCTTAAAGATGACATCAACTCACCATTGATTAACTCGAAAAGACAAATACTGACACTTGATAAATGATAGAAAAGTGATTCATCAATATAACTTAGGCAAATCATCAATATAACTAAAGCAATTGCTAGCCATATACGCCCCCATTATCTTGCCAGAAGGAGAAACACTTTGGGGATGGGCCCCACCAAACCCCAGGTACTTGTCGAAATGGAAAGAGTAGGATGTCTACGACCAACGAGGCTATAAATAGTAAAATCCAAATTTTTTTAAAACTTTTTTTAATGATTATTGTTTAAGTTATAGACTAACATCTAGCATTAGTGAAAAAAAAGATTATTCAGATACAAAATAAAATGGGGAGACATACCATTAGTGACATCGATTGAAAGGCGCAACCTAGAACTAATAGTCCTTTTATAGCAGTGACTGATTCTGCATCGTAATTTCCAGATAGTTATACTGGTGTTATTAATTACTTTACCAAATAAATCTAATTTAGAAATAAGGAAAAATCAAATTGTTAACAATATAGGACAAGATAAGAAATTTAAAAATTTGGGAAAATAACCATGGGAGAATCCTAGAGCAAATGACAGTCGCGAAAGCTAAAGGGCAGCCGAGAGCACGGTCTATGCTAAGCTTAACCTTGACCAGAAGTCGTCGTTCAAGGCTCATTACATATAGCTCAAATTGTGTAGTTTTATAATATAGGAGTACATAAAACAAATTCAGACAATCAGTTTTCTTACATAATAAATTCTGAATGAATAATATCAAAAATTCAAAATATAAGATTTAAAAGTACAAGAACGCATTGAATTATATTCAGATCGAGTAATTAGAAGAGAAGTTCACTTGAGGAAGAAATCTACTCACCGTTGATTAATTCGCAAAGACAAATAGTAACATTTGATAAATAATAAAGAAGGGATGCATCAATATAAATAAGGCAATTGCTAGCCATAAACGCCCCCACTATCTAGCCATAAACGCCTCACTATCTTGCCAGAAGGAGAAACACTTTGGGAGTAGGCCCCACCAAACCCCAACTATTTGTCGAAATGGAGAAAACGGGACATCTTCGACCAACGAGTTTATAAATAGTAAAATCCTAAATTTTTTTACTTTTTTTAACGATTATACTTAAAGTTATAGACTAACATCTAGCATTAGTGAAAAATTAAACTATTAACATACAAAAGAAAAATAAAATAAAAGGGTGAGACATACAATCGGTAAAGTCGATTGGAAGTCACTGATTCTCATTCGAAATTTCCAGATAGTTATAGTTGTGTTATTAACTACTTTACCGAATAAATCTAATTTAGAAATAAGAAACAAATCAAATTGTTAACAATATAGGATAAGATAAGAAATTCAAAAAATGAGGAAACTTAACATTGGAGAATCTTAGAGCAAATGACAGTCGTGAAAGCTAAAGGGCAGCCGAGAGCAAGATCAATGCTAGACTTTATAACCCATGAGCAAAAGTCGTCGCTCACGCCTCGTTCCATATAGCTCACAAGATGTAGTTGAATAATGTAGTAGTTCATAAAACAAATTCAGACAATCAGTTTTCTTACACATAAAATTTGAATGAATAATATAAAAGTATAAGAACTACGTAGAGAATTATATACATATTGAGTAATAGTAGAGAATTTCCCTGAAAGATGACATCCACTCACCATTAATTAAATCGCAAAGAAAAATACAAACACTTGATAAATAACAGAAAAGTGATTCATCAATTTAACAAAGGCAATTGCTAACCATATACGCCACCACTATCTAGCAATATGCACCCCCATTATCTTGCCAGAAGGAGAAACACTTTGGGGGTGGGCCCCACCAAACCCTAAGTAGTTGTCAAAATGCAAAGAGTAGCATGACGAGCAAGTCTATAAATAGAAAAATCCTAAATTTTGTTTACTTTTTTAACGATTATACTTTAAGTTACAAACTAACATAAAGCATTAGTGAAAAAATAGATTATTAAGATAAAAAAGAAAATTAAAATAAAAGAGTGAGACATAACATTAGTGACATCAATTGAAAGATGCAGCTTAGAACAAATAGTCCTTTTTTAGCAGTCACTGATTCTGCATCGTAATTCCAAGATAGTTATAGTGCTGTCATTAACTACTTTTCCGAATAAATCTAATATAGAAATAAGAGAAAAAAATGAAATTTTTAACAATATAGGACAAGATAAGAAATTAAAAAAATTGGGAAACTAACCATGGGAGAATCCTAGAGCAAATGACAGTCGCGAAAGCTAAAGGGCAGCCGAGACTATGGTCCATGCTAAGCTTAACCTTTAGCAGAAGTCGTCATTCACGCTTCATTACATATAGCTCACATGGTGTAGTTGTATAATGTAGGAGTACATAAAACAAACTCAGACAATCAGTTTTCTTACATAATAAATTCTAATTAATAATATCAAAATATAAGACTTAAAAGTATAAGACCTAAGCATCGAATTATATTCAGATCGAATAATTAGAAGAGAATCTCTTAAGGAAGAAATCTACTCACCATTAATTAACTCGCAAAAGCAAATACTAACACTTGATAAATCATAGAGAAGGGATACATCAATATAACTAAGGCAATTGCTAGCCATACACGCCCCCACTATCTAGCCATATAGACCCCCACTATCTTGCCAGAAGGAGAAACACTTTGTGGGTGGGCCTCACCAAACCCCAGGTACTTGTCGAAATGAAGAAAGTGGGATGTCCACAACCAGCGAGTTTATAAATAGTAAAATCCTAAATTTTTTTACTTTTTTTAACGATTATAATTTAAGTTATAGGCTAATATCTCTTAGTAAAAAATTAGATTATTAACATACAAAAGAAAAATAAAATAAAAGGGTCGGACATTTAATTGGTGAAGTCGATTGAAAGGTGCAACCTTGAACTATTAGTCGTTTTTTAGAAGTCAATGATACTGCATCGTAGTATCCAGATAGTTGTAATGATGTAATTAATTACTTTACCGAATAAATCAAATTTAGAATTAGGAAAAAATTCAAATTATTAAGAATATAAGACAAGATAAGAAATTTTAAAAAAATGGTGAAACTTACCATGGGAGAATCCTAGAGAAAATGACCAGCGCAAAAGTTGAAGTGCCACCGAGACCAAGGTCCATGCTAGGCTTAATGGCCCTTGAGCAAAAGTCGTCGTTCACGTCTCATTCCATATAACTCACATGATGTAGTTGAATAATGTAGGAGTCCATAAAATAAATTCAGACAATCACTTTTCTAACACATAAAATTTGAATGAATAATTTAAAAAGATGAGACTTAAAAGTACAAGGGCTAAGTAGAGAATTATATACAGATCAAGTAATTAGTAGAGAATTTCCCTTAAAGACATCTATTTACCATTGATTAACACACACAGACAAATATTAACATTTGATAAATAATAGAAAAGGGATGGATCAATATAACTAAGGCAATTGCTAGCCATATACGCCCCCACTATCTAGCCATATACGCCCCTACTATCTTGCCCGAAGGAGAAACACTTTGGGGGGTGGGCCCCACCAAACCCCAAGTATTTGTCGAAATGGAAATAGTAGGATGTCTACGACCAACGAGTCCATAAATAATAAAATCCTAATTTTTAAAAAAAATTTAACGATTATACTTTAAGTTATAGACTAACATCTAGCATTAGTGAATAAATATATTATTACGATACAAAAGAAAATTCAAATAAAAGGGTGATACATACCATTAGTGACGTCGATTGAAAGACGCAACCAAGAGCTAAGAGTCTTTTTTCTGCAGCCACTGATTCGGGATCGAAACTTCCAAATAGTTATAGCGGTATTATAAACTACTTTATCGAATAAATCTACTTTAGAAATAAGAAAAAAATCAAATTGTTAACAATATAGGACATGAGAAGAAATTTAAAATTTTGAAAACCATACAAGGGAGAATCCTAGAGCTAATGACTGTCGCGAAACCTAAAGGGTAGTCGAGATCACGGTCCATGCTCAACTTAGTCGTCGTTCACGCCTCGTTACATAGGGCTCACATTGTGTAGTTGTATAATGTAAGAGTACATAAAACAAAGTCAGACAATCAGTTTTCTTACATAATAAATTCTGAATGAATACTATCAAAATATAAGACTTAAAAGTACCAAAACTAAGATTCGAATTATATTCAGATTGAATATTTAGAAAAGAAATTCTCTTAAGGAAGAAATCTATTCACCATTGATTAACTTGCAAAGACAAATATTAACACTTGATAAATGATAGAGAAGGGATGGATCAATATAACTAAGGCAATTGCTAGCCATATATGGCCCCACTATCTAGCAATATATCCCCCGATTATCTTGCCAGAATGAGAAACACTTTGGGGGTAGGCCCCACCAAACTCCAGGTACTTGTCGAAATGGAAAGAGTAGGATGTCTACGCCCAACGAGTCTATAAATAGTAAAATCCTAATTTTTTTTTACTTTTTTTAACAATTATACTTGAAGTTATAGACTAACATCTAGCATTAGTAAAAAAATAGATTTTTAAGATACAAAAGAAAATTAAAATAAAAGGGTGAGACATACCATTAGTGGCGTCGATTGAAAGGCGCAACCTAGAACTAATAGTCCTTTTTTAGCATTGACGGATTCTGCATCGTAATTTCCAGGTAGTTAGAGTGGTGTTATTAACTACTTTACCGAATAAATCTAATTTAGAAATTTAAAAAAAAACAAATTATTAACAATATAGGACATGATAAGAAATTTAAAAAACTGGGAAACTAACTATGTGAGAATCGTAGAACAATTGACAGTCGCGACAGCTAAAGGGCAGCCGAGAGCACGGTCTATGCTAAGCTTAGCCTTGACCAAAAGTCGTCTGTAGAGACCCGAATCTTTTTCATGCTTTTATGCAAGTATTAAGGGTATTTTAGACTTTATCTTGTTTTAATGCGACTGTAATTATGTCTAATTAGTATGGTGTGATCTAGGCTTAATCAAAGTTGTAAAGAGAAGGAGACCTTAACACACCCTGAACTTTAGGAAGCTCTAGTTTTGTCACTGTTTATCGGAATTGAGTGATTCTTGAGCAATAGAAAGGTATTGGAATCCTCTTTGAGGTTCATGTTTAATGTTTTTTCAGATTTTGAGTCTAAGCTAAGTCAAAAGTGAGTTTTCCGATGTTTTGTTTGATGAAATTGCAGATCAGTCCACTTGTAGGCCCATTTAGACCATTTAAAACTCAGAATTAGAAGTTGCATAAAACATAAAAATTGTTCCCCTTTCAAATACGAGTCCAACGTAAGTTGAATCGTCAAAATCCGATAAGCGAGTCAAAAGTTATGGTCAAAATACTAAAGCGATGTAAAATCTGTCGGAATCCGAAAAAGAGGAGTGCGATCGATCGCAAATAAGGTGCAATCGATCGCAAAATAGTGCGATCTATCGCAAATTTCTGCGATTGATAGCATTCAGGTGAGTTTTTTTGATTGGCTTTCGGGTCTAGGTGCGATAGATGGCACCAAAGGTGCAATCGATCGCATGCGGACCTAGATTTGGTTTAAAAAGTGTTTTTTTTGGGTTTTTAACCCTTAGGCCTATAAATAGGGACCCTATTTCGAGATTTTTAGGGTTCTAAATTATTTCTAACCTAATTTAGCAAAGGAACAGAGGAAACCTAGGGTTTTGAAGGAGAGGTTGCTTAGAGAATAAGGAGATTGCAAGGAGAGCTTGGAGATCTTCCTCAAAGCTTCTTGGGAGTGATTTAGATCCAAGGGAATGATCCCTAAGGTCGATATACTATCCAAATCAACTCTATTATAATGTTTTGTGAATGTTAATATGATAGAAATAGAAATTAGATGTGTTTTTCCCCATTTTTGTATGAAGTAAGCTATTATAGATGAGGCGGTTATGGGGTCTTGGAATTCTGATTAAATATAAACATTTTATATGGAGAGCTTGTACAGATTCCCTTCCAACAATGGTAAATCCAGTTAGACGGGGTGTTCCAACGGAAAATTCATGCCGCATTTGTTTATATCATTCGGAATCCGTGACACATGCATTATGGGCTTGCCCTTTGGCTCGAAATGTTTGGGCATTACTAAAGGGGAGAGCTCAGAAAATGTCAACAACTGAGGATTTGGATTTTCTTCATATCATGCTAGATTTTGAATCTCAGGCTTCAAAAAATGATTTGGAATTGGGAACAATGATAGCTTGGGCTATTTGGGATTCGCGTAACAAGATACTTTTTGATAACTACCAACTCCATCCAACTCAGATTGTTCACAAAGCTAAAGTTCTTTTAGAAGATTTCCAAGGGCTAGCAATGGTTCGACATCTCCCTCCCGGAAATTCCAGCTCTATTACATCGGGGATTAAGACTAACAGATATAACTAGATCCTCAATTGATAGTCTTTTGTAGTGTTTTTTCTCTCTGAATGAAGTAGATTCAGATCTATCCATGAATATGGTTCTATGTCAATCTTTGGCTCCTTTTAGTAATAAAATTTCTACCTTTTATAAAAATAAAAAATAAAAGCTATTATGGATGGAAATATGGATTAATAATGTGGTGAAATGTATGGGAAATACTATGGAGGATGGGAAATACTATGGGGGATGGGATGAATGTGTGGATGTGGATTGTATTTGGATTGTGTGGATGAATTATGGTTTGATGAAATGTTGAAAATGTGAAAGGGCAATGGATTCATAGTCTACGTACCCAAGGTGTTTGTGAAAATGCTTGAGAGGATAAATACTAATATATCACTATGAAATTTTTGGGAATTGACTATGAATTATGCTAAGAATTATAATAGAATATATATGTACGTGATTGCTTGCCAAGTTATGCTTAATTATTTGCATAGTAATTGATATTCAGGAAGGTAAGAACTTAGAAGAAAATCTTTCAAACTAGGAATTCTCTAACTAAATGGTATGGGACATCATAGTGGAGTTTCCATGGTAGGAGATCGGAATCTAAGCAATTACCTACTCGAATGTTAATTACGACACTTATGCACAGCGCACGTGTATATTAAGATGAGGGTCTCACAAGTCACACATGTGGACCACAAGCATAAGCATTACATACACCTGATATTCTGAATAAGCCCAATGAATGATCTGAATAAGTGCACGATCTGAATAAGTGCATGTATGGATTTTTAAGCAGGTTAAGGAAATTTGACGATTCCAAAGTCTTATTTTAGCCTTGTAGGATTTTGGGGTCGTTACAGAGGTGGTATCAGAGCACAAGGCATTAGAGTCCCTAGGACTAAGATATTAAGTACAGGATAAGGGGATTTGTTTAACTTAGGGAAGCAACATCAAGTTTAAGACTTTAAAATTGTTGAGGATTGAGCTTTGATTAAGCATAAACTTAAGAATTTATATGAGTGTGTTTCTAAATGGATTATTTCCTTTTCTCAGGACTGTAGGCAAGAGGAGAGGCGGAAGAAACAATAGAAATTGAGGGGGCAGTGTGACCGATGGGGATACCCTAGATGGTACTCCCCAAGCAAATGTGAGTCGGGCTATGGAGGCTATCGCTGCAGCCATGGAGTGGTAGGCTGAGATTATAGGTCAGCAAACTGCATTGATAACAGCTGGTCAAGCTAGACAAAAGAGGCCAGTTGATGTTCACCTACCCCGGCATAATGGAGTGGAAGCTTTTAGGAGGACGAGTCCTCCAGCCTTCTATGGTAGTACAGATCCTGCAGTTGTTGAGTTGTGGATCATGCAACTAGAGAAGATTTTCTCCGTGCTAGAGGCCGACCCGAGTCGCCCAACCCGTCAGATCGTCCGAGTTATTGAAACATCGTTTTTTTTCTTTTTTAAAACCCTACAGTATATAAACGAAAAAGTGGGGTGGGGTTAGGGCACGAAATCTCCCACACCAAATAGCCCCACCCCCTCATCCGAAAATCTCTGGCCAGCGATAGTGGTCGGTGATCAACAATGGCCGGAGATAAACTCTAAGTCTCTCTCCTCTCTCTGTTCTCTCTCCTCTCTCCTTGTTCTCTCTTCCCTCTTCGAGAAGAACTTCTCTGTTCTCCTCTCTTCTTTTCTTTTCTTTCACATTCTCATCAACAGTGAACTTTATTTCCTTTCATTTTTTTCAGTAGAGGAATACTTACCTAGAGGAAAAGATGAGCATTTTTTTTCAGAGACGAGTGCTAGCGCACCAAGAGGTAAAACTGAACTCTCTTCTTTCTTCCCTCTTTCTTTTTTCCTCTTTTCAGTTTAGAAATCAAGGGAGATGGTTTTTGTTTTGTTCAAACGAACTAGCCATGGTTTGATAGTCCTTCCCACCACCACCTTGGATCAAGGAGACTGACTTTTTTTTCAAACGAACAACCCATGGTTCACGTTTTCTCATTGAAAAATCATCAATTTCCCTCGGCCATATCTGTTTTAACTTTTAAGTGATTCTTTGACTACTAGTTGTTGTTTTTTGTATAATTTATTATTATTTTTGGGGGGTTACCTTCGGCTATAACTCAAGATATTCTAATTAGTTATTTTGTCTTTGCTTAATTAATCCACGATTCCTTTTAACTAGTTATATGAAATTATGAAAGATTTGCATGATTATTATTATTTATGGATGATAATTGATGAATTGTATAGAATTATATATCTCGTTTTAGGCATTGTTTATCATTAATTTTGAATTTATACCATATCTATAGTATTAGAAAAATATTATATATGTCTCAGTTTTAGGTGTCATTACTCGGACGAGTTTTGCCCGAGTTGACTCTACTCGGCAAGTTTCCAAGTCAAGTCGAGTTGTCGGGTTTTAAAACACTGGCACGGTCCATGCTAAGCTTAACCTTGACCAGAAGTCGTCGTTCACGCCTCATTACATATAGCTCACATACTGTACATAAAACAAATTCAGACAATCAATTTTCTTACACAATAAATTCAGAATGAATAAGGTCAAAATATACGATTTCAAAGTACAATAACTAAGCATCGAATTATATTCAGATCGAGTAATTAGAAGAGAATTTCACTTGAGGAAGAAATTTACACCGTCAATTAATTCGCAAAGACAAATAGTAACACTTGATAAATAAAAGAGAAGTGATGCATCAACATAACTAAGGCAATTGTTAGCCATATAAGCCCACAACTATCTTGCCAGTGGAGAAACACTTTGGGGGTGGGCCCCACCAAACCCCAAGTACTTATCGAAATGGAGAAATTGGGATGTCTACGACCAACGAGTTTATAAATAGTAAAATCCCAAATTTTTTTACTTTTTTCAATGATTATACTTTAAGTTATAGACTAACATCTAGCATTAGTGAAAAAAGAAAAATAAAATAAAAATGTGAGACATACAATTGATGAAGTCGATTGAAAGGCACAACCTAAAACTAATAGTCCTTTTTTGATGTCACTGATTCTAATTCGTAATTTCCAGATATTTATAGTTGTGTAATTAACTACTTTACCGAATAAATCTAATTTAGAGATAAGAAAAAAATCAAATTGTTAATAATATAGGACAAGCTAAGAAATTCAAAAAATAGGGAAACTTACCAGGGGAGAATCTTAGAGCAAATGAAAATCGCGAAAGCTAAAGGGCAGCCGAGAGCAAGGCCCATGCTAGACTTCATAACCCTTGAGCAAAAGTCGTCATTCACGCCTCGTTCCATATAGCTCACATGATGTAGTTGAATAATGTAGTAGTACATAAAACAAATTCAGAAAATCAGTTTTCTTAGACATAAAATTTGAATGAATAATATAAAAGTACAAGAACTAAGTAGAGAATTATATACAGATCGAGCAATAGTAGAGAATTTCCCTTAAAGATGAAATCCACTCACCATTTATTAACTCACAAAGACAAATACTAACACTTGATAAATGATAGAAAAGTGATTCATCAATATAACTAAGGCAATAGCTAGCCATATATGCCACCACTATCTACCAATATACACCCCCATTATCTTGCCAGAAGGAGAAAAATTTTGGGGGTGGGCCCCACCAAACCCTAATTACTTGTTGAAATGGAAAGAGTAGGATGACAAGTGAGTCTATAAATAGAAAAATCTTAATTTTTTTACTTTTTTAACAATTATATTTTAAGTAATAGACTAATATCTAGCATTAGTGAAAAAATAGATTCTTAAGATACAAAATAAAATTAAAATAAAAGAGTGAGACATAACGTTAGTGACGTCGATTGAAAGAAGAAACCTAGAACTAATAGTCCTTTTTTAGCAGTAACTGATTCTGCATCGTAATTTCCAGATAGTTATAGTGGTGTCATTAACAACTTTACCGAATAAATCTAATATAGAAATAAGAAAAAAAATAAAATTGTAAACAATATAGGACAACATAAGAAATTTAAAAAATTGGGAAACTAACCATGGGAAAATCCTAGAGCACATGACAGTCGCGAAAGCTAAAGGGCAGCGGAGAGCCCGGTCCATGCAAAGCTTAACCTTGACCAGAAGTCGTCGTTCACGCCTCGTTACATATAGCTCACATGGTGTAGTTGTATAATGTAGGAGTACATAAAACAAACTTAAACAATCAGTTTTCTTACATAATAAATTCTGAATTAATAATATCAAAATATAAGACTTAAAAGTACAAGAACTAAGCATCGAATTATATTCAGATCGAATAATTAGAAGGGAATCTCTTAAGGAAGAAATCTACTCACTATTAATTAACTCGCAAAGATAAATACTAACACTTGTAACACTTGATAAATGATAGAGAAGGGATAAATCAATATAACTAAGGCAATTGCTAGCCATATACGCCCCCACTATCTAACCAGATACGCCCCTACTATCTTGCCCAAAGGAGAAACACTTTGGGGGTGGGTCCCACCAAATCCCAAGTATTTGTCGAAATGGAAAGAGTAGGAAGTCTACGACCAGCGAGTTTATAAATAGTAAAATCCTAATTTTTTTTTACTTTTTCTAACAATTATACTTAAAGTTATAGACTAACATCTAGCATTAGTGAATAAATAGATTATTGCGATACAAAAGAAAATTAAAATAATGATGTCGATTGAAAGTCGCAACCAAGAACTAATAATCCTTTTTTAGTAGTCACTGATTCTGCATCATAATTTCCAGATAGTTATAGTGGAGTTATTAATTACTTTACCAAATAAATCTAATTTAGAAATAAGAAAAAAAATCAAATTGTTAATAATATAGGACATGAGAAGAAATTTAAAAATTGGGAAACTAACCAAGGGAGAATATTAGAGCAATTGACAGTCACGAAAGATAAAGGGCAGCCGAGAGCACGGTCCATGCTAAGCTTAACCTTGATAAGAAGTCGTCGTTCACGCCTCGTTACATATATCTCACATGGTGTAGTTGTATAATATACGAGTACATAAAACAAATTCAGACAATAAGTTTTCTTACATAATAAATTCTGAATGAATAATATCAAAATATAAGACTTAAAAGTACCAGAACTAAGCATCGAATTATATTCAAATCGAGTAATTAGAAGAGAATTTCTCTTAAGGACGAAATCTACTCACCATTGATTAACTCGCAAAGACAAATACTAACACTTGATAAATGATGGAGAAGGGATGCATCAATATAACTAAGGCAATTGCAAGCCATATACACCACCACTATCTAGGCATAAACGCCCCCACTACACTTGATAAATGATGGAGAAGGGAGGCATAAACGCCCCCACTATCTAGGCATAAACGCCCCCACTATCTTGCCAGAAGGAGAAACACTTTGGGGTGAGCCCCACCAAACCCCAAATACTTGTCAAAATGGAGAAAGTGGGATGTCTATGACCAACGAGTTTATAAATAGTAAACTGCTAATTTTTTTTACTTTTTTTAACGATTGTACTTTAAGTAATAGACTACCATCTAGCATTAGCGAAAAATTAGATTATTAACATAGATAAGAAAAATAAAATAAAAGGGAAAACCATACAATTGGTGAAGTCGATTGAAAGGCACAACCTAAAACAAATAGTCCTTTTTTCGAAGTCACTGATTTTGATTCACAATTTCCAGATAGTTATAGTAGTGTAATTAACTACTTTACTGAATAAATCTAATTTAGAAATAAAAAGAAAATCAAATGGTTAACAATATAGGACAAGATAAGAAATTTAAAAAATGGGGAAACTTACCATGGGAGAATCCTAGATCAAATGACAGTTGCGAAAGTTGAATTTCAACCGATAACAAGGTCAATGCTAAGCTTCATGGCCCTTGTGCAGAAGTCGTCGTTCACGCCTCGTTCCATATAGCTCACATGATGTAGTTGAGTAATGTAAGAGTACATAAAACAAATTCAGATAATCAGTTTTCTTACACATAAAATTTGAATGACTAATATAAAATCAATGTTTTAAAACGTTAAGGCATAAGGCGAGACGTTAGGACCTCAAGATGCGTGAGGCGTAAGCCTCGAGGCTTGAAGCGTAAGCCTCACAAAAAAGCTTCATGCTCTCTTATTTTAACAAATAAATATAATATAAGAAAAATGGCAAAAAGATTCAAGAAGTTGATGAAAAATTATAATATATATACATATATAGACATATATATATTTGTATTTGTATACATTGTGTGTGTTCATGTAGGCGCACACGTACACATAAGAAATACTATATAAATTAGTCGAAACAAATAACAAATTTTAGAAAAAAAAACGAAATTTAAGTCTCAGTTCCTAATTTTAGTTAATGTATAAGACGTACACATAGACATAAAACAAGTTTCAAGACATGACATGTGAGCCTCATGAGGTTTTAAGCCTTATGGTTAAGCCTCAAGGCGTTTTCCTTAAGCCTCGCCCCGAGGCGAGCCTCGAGGCGTAAGCCTCACACGCTTTTTAAAACACTGTATAAAATATAAGACTTCAAAGTTCAAGAACTAAGTAGAGAATTATATAAAGATCGAGTAATTAGTAGAGAATTTCCCTTAATGATGACATCTACTCACCATTGATTAACTCGCAAAGACAAATACTAACACTTGATAAATGATAGAAAAGTGATTCATCAATATAACTAAGGCAATTGCTAGCCATATACGCCCCTACTATCTAGCAATATACGCCCCCCATTATCTTGCCAGAAGGAGAAACACTTTAGGGGTGGCCCCACCAAACCCCAAATACTTGTCGAAATGGAGAAAGTGAGATGCCTATGACCAACGAGTTTATAAATAGTAAACTCCTAATTTTTTCTTCTTTTTTTAATGATTGTACTTTATGTTATAGACTACCATCTAGCATTAGTGAAAAATTAGATTATTGGCATACAAAAGAAAAATAAAATAAAAGGGTGAGACATACAATTGGTGAAGTCAATTGAAAGACACAACCTAAAACTAATAGTCATTTTTTAGAAGTCACTGATTCTTATTCGCAATTTCCAGATAGTTATAGTACTGTAATTAAGTGCTTTACTGAATAAATCTAATTTAGACCTATGAAAAAAAATCAAATGGTTAACAATATAGGAAAAGATAAGAAATTTGAAAAATGGGAAAACTTACCATGGGAGAATCCTAGTGCAAATGACAGTTGCGAAAGTTGAATTGCAACTGATACCGAGGCCAATGCTAAGCTTAATGCCCCTTGTGCAGAAGTCGTCGTTCACACCTCGTTCCATATAGCTCACATGATGTAGTTGAATAATGTAGGAGTACATAAAACAAACTTAGACAATCAAATTTCTTAAGCATAAAATTTGAATGAATAATATAAAAATATACGACTTCAAAGTATACGAACTAAATAGAGAATTATATAAAGATCGAGTAATTAGTAGATAATTTCCCTTAAAGATGACATCTACTCACCTTTGATTAACTCGAAAAGACAAATACTAACACTTGATAAATGATAGAAAAATGATTTCATCAAAATAACTAAGGCAATTGCTAGCCACATATGCCCCTACTATCTAGCAATATACGCCCCCATTATCTTGCCAGAATGAGAAACAAACTTTGGGAGTGGGGCCCACCAAACCCCAGGTACTTGTCGAAATGGAAAGAGTAGGATGTATACGACCAGCGAGCCTATAAATAGTAAAATCCTAAATTTTTTTTTACTCTTTTAAACTATTATTGTTTAAGTTATAGACTAACATCTAGCATTAGTGACAAAATAGATTATTAAGATACAAAATAAAAGGGTGAGACATACCATTAGTGACGTCGATTCAAAGGCGCAACCTAGAACCAATAGTCCTTTTTTATCAGTGACTGATTCTGCATCGTAATTTCCAGATAGTTTTAGTAGTGTTATTAACTACTTTACCAAATAAATCTAATTTAGAAATATTGAAAAAATCAAATTGTTAAACAATATAGGACAAGATAAGAAGTTTAAAAAATTGGGAAACTAACCATGGGAGAATCCTAGAGCAAATGACAGTCGCGAAAGCTAAAGGGCAGCTGAGAGCACGGTCTATACTAAGCTTAACCTTGACCAGAAGTCGTCGTCCAAGCCTCATTACATATAGCTCAAATTGTGTAGTTGTATAATGTAGGAGTACATAAAAAAAATTCAGACAATCAGTTTTCTTCCATAATAAATTCTGAATGATTAATATCAAAAATTCAAAATACAAGACTTAAAAGTACAAGAACGCATTGAATTATATTCAGATTGAGTAATTAGAAGAGAATTTCACTTGAGGAAGAAATCTACTCACCATTGATTAATTCGCAAAGACAAATAGTAACACCTGATAAATAATAGAGAAGGGATGCAGCAATATAAATAAGGCAATTGCTACCCATATACGCCCCCACTATCTAGCCATAAACGCCGCCACTATCTTGCCAGAAGGAGAAACACTTTGGGGGTAGGCCCCACCAAACCCCAAGTACTTGTCGAAATGGAGAAAGTGGGATGTCTACGACCAACGAGTTTATAAATAGTAAAATCCTAAATTTTTTTACTTTTTTTAACGATTATACTTTAAGTTATAGACTAACATCTAGCATTAGTGAGAAATTAAACTATTAACATACAAAAGAAAAATAAAATTAAAGGGTGAGATAAACAATTGGTGAAGTCGTTTGAAAGGCACAACATAAAACTAATAGTCCTTTTTTAGAAGTCACTGAATCTGATTCGTAATTTCCAGATAGTTATAGTTGTGTAATTAACTACTTTACCGAATAAATCTAATTTAGAAATAAGAAACAAATCAAATTGTTAACAATATAAGACAAGATAAGAAATTCAAAGAATGGGGAAACTTAACATGGGAGAATCTTAGAGCAAATGACAGTCGCGAAAGCTAAAGGGCGGCCGAGAGCAAGGTCCATGCTAGACTTTATAACCCATGAGCAGAAGTTGTCGTTCACGCCTTGTTCCATATAGCTCACATGATGTAGTTGAATAATGTACTAATACAAAAAACAAATTCAGACAATCAATTTTCTTACACATAAAATTTGAATGAATAATATAAAAGTATAAGAACTAAGTAGAGAATTATATACATATCAATTAATAGTAGACAATTTCCCTTAAAGATGACATTCACTCACCATTGATTAACTCGCAAAGACAAATACTCACACAAGATAAAAGAAAGAAAAGTGATTCATCAATATAACTAAGGCAATTGCTAGCCATATACGCCACCATTATCTCGGATTATACACCCCCATTATCTTTCCAGAAGGAGAAACACGTTGGGGGTGGGCCCCACCAAACCCCAAGTACTTTTCAAAATGGAAAGAGTATTATGACGAGCGAGACTATAAATAGAAAAATCCTAATTTTTTTTTACTTTTTTAACAATTATACTTTAAGTTATAGGCTAACATCTAGCATTAGTAAAAAAATAGATTATTAAGACACAAAAGAAAATTAAAATAAAAGAGTGACACAAAACATTAGTGATGTCGATTGAAAGATGCAACCTAGAACTAATAGTCCTTTTTCAGAAGTCACTGATTCTGCATTGTAATTTCCAGATAGTTATAGTGGTGTCATTAACTACTTTACCAAATAAATCTCATATAGAAATAAGAAAAAAATGATATTGTTAACAGTATAGGACAAGACAAGAAATTTTAAAAAATTGGGAAACTAACCATGGGAGAATCCTAGAGCAAATGACAGTCGCAAAAGCTAAAGGGCAGCAGAGAGCACGGTCCATGCTAAGCTTAACCTTTAGCAAAAGTCGTCATTCACGCCTCGTTACATATAGCTCACATGGTGTAGTTGTATAATGTAGGATTACATAAAACAAACTCAGACCTTAAGTTTTCTTACATAATAAATTCTGAATTAATAATATCAAAATATAAGACTTAAAAGTACAAGAACTAAGTATCGAATTACATTCAGATCAAATAATTAGAAGAGAATCTCTTAAGGAAGAAATCTACTCACCATTAATTAACTCGTAAAAACAAATACTAACACTTGATAAATGATAGAGAAGGGATGCATGAATATAACTAAGGCAATTGCTAGCCATATACGTCCCCAATATCTTGCCAGAAGGAGAAAGACTTTAGGGGTAGGCCCCACCAAACCCCAACTACTTGTCGAAATGGAGAAAGTGCGATGTCTACGACCAACGAGTTTATAAATAGTAAAATCCTTTTTTTTTTTTGACTTTTTTTAACGATTATACTTTAAGTTATAGACGAACATTTTGCACTAGTTAAAAATTATATATTAGAATACAAAAGAAAAATAAAATAAAAGGGTGAGACATACAATTGGTGAAGTCGAATGATAGGCGCAACCTTGAACAATTAGTCATTTTTTAGATGTCAATGATTCTGCATCGTATTATTCAGATAGTTATAATGATATAATAAATTACTTGACCGAATAAATCAAATTTAGAATTAGGTAAAAAATTAAATTATTAACAAGATAAGACAAGATAAGAAAATTAAAAAACGGTGAAACTTACCGTGAGAGAATCCGAGAGCAAATGACAGTCGCGAAAGTTTAAGTTTAACCGATAGCAAGGTAAATGTTAAGCTTAATGGCCCATGTGTAGAAGTCGTCGTTCACGCCTCGTTCCATATAGCTCACATGATGTAGTTGAATAATGTAGGAGTACATAAAACAAATTTAGATAATCAGTTTTCTTGCACATAAAATTTGAATGAATAATATAAAAATATAAGACTTAAAAGTATAAGAACTAAATAGAGAATTATATACCGATCGAGTAATTAGTAGATAATTTCTCTTAAAGATGACATCTACTCACCATTGATTAACTCGAAAAGACAAATACTAACACTTGATAAATGATAGAAAAATAATTCATCAATATAACCAAGGCAAATCATTAATATAACTACGGCAATTGCTAGCCATATACGCCCCCATTATCTTGCCAGAAGGAGAAACACTTTGGGGGTGGGCCCCACCAAACCCCAGGTACTTGTCGAAATGGAAAGAGTAGGATATCTACAACCAGCGAGTCTATAAATAGTAAAATCCAAATTTTTTCAAAACTTTTTTCAACGATTATTGATTAAGTTATAGACTAACATCTAGCATTAGTGAAAAAATAGATTATTCAGATACAAAATAAAATGGTGAGACATACCATTAGTGACAACGATTGAAAGGCGCAACCTAGAACTAATAGTCCTTTTATAGCAGTGACTGATTCTGCATCGTAATTTCCAGATAGTTACACTGGTGTTATTAATTACTTTACCAAATAAATCTAATTTAGAAATAAGGAAGAATTAAATTGTTAACAAAATATGACAAGATAAGAAATTTAAAAATTTGGGAAACTAACCATTGGAGAATCCTAGAGCAAATGACAATCGCGAAAGCTAAAGGGCAGCCGAGAGCACGGTCTATGCTAAGCTTAACCTTGACCAGAAGTCGTCGTTCAAGCCTCATTACATATAGCTCAAATTGTGTAGTTGTATAATATAGGAGTACATAAAACAAATTCAGACAATCAGTTTTCTTACATAATAAATTCTGAATGAATAATATCAAAAATTCAAAATATAAGACTTAAAAGTACAAGAACTAAGCATCGAATTATATTCAGATCGAGTAATTAGAAGAGAATTTCTCTTAAGAACGAAATCTACTCACCATTGATTAACTCGCAAAGACAAATAATAACACTTGATAAATGATAGAGAAGGGATGGATCCATATAACTAAGGCAATTGCTAGCCATATACGCCCCCATCATCTAGCCATATACGCCCCTACTATCTTGCCCGAAGGAGAAACACTTTAGGGGTGGGCCCCACCAAACCCCAAGTATTTGTCGAAATGGAAAGAGTAGGATGTCTACAACTAGCGACTCTATAGATAGTAAAATCCAAAATATTTTTACTTTTTTTAACGATTGTACTTTAAGTTGTAGACTAACATCTAGCATTCGTGAAAAATTAAACCATTAACATACAAAAGAAAAATAAAATAAAAGGGTGAGACATACAATTGGTGAAGTCCATTGGAAGGCACAATCTAAAACTAATAGTCCTTTTTTAGAAGTCACTGATTCTCATTCGTAATTTCTACATAGTTATAGTTGTGTTATTAACTACTTTACCGAATAAATCTAATTTAGAAATAAGAAACAAATCAAATTGTTAACAATATACGACAAGATAAGAAATTCAAAAATGGGGAAACTTAACATTGGAGAATCTTAGAGCAAATGACAGTCGTGAAAGCTAAAGGGCAGCCAAGAGCAAGGTCAATGCTAGACTTTATAACCCATGAGCAGAATTCGTCGCTCACGCCTCGTTCCATATAGCTCACAAGATGTAGTTGAATAATGTAGTAGTTCATAAAACCAATTCAGACAATCAGTTTTCTTACACTTAAAATTTGAATGAATAATATAAAAGTATAAGAACAACGTAGAGAATTATATACATATTGAGTAATAGTAGAGAATTTCCCTAAAAGATGACATCCACTCACCATTAATTAACTCGCAAAGAAAAATACTAACACTTGATAAATAATAGAAAAGTGATGCATCAATTTAACTAAGGCAATTTCTAACCATATACGCCACCACTATCTAGTAATATACACCCCCATTATCATGCCAGAAGGAGAAACGCTTTGGGGGTGGGCCCCACCAAACCCTAAGTAGTTGTAAAAATGCAAAGAGTAGCATGACGAGCAAGTCTATAAATAGAAAATTCCTAATTTGTTTTTTGTTTTTTAACGATTATACTTAAGTTATAAACTAATATCAAGCATTAGTGAAAAAATAGATTATTAAGATACAAAAGAAAATTAAAATAAAAGAGTGAGACATAACATTAGTGAAGTCAATTGAAAGATGCAACTTAGAACTAATAGTCCTTTTTTAGCAGTCACTGATTCTGCATCGTAATTTCAAGATAGTTATAGTGTTGTCATTAACTACTTTACCGAATAAATCTAATATAGAAATAAGACAAAAATGAAATTGTTAACAATATAGGACAAGATAAGAAATTAAAAAAATTGGGAAACTAACCATGGGAGAATCCTAGAGCAAATGACAGTCGCGAAAGCTAAAGGGCAGCCGAGAGCACGGTCCATGCTAAGCTTAACCTTTAGCAGAAGTCGTCATTCACACTTCGTTACATATAGCTCACATGGTGTAGTTGTATAATGTAGGAGTACATAAAACAAACTCAGACAATCAGTTTTCTTACATAATAAATTCTGATTAATAATATCAAAATATAAGACTTAAAAGTATAAGACCTAAGCATCGAATCATATTCAGATCGAATAATTAAAAGAGAATCTCTTAAGGAAGAAATGTAGTCACCATTAATTAACTCGCAAAAACAAATACTAACACTTGAAAAATGATAGAGAAGGGATACATCAACAGAACTAAGGCAATTGCTAGCCATACACACCCCCACTATCTAGCCATATAGACCCCCACTATCTTGCCAGAAGGAGAAACACTTTGTGGGTGGGCCCCACCAAACCCCAGGTACTTGTCGAAATGGAGAAAGTGGGATGTCTACGACCAACAAGTTTATAAATAGTAAAATCCTAAATTTTTTTACTTTTTTTAATGATTATAATTTAAGTTATAGGCTAATATCTAGCGTTAGTGAAAAATTAGATTATTAACATACAAAAGAAAAATAAAATAAAAGGGTCGGACATTTAATTGGTGAAGTCGATTGAAAGGCGCAACCTTGAACTATTAGTCGTTTATTAGAAGTCAATGATACTGTATCGTAGTATCCAGATGGTTATAATGATGTAATTAATTACTTTACCGAATAAATCAAATTTAGAATTAGGAAAAAATTCAATTAAGAATATAAGACAAGATAAGAAATTTTAAAAAAATGGTGAAACTTACCATGGGAGAATCCTAGAGAAAACGACCAGCGCGAAAGTTGAAGTACCACCGCGACCAAGGTCCATGCTAGGCTTAATGGCCCTTGAGCAGAAGTCGTCGTTCACGTCTCATTCCATATAACTCACATGATGTAGTTGAATAATGTAGGAGTCCATATAATAAATTCAGACAATCACTTTTCTTACACATAAAATTTGAATGAATAATTTATAAAGAAAAGACTTAAAAGTACAAGGGCTAAGTAGAGAATTATATACAGATCAAGTAATTAGTAGAGAATTTCCCTTAAAGACATCTATTTACCATTGATTAACACGCACAGACAAATATTAACATTTCATAAATAATAGAAAAGGGATGGATCAATATAACTAAGGCAATTGCTAGCCATATACGCCCCCACTATCTAGCCATATAGGCCCCTACTATCTTGCCCGAAGGAGAAACACTTTGGGGGTGGGCCCCACCAAACCCCAAGTATTTGTCGAAATGGAAATAGTAGGATGTCTACGACCAATGAGTCTATAAATTGTAAAATCCTAATTTTTAAAAAAAATTTATCGAGTATACTTTAAGTTATAGACTAACACCTAGCATTAGTGAATAAATATATTATTACGATACATAAGAAAATTCAAATAAAAGGGTGATACATACCATTAGTGGCGTCGATTGAAAGACACAACCAAGAACTAATAGTCTTTTTTCAGCAGCCACTGATTCGGGATCGTAATTTCCAGATAGTTATAGTGGTATTATAAACTACTTTACCGAATAAATCTACTTTAGAAATAAGAAAAAAATCAAATTGTTAACAATATAAGACATGAGAAGAAATTTAAAAATTGGGAAACTAAACAAGGGAGAATCCTAGAGCTAATGACAGTCGCGAAAGCTAAAGGGCAGTCGAGATCACGGTCCATGCTAAACTTAAACTTGACAGAAGTCGTCGTTGACGCCTCGTTACATAGGGCTCACATTGTGTAGTTGTATAATGTAAGAGTACATAAAACAAAGTCAGACAATCAGTTTTCTTACATAATAAATTTTGAATGAATAATATCAAAATATAAGACTTAAAAGTACCAGAACTAAGATTCGAATTATATTCAGATTGAATATTTAGAAAAGAATTTCTCTTATCGAAGAAATCTACTCACCATTGATTAACTTGTAAAGACAAATATTAACACTTGATAAATGATAGAGAAGGGATGGATCCATATAACTAAGGCAATTGCTAGCCATATACGACCCCATTATCTAGCCATATACGCCCTACTATCTTGCCCGAAGGAGAAACACTTTAGGGGTGGGCCCCACCAAACCCCAAGTATTTGTCGAAATGGAAAGAGTAGGATGTCTACAACCAGCGACTCTATAAATAGGAAAATCCTAATTTTTTTTTACTTTATTTAACAATTATACTTTAAGTTATAGACTATAATCTAGCATCAGTGAATAAATAGTTTATTACTATACAAAAGAAAATTAAAATAAAAGGATGCGACATACCATTAGTGACGTCGATTGAAACACGCAACCAAGAACTAATAGTCGTTTTTTAGTAGTCACTAATTCTGCATCGTAATTTCAAGATATTTATAGTGGTTGTATTAACTACTTTACCGAATAAATGTAATTTAGAAAAAAAAAAAAATCAAATTGTTAACAATATAGGACATTAGAAGAAATTAAAAAATTGGGAAACTGACCAAGGGAGAATCCTATAGCAAATGACAGTCAGGAAAGCTAAAGGGCAGCCGAGAGCACGGTCCATGCTAAGCATAACCTTGACTGAAGTCGTCGTTCACGCCTCGTTACATATGGCTCACATGGTGTTGTTGTATAATGTAAGTGTACATAAAACAAAGTCAGACAATCAATTTTGTTACATAGTAAATTCTGAATGAATAATATCAAAATATAACACTTAAAAGTACCAGAACTAAGATTCAAATTATATTCGGATTGAACAATTAGAAAAGAATTTCTTTTATGGAAGAAATCTACTCACCATTGATTAACTCGCACAGACAAATACTAACACTTGATAAATGATAGAGAATGGATGGATCAATATAATTAAAGCAATTGCTAGCCATATACGCTCCTACTATTTTGCCAGAAGGAGAAACACTTTTGGGGTGGGCCCTATCAAACCCCAAGTATTTGTCGAAATGGAAAGACTAGGCTGTCTACGACCAGCGAGTCTATAAATATTAAAATCCTAATTTTTTTTTAACTTTTTTGACGATTATACTTTAAGTTATAGACTAACATGTAGCATTAATGAAAAAATAGATTATTACGATACAAAAGAAAATTAAAATAAAAGGGTGAGACATACCATTAGTGACGTCAATTGAAAGACGCAACCAAGAACTAACAGTCCTGTTTTAGGAGTCACTGATTCTACATCGTAATGTCAAGATAGTTATAGTGGTGTTATCAACTACTTTACTGAATAAATGTAATTGAAAAAGAAAAACAAAATCAAATTGTTAACAATATAGGACATGAGAAGAAATTAAAAAATTGGGAAACTAACCAAGGGAGAATCCTAGAACAAATGAAAGTTACGAAAGCTAAAGGGCAGCCGAGAGCACTGTCCATGCTAAGCTTAACCTTGACTGAAGTCGTCGTTCACGCCTCGTTACATATGCCTCACATGGTGTAGTTGTATAATGTAAAAGTACATAAAACAAAGTCAGACAATCAATTTTGTTACATAATAAATTCTGAATGAATAATATCAAAATATAAGACTTAAAGTACCAGAACTGAGATTCGAATTATATTCAGATTGAACAATTAGAAAAGAATTTCTTTTATGGAAGAAATCTACTCACCATTGATTAACTCGCAAAGACAAAAACTAACACTTGATAAATGACAGAGAAGTGATAGATCAATATAACTAAGGCAATTGCTAGCCATATACGTTCCTACTATCTTGCCAAAAGGAGAAACACTTTGGGGGTAGGCCCCACCAAACCCCAACTATTTGTCAAAATGGAGAAAGTGTGATGTCAGGGACTTAATAAGTAGTAAAATCCTAATTTTTTAAAAACTTTTTTTAACGATTATACTTTAAGTTACAGACTAACATCTAGCATTAGTGATAATGTATCGAGGATGGGAAATACTATGGAGGATGGGATGAATGTGTGGATATGGTTTGTATTTGGATTGTATGGATGAATTATGGTTTGATGAAATGTTGAAAATGTGAAAGGACAATGGATGAATTATGGTTTGATGAAATGTTGAAAATGTGAAAGGACAATGGATTCATAGTCTACGTACCCAAGGTGTTTGTGAAAATGCTTGAGAGGATAAATACTAATATATCACTATGAAATTGTTGGGAATTGACTATGAATTATGCTAAGAATTATAATAGGATATATATGTACATGATTGCTTGTCAAGTTATGCTTAATTATTTGCATGGTTATTGATATTTGGGAAGGTAAGAACTTAGAGGAAAATCTCTCAAACTGGGAATTCTCTAACTATATGGTATGAGACAGCATAGTGGAGTTTCCATGGTGGGAGATCGGAATCTAAGCAATTACCTACTCGAATGTTAATTACGACACTTATACATAGCGCACGTGTATGTTAAGATAAGAGTCTCACAAGTCACACATGTGGACCACAAGCATAAGCATTACAAATACCTGATATTCTGAATAAGCCCAATGAGTGATGTGAATAAGTGCATGTTCTGAATAAGCTGCTCAAGACTCATAAGCACAAGCATTGCATACGCCTGTCATTCTGAATAAGCCCGGCATGGTCCGTATCCTCCAAGAGCGGCATGTTAGTTAAGCGTATGATCTGTATAAGTGCATAAGCATAAGCATCTCACACGCACATAGTCTCATAATCATAAGCATCTCATAAGTATGTTGTCTTCTAAGTCTAAGGTTCTCACAAGTACACGAGTCAAGGTGATGATATGATATATATGAGCACATGTTCTTCCGCACTTTGATTATGTTATTATACTATTACATATGGTTCTAACTAAGTGCAGGTATATTATTATTGTTGGTTAGATTTTATATACACCTAGTGCTTTTGTACTCAGCCAAACTTTTGTCTTGGCAAGTGTGGAACCCGAGTCGGCGGTCGAGCCTTGCGTTGAGGAGACCTACGGCGTTGAGGAGGAAGGCAACCTGTCCTACTCGAATGTTAATTACGACATTTATGCACAGTGCACGTGTATGTTAAGATAAGAGTCTCACACATCACACATGTGGACCACAAGCATAAGCATTACATACACCTGATATTCTGAATAAGCCTAATGAAAGATCTGAATAAGTGCATGATCTGAATAAGTGCATGTATGGATTTTTAAGCAGGTTAAGGAAATTTGACGATTCCAAAGTCCTATTTTAGCCTTGTAGGATTTTGGGGTCGTTACAGAGGTGGTATCAGAGCACAAGGCATTAGAGTCCTTAGGGCTAAGATATTAAGTACAGGACAAGGGGATTTGTTTAAATTAGGGAAGCAACATCAAGTTTAGGACATTAAAATTGTTGAGGATTGAGCTTTGATTCAACATAAACTTAAGAATTTATATGAGTGTTTGTAAATGGATTATTTCCTTTTTCTCAGGACTGTAGGCATGAAGAGAGGCGGAAGAAACAATAGAAATGGAGGGGGCAGTGTGACCGATGGGGATACCCCAGATGGTACGCCCCAAGGAAATGTGAGTCAGGCTATGGAGGCCATCGCTGTAGCCATAGAGTGGTAGGCTGAGATTATGGTCAGCAAACTGCATTGATACCAGCTGGTCAAGCTAGACAAGAGAGGCCGGTTGATGTTCACCCACCCCGGCATAATGGAGTGGAAGCTTTTAGGAGAACGAGTCCTCCAGCCTTCTATGGTAGTACAGATCCTGCAGTTGTTGAGTTGTGGATCATGCAACTAGAGAAGATTTTCTCCGTGCTACAGGCCGACCCGAGTCGCCCGACCCGTCAGATCGTCCGAGTTATTGAAACATCATTTTTTTTCTTTTTTAAAACCCTACAGTATATAAACGAAAAAGTGGGGTGGGGTTAGGGCACGAAATCTCCCACACCAAATAGCCCCACCCTCTCATCCGAAAATCTCTGGCCAGCGATAGTGGTCGACGATCAACAATGGCCGGAGATAAACTCTAAGTCTCTCTCCTCTCTCTGTTCTCTCTCCTCTCTCCTTGTCCTCTCTTCCCTCTCCGAGAAGAACTTCTCTCTTCTCCTCTCTTCTTTTCTTTTCTTTCACATTCTCATCAACAGTGAACTTTTTTTCCTTCCATTTTTTTCGGTAGAGGAATACTTACCTAGAGGAAAAGATGAGAATTTTTTTTTCGAGACGAGTGCTAACGCACCAAGAGGTAAACTGAACTCTCTTCTTTCTTCCCTCTTTCTCTTATCCTCTTTTCAGTTTAGAAATCAAGGGAGATGGTTTTTGTTTTGTTCAAACAAACTAGCCATGGTTTGATACTCCTTCCCACCACCACCTTGGGTCAAGGAGACTGATTTTTTTTTCAAACGAACAACCCATGGTTCACGTTTTCTCATTGAAAAATCATCAATTTCCCTCGGCCATATCTGTTTTAACTTTTAAGTGATTCTTTGACTACTAGTTGTTGTTTTTAGTATAATTTATTATTATTTTTGGGGGCTTATCTTTGGCTATAACTCAAGATATTCTAATTAGTTTTTTTGTCTATGCTTCATTAATCCACGATTCCTTTTAACTAGTTATATGAAATTATGAAAGATTTGCATGATTATTCTTATTTATGGATGATAATTGATGAATTGTATTGAATTATATATGTCGTTTTAGGCATTGTTTATCATTAATGCTGAATTTTTACCATATATATAGTATTAGAAAAATATTATATATGTCTCAGTTTTAGGTGTCATTACTCGGACGAGTTTTGCCCGAGATGACTCTACTCGGCAAGTTTCCGAGTCGAGTCGAGTTGTCGGGTTTTAAAACACTGGCACGGTCCATGCTAAGCTTAACCTTGACCAGAAGTCGTCGTTCACGCCTCGTTACATATAGCTCACATAGTGTACATAAAACAAATTCAGACAATCAGTTTTCTTACACAATAAATTCTGAATGAATAACGTCAAAATATACGATTTAAAAGTACAGGAACTAAGCATCGAATTATATTCAGATTGAGTAATTAGAAGATAATTTCACTTGAGGAAGAAATTTACACCGTTGATTAATTCGCAAGACAAATAGTAACACTTGATAAATAAAAGAGAAGGGATGCATCGATAGAACTAAGGCAATTGTTAGCCATATACGCCCGCACTATCTTGCCAGTGGAGAAACACTTTGGGGGTGGGCCCCACCAAACCCCAAGTACTTATCGAAATGATGAAAGTGGGATGTCTACGACCAACGAGTTTATAAATAGTAAAATCCCAATTTTTTTTACTTTTTTCAATGATTATACTTTAAGTTATAGACTAACATCTAGCATTACTGACAAGTAGACTATTAATATACAAAAGAAAAATAAAATAAAAATGTGAGATATACAATTGGTGAAGTCAATTGAAAGCCACAATCTAAAACTAATAGTCTTTTTTGATGTCACTGGTTCTAATTCGTAATTTTCAGATAGTTATAGTTGTGTAATTAACTACTTTACCGAATAAATCTAATTTAGAAATAAGAAAAAAAATCAAATTGTTAATAATATAAGACAAGCTAAGAAATTCAAAAAATAGGGAAACTTACCAGGGAAGAATCTTAGAGCAAATGAAAATCGCGAAAGCTAAAGGGCAGCCGAGAGCAAGGCCCATGCTAGACTTCATAACCCTTGAGCAGAAGTCGTCATTCACGCCTCGTTGCATATAGCTCACATGATGTAGTTCAATAATGTAGTAGTACATAAAACAAATTCAGACAATTAGTTTTCTTAGACATAAAATTTGAATGAATAAAATAAAAGTACAAGAACTAAGTAGAGAATTATATACAGATCTAGTAATAGTAGAGAATTTCCCTTAAAGATGACATCCACTCACCATTTATTAACTCACAAATACAAATACTAACACTTGATAAATGATAGAAAAGTGATTCATCAATATAACTAAGACAATTGCTAGCCATATACGCCACCACTATCTAGCAATATACACCCCCAGTATCTTGCCAGAAGGAGAAAAATTTTAGGGGTGGGCCCCACCAAACCCTAATTACTTGTTGAAATGGAAAGAGTAGGATGACAAGCGAGTCAATACATTGAAAAATCTTAATTTTATTACTTTTATTAACAATTATATTTTAAGTTATAGACTCATATCTAGCATTAGTGAAAAAATAGATTATTAAGATACAAAATAAAATTAAAATAAAAGAGTGAGACATCACATTAGTGACGTCAATTGAAAGAAGAAACCTAGAACCAATAGTCCTTTTTTAGCAGTCACTGATTCTGCATCGTAATTTCCAGATAGTTATAGTGGTGTCATTAACTACTTTACCGAATAAATCTAATATAGAAATAAGAAAAAAAATCAAATTGTTAACAATATAGGACAACATAAGAAATTTAAAAAATTGGGAAACTAACCATGGGAAAATAGAGCAAATGGCAGTCGCGAAAGCTAAAGGGCAGCCGAGAGCACGGTCCATGCAAAGCTTAACCTTGACCAGAAGTCGACATTCACGCCTCGTTACATATAGCTCACATGGTGTAGTTGTATAATGTAGGAGTACATAAAACAAACTCAAACAATCAGTTTTCTTACATAATAAATTCTGAATTAATAATATCAAAATAAAAGACTTAAAGGTAGAAGAACTAAGCATTGAATTATATTCGGATCGACTAATTAGAAGAGAATCTCCTAAGGAAGAAATCTACTCACCATTAACTAACTCGCAAAGATAAATACTAACACTTGATAAATGATAGAGAAGGGATAAATCAATATAACTAAGGCAATTGCTAGCAATATACGCCCCCACTATCTAGCCATATACGCCCCTACTATCCTGCCCAAAGGAAAAACACTTTGGGGGTGGGTCCCACCACACTCCAAGTATTTGTCGAAATGGAAAGAGTAGGATGTCTACGACCAGCGAGTCTATAAATAGTAAAATCCTAATTTTTTTTTACTTTTTTTAACGATTATACTTTAAGTTATAGACTAACATCTAGCATTAGTGAATAAATAGATTATTGCGATATCAAAGAAAATTAAAATAAAAGGGTGAGACATACCATTAATGATGTCGATTGAATGTCGCAACCAATAACTAATAATCCTTTTTTAGCAGTCACTGATTCTGCATCACAATTTCCAGATAGTTATAGTGGTGTCATTAGCTACTTTACCGAAGAAATCTAATTTAGAAATAAGAAAAAAATCAAATTGTTAACAATATAGGACATGAGAAGAAATTTAAAAATTGGGAAACTAACCAAGGGAGAATCCTAGAGCAAATGATAGTCACGAAAGCTAAAGGTCAGCCGAGAGCACGGTCCATGCTAAGCTTAACCTTGATAAGAAGTCGTCGTTCACGTCTCGTTACAAATGGCTCACATGGTGTAGTTTATAATGTAAGAGTACATAAAACAAAGTCAGACAATCAGTTTTCTTACATAATAAATTCTGAATGAATAATATCAAAATATAAGACTTAAATGTACCAGAAGTAAGATTCGAATTATATTCAGATTGAATAATTAGAAAAGAATTTCTCTTAAGGAATAAATCTACTCACCATTGATTAACTCGCAAAGACAAATACTAACACTTGATAAATGATAGAGAAGGGATGGATCAATATAACTAAGGCAATTGCTAGCCGTACACGCCCCTACTATCTAGCCATATATGCCCCTACTATCTTGCTAGAAGGAGAAACACTTTTGGGGTGGGCCCCACCAAATCCCAAGTATTTGTCAAATTGGAAAGAGTACGATGTCAATGACCAGCGAGTCTATGAATAGTAATATCCTATTTTTTTTTTACTTTTTTTAACGATTATACTTTAAGTTATAGACTAACATCTAGCATTAGTGAATAAATAGATTATTGCGATACAAAAGAAAATTAAAATAAAATAGTGGGACATACCTTTAGTGACGTCGATTGAAAGACACAACCAAGAACTAATAGTCCTTTTTTAGCAGTGACAGATTCTACATCGTAATTTCTAGATAGTTATAGTGGAGTTATTAACTACTTTGCTGAATAAATCTAATTGAGAAATAAAAAAAAAACAAATTCTTAACAATATATGACAAGATAAGAAATTTAAAAAACTGGGAAACTAACAATGTGACAATCCTGGAGCAAATGACAGTCACGACAACTAAAAGGAAGCCGAGAGCACGCTCTATGCTAAGCTTAACCTTGACTAGAAGTCGTCGTTCACGCCTCATTACATATAGCTCACATGGTGTAGTTGTAAAATATACGAGTACACAAAACAAATTCAGACAATCAGTTTTCTTACATAATAAATTCTGGATGAATAATATCAAAATATAAGACTTAAAAGCACAAGAACTAAGCATCGAATTATATTCAGATCGAGTAATTAGAAGAGAATTTCTCTTAAGAACGAAATCTACTCACCATTGATTAACTCGCAAAGACAAATACTAACACTTGATAAATGATGGAGAAGGGATGCATCAATATAACTACGGCAATTGCAAGCCATATACGCCACCAATATCTAGGCATAAACGCCCCCACTATCTTGCCAAAAGGAGGAATACTTTGGGGTGAGCCCCACCAGACCCCAAATACTTGTCAAAATGGAGGAAGTAGGATGTCTATGACCAACGAGTTTATAAATAGTAAACTCCTAATTTTTTTTCTTTTTTTAATGATTGTACTTTAAGTTATAGACTACCATCTAGCATTAGTGAAAAATTAGATTATTAGCATACAAACGAAAAATAAAATAAAAGGGTGAGACATACAATTGGTGAAGTCAATTGAAAGGCACAACCTAAAACTAATAGTCATTTTTTAGAAGTCACTGATTCTCAGTCGCAATTTCCAGATAGTTATAGTACTGTAATTAACTACTTTACTGAATAAATCTAATTTAGAAATATGAAAAAAATCAAATGGTTAACAATATAGGACAAGATAAGAAATTTAAAAAATGGGAAAACTTACCATGGGAGAATCCTAGTGCAAATGACAGTTGCGAAAGTTGAATTGCAACTGATAGCGAGGTCAATGCCAAGCTTAATGGCCCTTGTGCAAAAGTCGTCGTTCACGCCTCGTTCCATATAGCTCACATGATGTAGTTGAATAATGTAGGAATACATAAAACAAATTCAGACAATCAGTTTTCTTACACATAAAATTTGAATGACTAATATAAAAATATAAGACTTAAAAGTACAAGAACTAAGTGGAGAGTTATATAAAGATCTAGTAATTAGTTGAGAATTTTCCTTAATGATGAAATCTACTCACCATTGATTAACTTGCAAAGACAAATACTAACACTATATAAATGATAGAACATTGACTCATCAATATAACTAAGGCAATTGCTAGCCATATACGCCCCCCATTATCTTGCCAGAAGGAGAAACATTTTAGGGGTGGCCCCACCAAACCCCATGTACTTGTCGAACTGGAAAGAGTAGGATGTCTACGACCAAAGAGTCTATAAATAGTAAAATCATTTTTTAAAAACTTTTTTTAACAATTATACTTTAAGTTATAGACTAATATCTAGCATCAGTGAAAAAATAGATTATTAAGATACAAAAGAAAATTAAAATAGAAGTGTGAGACATACCATTAGTGACGTCGATTGAAAGACGCAACCTAGAACTAATAGTCCTTCTTTAGTAGTCACTGATTCTCGATCATAATTTCTAGATAGTTATAGTGGTTTTATTAACTACTTTACCGAATAAATCTAATTTAGAAATAAGAAAAAAATCAAATTGTTAACAATATAGGACAAAATAAGAAATTTAAAAAATTGGGAAACTAACCAAGGGAGAATCCTAGAGCAAATGACAGTCGCGAAAGCTAAAGGGCAGTCGAGAGCACGGTCCATGTTAAGCTTAACCATGACGAGAAGTCGTCGTTCGCGCCTCGTTAGATATAGCTCACAATTTGTAGTTATATAATATAAGAGTACATAAAACAAATTCAGACAATAATTTTTCTTGCATAATAAATTCTAAATGAATAATATCAAAACATACGACTTAAAAGTACAAGAACTAAGCATCGAATCATACTCAGTTCGAGTCCTTAGAAGAGAATTTCTCTTACGGAAGAAATCTATTCACCATTGATTTACTAGCAATGAAAAATGGTAACACTTGATAAATGATAGAGAATGGATGCATCAATATAACTAAGGCAATTGCTAGTCATATACGCCCCCACTATCTAACAATATATGCCCCCACTATCTTGCTAAAAGGAAAAATACTTTGGGGTGTACCCCACCAAACCCCAAGTACTTATCAAAATGGAGAAAATGGGATGTCTACGACCAACGAGTTTATAAATAGTAAAATCCTAATTTTTTTTTACTTTTTTTTTTACGATTATAATTTAAGATATAGACTAACATCTAGCATTAATGAAAAATTAGATTATTAACACGCAAAAGAAAAATAAAATAAAAGGGTGAGACATACAATTGGTGAAGTCGATTGAAAGGCGCAACGTAAAACTAATAGTCCTTTTTTAGAAGGCACTGATTCTGATTCGTAATTTCTAGATAGTTATAGTTGTGTAATTAACTACTTTACCAAGTCTAATTTAGAAAAAAGAAACAAATCAAATTGTTAACAATATAGTACAAGATAAGAAATTTTCAAAAATGGGAAAACTTACCATGGGAGAATCTAAGGGCAAATGACAGTCACGAAAGCTAAAGGGAAGCCGAGAGCAAGGTCCATGCTAGGTTTAATGGCCCTAGAGTAGAAGTCGTCGTTCACACCTCGTTCCATATAGCTCACCTGATTTAGTTGAATAATGTAGGAGTACAAAAAACAAATTCAAACAATCAGTTTTCTTACACATAAAATTTGAATGAATAATATAAAAGTACAAGAACTAAGTAGAGAATTATATACAGATAGAGTAATTAGTAGAGAATTTCCCTTAAAGATAGCATCTACTCACCATTGAATAACTTGTAAAGAGAAATACTAAAACTTGATAAATGATAGAAAAGTGGTTCATCAATATAACTAAAGCAATTTCTAGCCATATTCGCCCCCACTATCTAGCAATATACGCCCCCATTATCTTGCCAGAAGGAGAACCACTTTGGGGTGGGCCCCACCAAACCCCATGTAATTGACGAAATGGAAAGAGTAGGATGTCTACGACCAGCGACTATAAATAGTAAAATCCTAAATTTTTTGTTTACCTTTTTTAACGATTATACTTTAAGTTATAAACTAACATGTAGCATTAATGAAAAATTAGATTATTAAGATGCAAAAGAAAATTAAAATAAAAGGGTAGGACATACTATTAGTGACATCTATTGAAAGACGCAATCTAGAACTAATAATCTTTTTTTAGCAGCCACTGATTCTGCATCGTAATTTCCAGATAGATATAGTGGTGTTATTAACTACTTTACTGAATAAATCTAATTTAGAAAAAAAAAAAAAAATTGTTAACAATATAGGACAAGATAAGAAATTTAAGAAATTGGGAAACTAACCATGCGAGAATCCAAGAGCAAATGACTGTCGCAAAAGCTAAAGGGCAGGCGAGAGCATTGTCAATGCTAAGCTTAACCTTGCCCAGAAGCCGTCATTTACGCCTCGTTACATATAGCTCACATGGTGTAATTGTATAATGTAGGCGTACATAAAACAAATTCAGACAATCAGTTTTCTTACATAATAAATTCTGAATGAATAATATCAAAGTATAAGACTTAAAAGTACAAGAACAAAGCATCGAATTATATTATGATCAAGTAATTAGAACAAAATTTCTCTTCAGGAAGAAATCTACTCACCATTGATTAACTCGCAAACACAAATACTAACACTTGATAAATGATAGAGAAGGGATGCATCAATATAACTAATGCAATTTTTAGCCATATACACCCCTACTATCTTGCTAGAAGGAGAAACACTTTGGGGTGCGCCCCACCAAACCCCAAGTACTTGTCGAAATGGAGAAAGTGGGATGTCGACAACCAGCGAGTTTATAAATAGTAAAATCCAATTTTTCTTTTACTTTTTCTAACAATTATACTTTAAGTTATAGACTAACATCTAGCATTAGTGAAAAATTAGATTATTAACATACAAAAGAGAAATAAAATAAAAGGGTGAGACATACAATTGGTGAAGTCGATTGAAAGACGCAACCTTGAACTATTAGTCGTTTTTTAGAAGTCAATGATTCTGCATCGTAGTATCCAGATAGTTATAATGATGTAATTAATTACTTTGCCGAATAAATCAAATTTAGAATTAGGAAAAAATTCAAATTATTAACTATATAACACAAGATACGAAATTTAGAAAATGCTGAAACTTACCTTGGGAGAATCCGAGAGCAAATGACCGTCGCGACAGTTTAAGTGCAACCAAGAGCAAGGTCCATGCTAGGCTTAATGGCCCTTGAGCAGAAGTCGTCTCTCAAGCCTCGTTCCATATAGCTCACATGTTGTAGTTGAATAATGTAGGAGTATATAAAACAAATTCAGTCAATCAGTTTTCTTACACATAAAATTTGAATGAATAATATAAAAATATAACACTTAAAAGTAGAAGAACAAAGTAGAGAATTATATACAGATCGAGTAATTAGTTGAGAATTTCCCTTAAAGACGACATCTACTCACCAATAATTAACTCGCAAAGACAAATAATAACACTTGATAAATGATAGAAAAGTGATTCATCAATATAACTAAGGCAATTGCTAGCCGTATACGCCCCTACTATCTTACCAGAAGGAGAAACACTTTATGGGTGGGCCCCACCAAACCCCAAGTACTTGTCAAAATGGAAAGAGTAGGATGTCTACAACCAGCGAGTCTATAAATAGTAAAATCCTAATTTTTTTTTACTTTTTTTAACGATTTTATTTTAAGTTATAGACTAACATCTAGCATTAGTGAAAAAATAGATTATTAAGATTCAGAAGAAAATTCAAATAAAAGGGTGAGACATACCATTATTGACGTCGATTAAAAGACGCAACCTAGGACTAATAGTCATTTTTTAGTAGTAACTGATTCTGCATCGTAATTTCCAGATAGTTATAATAGTGTTATTAACTACTTTACCGAATAAATCTAATTTAGAAATAAGAAAAAAATCAAATTGTTAAAAATAAAGGACAAGATAAGAAATTTAAAAATTGGGGAACTAACCATGGGAGATTCCTAGAGCAAATCACAGTCGCGAAAGCTAAAGGACAGCCAAGAGCACAGTCCATGCTAAGCTTAACATTGATTAGAAGTCGTCGTTCACGCCTTGTTACATATAGTTCACATGGTGTAGTTGTCTAATGTAGGAGTACATAAAACAAATTCAGACAATTCATTTTCTTACATATTAAATTCTGAATGAATAATATCAACATATAAGACTTAAAAATACAATAACTAAGCAACGAATTATATTCAGATCGAGTAATTCGAAAAGAGTTTCTCTTAAGGAAGAAATCTACTCAACATTTATTAACTCGTAAAGACAAATGCTAACACTTGATTAAACATAGAGAAGGGATGCATCAATATAACTAAGGGAATTGTTAGCCTTATACGCCTCCACTATCTTGCCAAAAGGAGACACGCTTTGTGGGTGGGCCCCACTAAACCCCAAGTACTTGTCGAAAGAAAGTCGGATGTCTACGACCAGCCAATTTATAAATAGTAAAATCCTAATTTTTTTAAAAGATTATACATTAAATTATAGACTAACATCTAACATTAGTGAAAAATTAGATTATTAACATACAAAAGAAAAATAAAATAAAATGGTGAGAAATAAAATTTGTGAAGTCAATTGAAAGGCGCAACCTAAAACTAATAGTCCTTTTTTAGAAGTCACTAATTCTGATTCGTAATTTCCAAACAGTTATAGTTCTGTAATTAACTACTTTACTGAATAAATCTAATTTATAAATAAAAAAAATCAAATTGTTAACAATATAGGACAAGATATGAAATTTAAAGAATAGGGAAACTAACCATGGGAGAATCCTAGATCACGGTCCAAGCTAAGCTTAACCATGACCAGAAGTCGTCGTTCACACCTCGTTACATATAGCTCACATGGTGTAGTTGTATAATGTAGGAGTACATAAAACAAATTCAGACAATCAGTTTTCTTACATAATAAATTCTGAATGAAATATAAAATATAAGACTTAAAACTACAAGAACTAAGTAGAGAATTATATACAGATCTAGTAATTAGTAGAGAATTTCCCTTAAAGAAGACATCTACTCACCATTGATAAACTCGCAAAGACAAATACTAACACTTGATAAATGATTGGGAAAAGTGATTCATCAATATAATTAAGGCAATTGGTAGCAATATACACCCCCACTATCTATAGCTATATACAGCCCCACTATCTTGCCAAAAGGAGACACACTTTGCGGGTGGGCCCCACCAAACCCCAAGTACTTGTCCAAATGCAGAAAATGAGATGTCTAGGACCAGCGAGTCTATAAATAGTAAAATCCGAAATTTTTTTAAATTTTTTTTTAATGACAGTACTTTAAGTTATAGACTAACATGTAGCATTAGTGAAAAAATAGGTTATTAAGATAGAAAAGAAAATTAAAATAAAATGGGGAGACATACCATTAGTGACGTCGATTAAAAGACGCAACCTAGAACTAATAGTTCTTTTTTAGTAGTCATTGATTCTGCTTCGTAATTTCCAAATAGTTATAGTGGTTTATTAACTACTTTACCTAATAAATCTAATTTAGAAATAAGAAAAAAATCAAATTCTTAACGATATAGTACAAGATAAGAAATTTAAAAAATTGGAAAACTAACCATGGGAGAATCCTACATCAAATGACAATCAAGCTAAAGGGCAGCCGATAGCACGGTCCACTATTTTAAAACTCGCCGAGTCGACCCGACTCGGCCAGATTTCGGGTCAAGTCTGGTTAAAAACTTGGAAATGCGATTTTTTAACAAGTAATGAAGTTGACTCGCCCGGGCCGACCCGAGTCGCCCGACCCGTGAGATCGTCCGAGTTATTGAAACATTGTTTTTTTTTTCTTTTTTAAAACCCTACAGTATATAAACGAAAAAGTGGGGGTGGGGTTAGGGAATGAAATCTCCCACACCCAATAGCTCCACCCTCTCATCCGAAAATCTCTGGCCAACGATAGTGATCGGCGATCAACAATGGCTGGAGATAAACTGTAAGTCTCTCTCCTCTCTCTTTATTGTCTCTCCTCTCTCCCTGTTCTCTCTTCCTTTCCGAGAAGAACTTCTCTGTTCTCCTCTCTTCTTTTCTTTTCTTTCACATTCTCATCAACCGTGAACTTTTTTTCTTTCCATTTTTTTCAGTAGAGGAATACTTACCTAGAGGAAAAGAAGTGCATTTTTTTTCGAAGAGGAGTGCTAGCGCACCAAGAGATAAAACTGAACTCTCTTCTCTCTTCCCTCTTTCTCTCTTCCTCTTTTCAGTTTTGAAATCAAGGGAGACGGTTTTTTTTTGTTCAAACGAACTAACCATGGTTTGATACTCCTTTCCACCACTACCTTGGGTCAAGGAGACTGATTTTTTTTTCAAACGAATTACCCATGGTTCACGTTTTCTCATTAAAAAATCATCAATTTCCCTGGGCCATATCTATTTTAATTTTTAAGTGATTCTTCGACTACTAGTTTTTTTTTGTATAATTTATTATTATTTTTGGGGGGTTATCTTTTGCTATAACTCAAGATATTCTGATTAGTTTTTTTTGTCTATGCTTCATTAATCCACGATTCCTTTTAACTAGTTATATGAAATTATGAAAGATTTGCATGATTATTCTTATTTATGGATGATAATTGATGAATTGTATTGAATTATATATCTCACTTTAGGTATGGTTTATCATTAATTTTGAATTTATACCATATATATAGTATTAGAAAAATATTATATATGTCTCAGTTTTAGGTGTCATTAATTGGACGAGTTTTGCCCGAGTTGACTCTACTCGGCAAGTTTCCGAGTCGAGTCGAGTTTTCAGGTTTTAAAACACTGGCATGGTCCATGCTAAGCTTAACCTTGACCAGAAGTCGTCGTTCACGCCTCGTTACATATAGCTCACATAGGGTACATAAAACAAATTCAAACAATCAGTTTTCTTACATAATAAATTTTGAATGAATAATTTTAAAATATACGATTTAAAAGTACAAGAACTAAGCATCGAATTATATTCAGATCGAGTAATTAGAAGAGAATTTCACTTGAGAAAGAAATCTACTCACCATTGACTAATTCGCAAAGACAAATAGTAACACTTGATAAATAATAGAGAAGGGATGCATCAATATAACTTAGGCAATTGCTAGCCATATATGCCCCCACTATCTAGCCATAAACACCCCCACTATCTTGCCAGACGGAGAAACACTTTGGGCCCACCCAACCCCAAGTACTTGTCGAAATGGAGAAAGTGGGATGTCTACGACCAATGAGTTTATAAATAGTAAAAGCCTAATTTTTTTTACTTTTTTTAACGATTATACTTTAAGTTATAGACTTATATTATGTTAAATATTCTGGAACTAGTTGAAATGCGCTTACAAGAGCGTGTCCTAGGCAGAATTGTTCCTTTCATTGCTTTTTGCATGTACGGAGATGTCATCATGGAAGAAAATTTTTGTTGTTGAATCAAAGACCTTCGAATTTGGCAGTGAGGAAACCAGAGAAGGGCTTTTGGTGAAGATCGTCAAGCTTGGGAGGGGCAGCTCAGTGGAGTTGTAGCTGAGGGAGCGAAGCTTTTGGTGGTTGCTTCATTTCGTTGGGGATTGTGTGAGGCTTGCCGAGGATGCATATAGAGTGGAGCGATGCCAATGCTCATCCAGAGTAATCATTTTGGAAAGGAAATGGAATTCGAAGGGGATGTTCATTTCATTGTTGGCAATTCCAAAGGAGAGAGGGAGAAGAAAATGGATCATTTTCCCACAGGCCAAGCATGGATTTATATGGGAAGGAGTGTTGTCTTCCCTGAACTCTATCATACCGACCCATATTCATTGTGTAAGGAATCAGGGTTCAGGTTCGTTGGTAGCGGAGAATAACATTTCCTCTTTGGAGATCCCTTTCAATCCTCCCTCTGGTTCTTTCCCTCCTCTTGTAGCTGAGGAAAAAATTCCTAAGGGATGGTGGGACAGAGCTATAATATGTGCATTTCCTCTTTCGTTAGCTAGTTGGTCTAGGAAGGAAGAGTTAATCCACTCTCTTCTTCCTAGTGATGATCGCCCGCCTTTGATCCCGTATGCGAATGGGAAGGGGCTGCTTGTAGTGAAAAGGCTAACCTCATTTATAGATTTAGGGATCCTTGGCCACTTCCAGGAGGATCTCTGGTTTTGAGCAGGTGGTGTGGCCAGCATCTTACAAACTTCCTGAGTCTTACATCAGAGAGTCCTATTGGATTGGCATCCAAGGTGTCCCGATGCACCTTTGGACCTCAAGGATTTTTCACCAGATAGGGGATGCATGTGGAGGGTTTTTGGCCATTGACGAGAGTACATCTTCTCTTTCGGACCTCCGGATAGCTTGGATCAAGATCGTAGCTACGAACTGAGCGAGAATACCCCGTATTTTTACCTTCCCAGACCGGGGAGGCTTGCTTAAAATTGGAATCTCTGTGCTTTCAGAGGAGGAGGCGGGAGTCTTCGGCAACCTAAGTTTTTTCCGGCAAGGTCTGGTAAAGGGAATTGCTTTTTCCAACAAGGAGAGGGTCGTTGAGGGGGCCGTACCTAATTTTTCCAATGGCAGCTTGTCAGCTAGGTGAATTCCTGAAGTTATTGGAGTAGACATGGCGAAGCAGGGGGTGTGGATGATAGAAGAGGAGCAGGCTTCCAAGAAAGATAGTAGAGGTAAAGCGGCTGGCTCTAAAAGGGTTGGCATGTTGTCGGGTGTCAACCCTCAGTACCTAGAGTAAATCCCAAAGTCTTTCACTGAAAAGGCTAAAGGCAATAGTGGAGCAGGTTGTTTTTTTTTTAAAATAACCAGAAAAGAACATGGCGTAGACAAAGGCAGCGGTGGGTGAGAAAAGCCTCTCTGGGCTGATTAAGGTCAGTCAGAGCACATGAATCAAATGAGGAGTGTCAAGTTGACTTTGGGATCGAGATAGTAAGGGAGGAGGCTTACGTACAGGGCCTATTAGATCCATATGTTGAGGGATTGGGGTTAGACAGTGCTGCAAGGCCCAGCAAGTTAGGGCATTCTCTCCCTGGTTTATCTCTCAGTCTTGGGCCTGCTCGAGTTAGTTTGGGGGAGGGGACCAAGGCTAATGCGTTATCAGCCCAGGGGGTTGTTCAGTATCCTGGGCCAGCCCAAGTGGGCTCGAATCTAAAAGGGCTGGGTCGAGGGTTTAGCAATCAAAGTCAAGGATCCTTCTCGAGTAGGGCTGTCAAGCAAAAGAATCTTGCGCGGTAGGCTTGGGTTCGCAGAGTTCAAAGCAAGATCCCTTGAGCTCTAGGAAGAGGGGTGGAAGGTTGTCCTAATTCTGAGGCAAGAGACCCCACTTCCAGTGACTTTCTTTCCTTGGAGGTAGGCAGAGAGTTCGTTACTCCTTCTCCAGGTGAGAGAAGAACCAGGGAGATTGGAAGGCAGCGGAAGGGGGTAAATGCATGAAGAAATCATTTTCCCTCTCTTTTTCGGGAACATCCTTGGAAGGTAAATTCTAGGATAACGTTTCAGTTAACTCAGAAATGGAGTCATATACGCCATTGGTTTTTACCGAGTGGATGCCCAGATCTTCGGTGGAACAGTAGGGCTTTGGAGGTCCATTAAGAACAGTTTCGAAGCATCAATTGGAGGTAGGCAGAGCAGGGGAGATGGGGTCAGTGCCGGAAGTTACCAGCCTTTCCCAGGACGAAACGGTGGAGCTCGAATCAAATGGAGGGGGTGGGGTGGTCTTTGGGATTAACTTTGGAAGGGCATGAGGCTGAGGCGATATGGTTGTTTCAGCGCATTGAAGGAAGGAGTGAGGGGGACAGGGGCAGATCTAAAGTTAAACTAAGAGAAGGTCGTAGAGGAGCATCGACAATAGAGAAGAGGCGATTAGAATGCAGTGTGAACTATGATCGGGTTAGGAAAAAGGGAGGCTCTGTTAGCCAGAAGTCAGCAAGGAACCTCCAAGTGATTAAATGAATGGTATCTCCATTATTTCTTGGAACATTAGGGGATTGGGTCAATGGGAGAAGAGGGTGGCGATAAAAAAGTTTGTTAGTTCCAAGCATCCGTCGATATTGTGCATCCCAGGAAACTAAATTATCAGTTACTCAGGATTATCATATTAAGGATATGTGGGGAGGTCAAGCATCCGTCGATATTGTGCATCCCAGGAAACTAAATTATCAGTTAATCAGGATTATCATATTAAGGATATGTGGGGAGGTTTAGTTCCAGGGTGGATCGAACTTCTGTCATTGGGATCATCTGGGGGTATACTGCTAATGTGGGACAAGGCGAAAATGGAAGTATTGGAGTCAGAAGTGGGGGCCTTTTCAATATCAGTTTTATACAGGTGTATTGGGGAGGATTTTCAATGGGTCTTCTCAGGGGTGTACGGTCCGGTAGGAAGGGTCGAAGAGTCAGAGTTATGGGCGGAATTGGATGATGTTAGTGTGCGATGAAGCCAGCCTTGGTGCTTGGGGGGGGATTTCAATTACATCCGATTCTCCTCAGAAAGAAGAGGGGGAAGCGCTCTGACCCCTAAGATAAGGCTTTTTGGAGACTTAGTTTTTCGTCACGGGTTGATTGATTATCCTATGAGGGGTGCTCAGTTTACTTGGTCGCAAGTAAGTAATGCCTACTTAGCGAGTCACCTCAATCGCTTTCTCATCGATCAACTTTGGGAGGCTCATTTTCCTAACGTCACTCAATCCTCCTTGTCGAGACCTAATCATGTGCCTCTCTTGTTAGAGATGGGGAGTTTCGTGGGGGGGCTAGTCCTTTTCGCTTCGAAAACATATGGTTGGGAGATGAGAGGTTCAAAGTCTTAGTAGCCGAGGTGTGGAGCCAAAATAGTGGGTGGGGGTCGGCTAGTACTCGCATTGAGATTAAGCTTAAAAATTTGAAAGCTCTCTTAAAAATCTGGAACAAAGAGATTTTTGGAAATATTCAAATTCAACTCGACGGGTTACTAAGGGAGATAGAAGTCATCAATGGTTTGGCTGAGACGCGCGAGCTGTCCCCTTCTGAATCAAGAGAGAGAGAATAAGAAGTTGGATTATATATCTACCCTTAAGCTTGAAGAAATCCATTGGAAACAAAAAGCTCAGACCCGGTGGCTCAAAGAGGGAGATGGAAACATGAAATATTTTCATAGAATGGCAAACGCCAATAGAAAAAAAATTTCATATCCAAGTTGAAGGTGGATGGGATGTGGAAAGAGGAGAAGAGAGAGATCGAGGATAACGTGATCTCTTACTATAAAGGAATGTATTGTGAAAGGGAGAGGTGGCGGCCTAAGCTAAATAGGCTTCCTTTTGCCGGCTTGTCTCCGGATCAAAGGACGGCTCTCGAATGTCCGTTTGTGGAAGAGGAGGTGCTTGATGCAATTAAAGGATTGACGAGTGATAAGGCTCCCGGGCTAGATGGGTTCACCATTGAGTTTTATAGGGGTTGTTGGGAGATTGTGGGGCAAGATTTTATGGTACTGATGCAGGAGTTTTTTTATACAGGGCAGTTTAACAGAGTTATGAATAGCACATTTATTGCCTTGATTCCCAAAAAGGAGGGAGCGGAGGAGCTCAAGGACTTCCGGCCCATTAGTCTGGTGAGCAGCTCGTACAAAATCCTGTCTAAGGTGTTGGCTACTCGCCTGAAGAGAGTTATGGCCTCTCTAATATCCCCTCAACAGAGTGCTTTCGCAGGTGGGCGCCAAATTGTAGACAGGCCCCTTGTTGCTAACGAGTGTATTGATTCAAGGGTGCGTGATAAGATCGACATGGAGAAGGCCTACGACCATGTCAATTGGGAATTTTTCAAATACATTTTAAGTAGAATGGGCTTCGGATTGAAGTGGATGCAGTGGATGTGGACTTGTATATCGTCCGTCTCTTTCTCAATTCTGCTCAATGGTAGTTCTGTGGGTTATTTCCCTAGCTCTCAGGGATTGAGACAAGGGGACCCGCTATCTCCTTTCCTTTTTGTAATTGTTTTGGAAGCTTTGAGCAGAATGCTGTCTAAAGCTGAGGGGACTTTTTTTTTGAAGGTTTTAGGATTGGCCAAGATGATTTGAGGATTTCTCACCTCTAATTCGCATATGATACTGTAACGACCCGGAATTTTAATATAATAAAATTTTGTGTTTATGGGTCCTTAATGGAGGTTAATTAGTTAATTATTTGTTAAATTAATAAAAAGTGAACTTTGCTCGGGATTGAAGTGCACCGAGGAAATCTCAGTATCATTTAGCAAAATTCGCACACAGTGTGCCGGTCGACTGCCGGGACACACCCCTACCGTATCGGTTCCGTCATGTACCATTTCACGGGACCGCGGGGCCATTATGTGTGATAAAATTGAGAAAAACGGGAATTTTTCATACTTCCAGAAATTAAGTGGGACCCAATATTTGTTAGAGATCCTAATAGAAATCCGTGCGGTTGGCACTAATGTGTGTCAGTCGGCCGTGAGGACTAATGTCTGTCGTCTCGGCAGTTAGTTATCTCAAACGAAGAAGCGACAGCGTGTTTTGTGTCCGAAATCAGAAAATTAGTGGGTTTTGCAATTTTCTTCCGGACTAAAGTGCAGCTGTCAAAACTCAGTATTTTTCCCCAGAATTTTTACAGTAGGTGTCGGACTGTCCCAAGTTCGGTCACCTAAAGTTTCGTCAAAATCGGACTCTATGTAGTAAGGTTTTGAATACCATAAATGCAGAAAAATTCAAAAAATTGGTCAAAGAGTCAACCGGTCAAATGAGTTGACCGGTCAACTCTCCACACATTATTGGTCATGTGCTGTTGCACATGATCCCACCCCTTACTATTATATAAGGAGGGTTAAAACCCTCCTTCTCTTATATTTTTCTGCAGAGACAGAAGGCTGCCACACAGCACTTTAGAGAGAGAAAGTGAGGAGAGAGAAAGGAAGAGAGAGAAAGAGGAGAGAGAAAGGAAGAGAGAGAATGGGAAAGGGAGGTCCCCTTGAGGTTTTTCGACGTCCCCGACGCGTTGGCGGCGTCTGATTTTCTCTCCGGCGTCTCGTTTTGCGTGTAGAGAGAGAAAGAGAAAAAGGTAGAGAGAGAAAGTTGAGAGAGAAAGTTGCATGCGCTCTACCTTGGGGTTGATCATCCTTCCGAGCGCGTTGGCGGTGTCCGTTTTGACTCTAGTTGCCTCGAAACGCGTGAAACAGTAAAACCCCTCTCTTTTCTTCTCTTTTTTCCACTTATTTTGTTATATTATTTCATGTGATGTATATGCATGTCTTTTGACGTGAATGAAAAAGGGGCGGAGACCCCTATGTGATGTTGTGATTTTATGTGGTCCCTCAGGGAGCCCAGATCGGGTCCCGAGTAAATTGTATCGCCACCCTAGGGTGACGAAAAGTTGTTTTGCATGTCTTGTAAGGCTATGGAGACATCCATTAGCTTGAAAACGTTCCCTAACGGGACGGTGTGTTACCGGAGTTGGTTCACGGGCGCGAGGCCCAAGTATTTCAGTTAATCAAGCGAGGTTTGGGTTAACTGTGGTTAACCTGTGGTTAGAAAATCTAACCAGGGTTCAGTATAGTCCGTGGTTCCTCTTTGACCAGGTCAGGAGAGACGGTGCCCAGTAAGGCCCGGGGTTCCTCCGTGACTGATAGTCGGGAGATGTCGGTCTGTTTGTCTAGGTCGTCTGTGGTGCCTCTTGGACTAGGTCAGGAGTGGCGGTGTCCTGCATGGCCCGTGGTTCCTCCGTGACTGGTAGTCAGGAGATGTCGGAGTCCTAGGGAGTTTAAAGTGGCTAAACATCAGATAGTGTATAGTCCGGGGTTCCTCTCTGGGTGGGTTAGAAGATGTCGGCACCGTGTCTATCGTGGTCCCTTCTTGGTGGAACGTCAGGAGATGTCGGCATTGGTATAGATGTCGGGGTTCCTCCGTAGACTAGCCAGAAGATGACGGTAGGCAGGTTGGTCGGGGTTCCTTCATAACTGATACCCAGGGCGATGGCGGCGAATACACGGTAGATGTGGCCAGTCAATTGAATGGAAAAATATGTCCTTATTGGGTGAATGCCCATGTTGTGTGTGTAAGCTTCGGATACGAAGTGGTCTGAGTTGGTGTATTTGTTTGAGTTGGTGGACTCATAGTTCGGTATGGAATCATCGGATTCCAGGTGAGTTGGGTTGGTATACCCAAGGTTTTGTCATGTTCGGGTGAAAGCCGGAACAGCGTGTGTGAGTCTAAATGACTCAATGTATTATGGTTATGATTTAGAGACTTTAAGCTAAACATTTGTGGGCTGTGGCCAATTAATAGAGTCTTAGGACTCGAAATGAAACATGATTGATGATCGAAACGATTATTTGGTAATATAATACATTCATAACTGAACCTCATAATTGGAAAGTAATGTGAGGTCGGGAACCTCTGTTAGGGTGACGTAACCCTAAGTGACCTTGGATCACAATTTATTATATACTGTTCTATTTTACTGTAACATGCAAATTGAACTGCTTATTATATCATTATTGATGCGTGTTATTATGTGGAAAATAGTTTAGAAGGATTGTGGTTTTATTGGGCTTCATAGCTCACTGACTTTTTGTGTCAGCAGATCTTGGAGCTGCTGACCAGTAAGTGAAAAGTCTATCTGGACATTTTGGAAGCTTGTACAAGTTGTACCTGGCGTGATAGAGGCGCCTATTTTTGTAAAACAAACTTGATGTAAATAATACAGGTATATGGTTTGTATGATGGCTATTGTGATGACAGGTATTATTTGCTTTTTGGGAGCATCTGATAAATGTTTAAATTTCCCGCATTTTTGCGGGTAAAGTCTTCCGCTTGCATGATTTGACGAACGGACACGCGTCTCGGAACTTGATTCCCTAGGCGCGGGTTCGGGGCGTCACAGATACGCTCAATTTTTGTCGGCTTCGAGAAGCGATCTTCTTCATATCCGATGTATTCTTAGATGCTTTGAAGCTGTGTCAGGATTACGAGTTAATCTAATCAAATCTGAGATCTTGCGGGTTAGGGAGATACCCATCCTAAATCATCTTGCCATTTGCCTAGGATGTGGGGTGGGAACCCTCCCTTCAGTGGACCTAGGAATGCCTTTAGGAGCGACAAATAAGGCGAAATCAGTTTGGAATCCGACTTTGGATCGCAAGGCAAGAAGAATGTCAGGGTCGAGGGCATCCTACCTCTCGAAAGGGGGGAGATTGACATTGATTAAAAGCACGTTGCAAAGTCTTCCTACTTACTTCTTGTCATCTCTTACCATTCCTTGTTTAGTGGTTGTTACCATAAAGAGGATTCAGAGGGAGTTTCTATGGAATGGTAGAGAGGACAGAGCCAAGTACCATTTAGTTGCTTGGTCCCAGGTATGTCGGCCTAAGGAAGAGGGTGGTTTGAATATCAAGCCGCTCATTCAGGTGAACAAAGCTTTTGCAAGTGGGTGTGGAGATTTGGGGAGGAGAGGTAAAAGTTTGTGGTAGGCAGTGATAGTAGCCAAGTATGGGGAGTCTTCGGGCTGGATCCCTTGGGAGGTTAGGGGCCCTCACGGTATGGGGTTTTGGACGGGTATTATGGCTAATGCTGGATTGGTAGTGCCTTTTTTTTTAGTTTAGGGGCCCTCACGGTTCCACCCGTCTTATAGATGATTTTGGAAATCTTTTTGTCCTCGTTACTATAAGGATGTGCTTGAGGAGGATTCTTATAAGAGAAGTACTGAGGGAGTTGTGTGGTGTCTAAAGTTGCATCGGGACCTTAATGATTGGGAGATCAGTGATATATCTCGGTTATTAGAGCGGATTACTGTGACTGTTCTTTGCCCTGAGGTCAAGGATTGTATGTTGTGGTCTAGGAGCAACCACGGGCGTTTCTCTGTTCGCCTTTTGTTCCTGTCTTTGTTTCCTCCCCTGGGAATTAGAGAGGCAATTTGGGGAGTTCTTCCCAGGGCTATCTCTTGGTTACTATTGAAAGAGAGAAATCGTAGGATCTTTGAAGTATTGCAACTTCAGTGCCCCGGATTTGCGACGGTATCCGGTTGGTAGTTATGGAGTGGGTAGGTTTGCATTGCAATAGGGAGGACATCCAAGACATTTTACATTAGTTGTGTCCATGTTCTTGGGGGTCGGGTTAAGGTTGTGAGGCTGGAAGGGGTTGAGTTTATTGGCTTGTAAACTCGGCGGCCGTTTGTTTTCTCTTCCTTTGTATCCTTTTTTTATTTATATGATGAGTTATTGATAAAAAAAAAAATCTAGCATTAGTGAAAAAAATTAAATTATTAACATACAAAAGGAAAATAAAATAAAAGGGTGAGACATACAATTGGTGAAGTCGATTGAAAGGCGCAACCTAAAACTAATGATCCTTTTTTAGAAATCACTGATTCTGATTCGTAATTTCCAGATAGTTATAATTGTGTAATTAACTACTTTACCGAATAAATCTAATTTAGAAATAAGGAAAAAAATCAAATTGTTAACAATGTAGGACAAGATAAGAAATTTAAAAAATGTGGAAACTTACCATGGGAGAATCCTTAAGCAGAAATCGTCGTTCACACCTCGTTCCATATAGCTCAAATGATGTAGTTGAATAATGTAGGAGTACATAAAACCATAGTTCAAAAACTTGGCGAGTCATCCGAGTAACTCGGTTGAGTTACTCGACTGAATTTTGAGTCGAGTCGCCTTAAAACTCGGAGGAGACGACACTATTCAATGAGTTACTCGGGTAACTTAGTCGAGTTTTTCGACTCACTCAACTAGGTCGAGTCACAGAAGGATATTTTTATCATTTTTATTTTTTGAAAACTTAAACTCAGATGTCAAACTGTTTTTACATTATATTTTTGGGGGGCTACAAAACAAAACCTATCATGGGTTCTGTTAAACCTGTTTTTAAGCTTGAGGCTGCAAAACTAGCTTACTATGGGTTCTTTTAACCCAGGTTTTTCAAGTTATTTGTGGTTTAATCTTGAATAAAATGCCAAGAATTAGTATATGTATTACATATATATTCCGAGTTAGACTGAGACGAATTTTTTTCGAGTTTTCCGAGTTACTCAACCCGACTAACTTTCGAGTCGATTCGAGTTTTCGGGGTTTTGAACCATACATAAAACAAATTCAGACATTCAGTTTTCTTCCACATAAAATTTGAATGAATACTATAAAAATATAAGACTTAAGAGCACATGAACCAAGTAGAGAATTATATACAGATCAAGTAATTAGTAGAGAATTTCCCTTAAAGAAGACATCTACTCACCATTGATTAACTCGCAAAGACAAATACTAATACTTGATAAATGATAGAAAAGTGATTCATACATATAACTAAGGCAATTGCTAGCAATATATGCCCCCACTATCTAGTAATATGCGCTACCATTATCTTGCCAGAAGGAGAAACACTTTGGGGGTGGGACCCCACCAAACCCCAAGTACTTGTTGAAATTGAAAGAGTAGGATGTCTACGACCAGCGAATCTATAAATAGTAAAATCCAAATTTTTTTTTTACTTTTTTTAACTATTATAATTTAAGTTATAGACTAACATCTAGCATCAGCGAAAAAATAGATTATTAAGATACAAAAGAAAATTAAAATAAAATGGTGAGGCATACCATTAGTGACGTCAATTGAAAGACGCAACCTAGAACTAATAATCCTTTTTTAGCAGTCACTGATTCTGCATCGTAATTTCCAAATAGTTATAGTGATGTTATTAAGTACTTTACCGAACAAATCTAATTTAGAAATAAGAAAAAAATCAAATTATTAACAATATAGGACAAGATAAGAAATTTAAAAAATTGGGAAACTAATCATGGGAGAATCCTAGAGCAAATGACAGTCGCGAAAGCTAAAGGGCAGCCGAGAGCACAGTCCATGCTAAGCTTAACCTTGACCAGAAGTCGTCGTTCACGCCTCGTTACATATAGCTCACATGGTGTAGTTGTATAATGTAGTACATAAAACAAATTCAGACAATCAATTTTCTAACATAATAAATTCTGAATGAATAATATCAAAATATAAGACTTAAAAGTACAAGAACAAAGCATCGAATTATATTCTCATCGAGTAATTAGAACAAAATTTCTCTTCAAGAAGAAATCTACTCACCATTGATTAACTCGCAAACACAAATACTAACACTTGATAACTGATAGAGAAGGGATGCATCAATATAACTAAGGCAATTGCTAGCCATATACGCCCCCACTATCTTGCCAAAAGGAGACACACTTTGCGGGTGGGCCCCACCAAACCCCAAGTACTTGTCAAAATGCAGAAAGTGGGATGTGTATGACCAGTGAGTTTATAAATAGTAAAATCCTAATTTTTTTTAATGATTATACATTAAATTATAGACTACCATATAGCATTAGTGAAAAATTAGATTATTAACATACAAAAGAAAAATAAAATAGAATAGTGAGACATACAATTAGTGAAGTCGATTGAAAAGCGCAACCTAAAACTAATAATCCTTTTTTAGAAGTCACTGATTTTGATTCGTAATTTCCAAATAGTTATAGTTGTGTAATTAACTACTTTACCGAATAAATCTAATTCAGAAATAAGAAAAAAATCAAATTGTTAACAATATAGGACAAGAAAAGAAATTTAAAAAATTGGGAAACTAACCATGACCAGAAGTCTTCGTTCACGCCTCGTTACATATAGCTCACATTGTGTAGTTGTATAATGTAGGAGTACATAAAACAAATTCAGACAATCAATTTTCTTACATAATAAATTCTAAATGAATAATATAAAAATATAAGACTTAAAAGTACAAGAACTAAGTAGGGAATTATATACAGGATCGAGTAATTAGTAGAGAATTTCCCTTAAAGAAGACTTCTACTCACCATTGATAAACTCGCAAAGACAAATACTAACACTTGATAAATGATAGAAAAGTGATTCATCAATATAACTACGGCAATTGCTAGCCATATACGCCCCCACTATCTAGTAATATACGCCCCCATTATCTTGCCAGAAACACTTTGGGGTGGACCCCACCAAACCACGAGTACTTGTCGAAATGGAGAAAGTAGGATGTCTATGACCAGCGAGTTTATAAATAGTAAGATCCTAATTTTTTTTTACGTTTTTTAAGGATTATACTTTAAGTTATAGATAACATCTAGCATTAGTGAAAAAATAGATTATTAAGATAGAAAAGAAAATTAAAATAAAATGGTGAGACATACCATTAGTGACGTCGATTGAAAGACGTAACCTAGAACTAATAGTCCTTTTTTAGCAGTCACTGATTCTGCATCGTAATTTCCAAATAGTGGTGTTATTAACTACTTTACTAAATAAATCTAATTTAGAAATAAGAAAAAAATTAAATTGTTAACAATATAGGACAAGATAAGAAATTTTAAAAAGTGGGAAACTAACAATGGGAGAATCCTACAGCAAATGATAGTTACGAAAGCTAAAAACTCGGAAATGCGATTTTTTAACGAGTAATGAAGTTGAATCGCCCGAGCCAACCCGAGTTGCCCGACCCGTGAGATCGTCCGAGTTATTGAAACATCGTTTTTTTTTCTTTTTTAAAACCCTACAGTATATAAACAAAAAAGGGGGTGGGGTTAGGGCACGAAATCCCCCACACCCAATAGCCCCACTCTCTCATCCGAAAATCTCTGTCCAGCGATAGTGGTCGGCGATCAACAATGGCCGGAGATAAATTGTAAGTCTCTCTCCTCTCTCTCTGTTGTCTCTCCTCTCTCCCTGTTCTCTCTTCTCTCTCCAAGAAAAACTTCTCTGCTGTCCTCTTTTCTTTTCTTTTCTTTTACATTCTCATCAACAGTGAACTTCTTTTCTTTCCATTTTTTTTAGTAGAGGAATACTTACCTAGAGGAAAAGAAGAGCATTTTTTTTGGAGAGGAGTGCTAGCGCACTGTGGTGGGGTAAAGTTTGCATGGTCTCGATTCCAGGCTGCATGTGCCGAATGCACATCATCCACTTCAAAATACATAGAGATCTTTCTACTGCAAGGTTTCCAGTATAGATAAGAAACAAAGATAATAAGGATGAGATGGTATGCATAAGTTCCATTGTCTTGTAGAAACCATAAATTTATTAGATTCAATGGTGGTTTGGTTTGGCTTCTTCTTACTCGCCTCCAAAACCCTAGTGTTGCGTAAATCTGAATCAATCATACAACAAAAGGATTCAGTGAATTTTATACTCTATGTAGGAAAGATTATAGCATGAGAAGATTATAGCAGTTGAATGAGAAGATTATAACAGTTGAATCAAAGATGAGGAAGAAGATTATAGCAGTTGAATCAAAGACTTTTGACTTCGGTAGTGAGGAAGGCAGAGATGGTTTGGTGGTGAAGATAATAGAGCGTGGAAGGGGTACCTCAGTGGAGATTCAGCTGGAGGAGCGCAATTTCTGGTGTTTGCTTCGGTTCGTGGGGGATTGCATGAGATTATCAGAGGCTTCTTATAGGGTGGAGCGTTGCCAATGCTCGTCCAAGGTTATCATTTTAGAAAGGAAGAGGAACTTGTTTGGGGAGTTCATCTCCCTAATGGCTATAACGTTGGACAGTGGAAGGAGAAGGTGGATCATCTTCCCAAGGGCAAAGCAGGGTTTCAGCTGGGAAGGGGTATTGTCATCTTTGAACTATGTCATTCCAGCAAGATTTCGAGTTAGTAATCTAGGGGTAGGAATAGTGGAACAGAAGCCCCCGGTTAGGTTCCATGAAGGCAAAACTCTTAGCTCTCCCCTATTTAAAGCTGAGGAGGTCTCGTCTCTCTCTAAGGGTTGAAGGGCCAGAGCCCTAGTCTGTGCTTTTCCCCAGGAGTGTGTTAGCTGGTCTCAGGTGGAGGAGTTCATTCACTCCCTTCTTCCTTGCAGCGAGTGTCCCTCGCTGATTGCTTTCGTTGGAGGAAAAGGTTTAATTGTTGTTAAGAATCTAACCTTGGTGAAGGACTTGTGTGCTCAAGCCCCTTGGCAGTTGCCACTTGCCGGGAGGAGGGTCTCTGCTAGTGCATTGCTGGTGGCCTAATTCGAATCTTCTTCCTGAGCCTTTCTTCAAGGGCTCCTTCTGGCTGGGTATTCTAGGACTCCCGCTGCATATGTGGAACTCTAATACCTTTCGCAAGATATGATTGCGGAGGTTTTATGGCTATCGACGAGAACACCTCCCTCCATGTCAGATCTTCGTCGAGCTCAGATCAAAGTCTTAGTAGTTAATAGGGAGCTCGTCCCCCAGTGTTTGAACTTCCCTGTCCAGGGTGGGATGCTTAAGTTAGACATCGTTCTGTTAGCGGAGGAGGAAGTGGGCAACTCCGGCGACCTAAGTTATCTCCGGAAAAGGAAGGTTAAGGGAAAGAGGGTCGCAGAAGGGGCAGTCCCTGAGCTTTCAACAGCATCCAATGGGAGTCAGCCACGTGGGTGGTCAACGTCTTTTCGAGAAGTCAGAGAGGAGACTTAGAAGGAAAGAAGGGGAGAGGGAGGGCGGGAGACCCAGGAGACGAGGGCGTAATTCGAAAAGAAACCAAAAATGGACCTGGCGTAGACGACGACAGGAACCTCAGGGGATGGTGGCCTGTCACGAGCTGCGGATCCGCCTATTTCTGGTCTGGGGAAGATTGGTCTGGAGCAAGAATGGATCGAGGTTAGCGTTCAAGGCCAGGGGGTATCTATAGCCGAGCCTCAAGTTGCTGAGGGGCCTTTTAAATGTGGGCCTGATGGCCTTGTTAATCTTTCTAGTCTTGGGCCCAACCGAATAAGTTTGGGGGAGGGGCCCAAGGCTTTTCAGCAATTAGAAGGTTTAGTGGGCTCTATGAGGATCGGGCCCACGGTAGAGGGCTCGAAGCTTTTAGAGCAGGGCCAAGGCTCCATCTCGAAGAGATCAGGTTCTATATCAGTGAGGGCTTCAGATCAGCTCCTTCCGGCGAGGAAGAGGTTTGAGTCGATGGGAGGTCTTTTTGGCACTGAATCGATAGTGAAGAGGATCGAAATCAGATCCGGTTCAGGGGAGGAATACCGAGCTTCCAGGGCAGCCCTTTCGAAGGAGGAGATCAGGAGTTTCGCAATGCCTTCTCCAATAGGCAAACCCAAGGAAGACGAAGGGGGGCAGCTTCCCGTTGATCTGTCTTCTTCAAGTGTACGCCTGGAGGGTAGATTCTGGGAAGTTGGTTCAGGTAGTTTAAAGTTAGAGCAATATACTCCTTTGGTCTTCGCAGAGCTGAAGACAGGGAATCCACTGGAGAAGGAGGTCAGTGCGTCTTTAGGTAGAGGTTCATCCCAGAATTTCTTGAAGGAGATCGGCCCAGAAGATATGGAAGTTACCCAAGGGTCACCTACTAAGATGGTAAGCCTGGGCCAGCGCCAATTCGAGAAGGAGGAGACATCAAGGGGAATGCCAATGATCAAGCAGGATGCGCTTAAAGGTGAGGGGGTGGGTCTCTATCATCTCCCCAGTTACCATTGGGGCTGAGTGGCGAGTGTCTGGGGGGAGACTTAGGTGTTGCTTCCTCAGATGGTTGAGGAGGAGGTCGCTGATTGGGTGGCGTCTCAATTGAAGGGAGTGGGCAAGGTTTTGGGTCTCTCTACGGAAGGGCTCGAGTTAGAGACCAGTAGAATTTTAGAAAGCATTGAAGAAGAGAATAAGGGGGAAAGGGGCAGATCTATAGTCAAGCAGAGTGGAGGAAGAAGAAGTGCTTCGGCAAGGGAAAAGAGACATTTGGAATGTAGTATTAACTACGACCGAGTTAGGGGGAATAGGGGCTTGGTCGGTTTGAAATCCTCTTGGGACCTTAAAGTGTATAGATGAATGGTCTCTCTATCATCTCTTGGAACATTAGAAGGTTGGGGCAGGTGGAGAAGAGGGTGGCAATCAAAAAATTCGTTAGCACCAAGCACCCGGTGATTTTATGCATTCAAGAAACAAAGTTAAAAGTGACTCAGGAGTTCCACATTCAAGATTTGCTGGGGAGTCGGGTTCCAGGGTGGATCGAGCTTCTGTCTTTGGGAGCTTCCGGGGGTATTTTTCTCATGTGGGATACAACGAGAGTGGCGGGTGATGGAGTCAGAGTTGGGGGCTTTTTCAATATCCATCTTATGTCGGATGATCGAGGAGGACTTTCAATGGATTTTCTCGATGGTGTATGGTCTGGTAGGAAGGGCAAAAGACATAGCGTTCTAGGAGGAATTGGATAATGATAGTGTGCGGTGGGGCTTACCTTGGTGCTTAGGCGGGGACTTCAATAGCATTCGGTTTCCCTCGGAAAGAAAAGGTGGCAGAGCTTTTTCTCCCAAGATGCGGAGGTTTGATGCTTTAATTTTTCGTCACGGTTTGATTGATTATCCATCAAGGGGAGCTCAATACACTTGGTCGCAAGGGGATAACAATGGTACAGCTAGTCGCTTGGACCGCTTCCTCATTACTTAAGAGTGGGAGGCTCACTTCCCAAATGCTATTCAGTCATCTCTTCCTAGGCCAATTTCAGATCATGTGACCATCTTCTTAGAGACGGGGAGTTTATTAGGGGGACCAAGCCCTTTCGGTTTGAGAATATGTGGTTGGAAGATGAGCGGTTTCTAGCCGTAGTAGCCGAGGTGTGGAGCCAATCTGGAGGGTGGGGGTCAGCTAGTACTCGTTTTGGGATTAAACTTAAATCCTTAAAAGCTCGTTTAAGAGTGTGGAACAAGGAGGTTTTCAGTAGCATTCTAGTGCGGCTCATCAAGTTGCTAAGGGAGATAGAAGCCTTGGATGGTAAGTATGAGGTGAGAGATCTTACCCCCTCTGAAGTTAGAGAGAGAGATGAAAAGAAGTTGGAGTACATATCTACTCTTAAGCTTGAAGAGATAAGTTGGAAGCAGAAAGCAAGGACGCGTTGGTTGAAAGAGGGAGATGACAACAAAATTTTTCCATAGAATGACTAATCACAATCGGAAAAAAAACTTTATCTCTAGGTTAAGGGTGAATGAGAGGTGCATTGAGGAGAAGGGGGAGTTAGAAGATTGCATCATCTCTTATTTTAAGGGGTTATATCGTGAGAGGGAAAGGTGGAGACCTAAGCTAGAAGGGCTTCATTTAGATAGGCTCTCTCAGGATCAGAGGGAGGGCCTTGAGACTCCTTTTGAGGAAGGGGAGGTGCTTGAGGCAGTTAGAGGCTTGGCGAGTGATAAAGCTCCCGGGCCAGACGGTTTCACCATAGAGTTCTTCAAGGTTTGTTGGGGGATCGTGGGGAAAGATTTTTTAGAGGTGATGAAGGAGTTCTTTGAAACTGGGAGATTCAATAGAGTTATGAATAGTACCTTCCTTGTTTTGATCCCAAAAAAGGAGGGAGCGGGCGGAGCTAAAAGACTTTAGGCACATTAGTCTTCTTAGTTGCACATACAAAATCCTCTCTAAAGTGTTGGCCTCTCGTATCCAGAAGGTTATGGCTTCCATTATCTCTTGTCATCAAAGTGCGTTTATAGGAGGGCGTCAAATTTTAGATGGGATTCTAGTGGCAAACAAGGGCATTGACTCCAGGACGCGTGCAGGAGAACCAGGTATCTTGTGCAAGGTTGATTTGGAGAAGGCCTATGACCACGTTAACTGGGATTTCTTGATCTATATTCTAGAGAGAATGGGTTTTGGATGGAAGTGGAGGAAGTGGATGCAGTCGAGTGTGTCGTCTGTATCTTTCTCTGTTCTGATCAATGGCAGTTCAGTGGGGTTCTTTCCTAGCTCTCGGGGTTTGAGGCAAGGGGATCCTCTCTCTCCTTTCCTTTTTGTTATCGTTTTAGAGGCTTTGAGTAGAATGTTGGCTAAAGCTAAGGGGACATTTTTTTAGGGCTTTCGGATTGGTCAGAATGGTTTGAGGACTTCCCATCTTCAGTTTGTGGACGATAGTCTCATTTTTTACAGGGCATCGCAGAGGGATCTTCTTAATATCAGATGCATCTTGCAGTGCTTTGAAGCAGTGTCAGGCCTTCGAGTTAATCTAGCAAAATCTGAGATCCTGAAGGTGGGGGAGGTTCCAATCATGGATCACCTTGCCATATGCTTAGGTTGTGGTATGGGGTCTCTCCCCGCAGTGTATCTTGGCTTACCTCTGGGAGCGAAATACAAGACGAAATCAATTTGGAATCCCGTTTTAGACCGTATTGCTCAAAAATTTTCAGGATAAAGGGCATCCTATCTGTCGAAAGGGGGGAAACTGACCCTAATTCGGAGTACGTTGAAAAGTTTTCCAACTTATTTCATGTCGGCTCTTACCATTCCTCTTTCAGTGGCCTCTACCATTGAAAGGATTCAAAGAGATTTCTTATGGCACGATATAGAGGATCGGCCAAAGTATCATTTAGTAGCATGGGATCAGCTGTGTCGGCCTAAGGAAGATGGTGGATTGAAAATCAAACCGCTCATCCAGATGAACAAAGCGTTGCTAGGCAAGTGGGTGTGGCGTTTTAGAGAGGACAGGGATAACTTGTAGAGGGCGGTGATAGTAGCTAAGTATAGGGAGTCTTCTTGTTGGACCCATAGGGAGGTAGGGGGAACCTATGGGCTGGGGCTTTGGAAGGGTATCATGGCTAATGGAGGGGAGGTTGTGCCCTTCTTTAGTTTTCGGGCAAGGAGGGTCGGAAATCCAGTTTTGGAAGGACATATGGCTTGGCTCCTCTAAGCTCGTGGAAGGACGACTTTGGCAATCTTTTTGTTCTATCTTCTGACAAGGATGCTATAGTGGGGGATTTTTATAAAAGAAGACTAGAAGGAGTTGTTTGGTGTTCGAGGATGCGGCGGGACCTTAATGATTGGGAGATTAGCAACCTTACTCGGCTTTTGGAGCGCCTTACCTTGTTAGCTTTGTGTCCAGACATCAAGGATTGCAAGTCGTGGTCTAGGAGTAGCAAAGGGAGGTTCTCTGTTAGGCAGTTGTTTCAGTCTCTGTCACCTCCCAGGAGCGGTCCGTTTCCCCATAGGGTGGTGTGGAATCCAGGCATACCCTCGAAGGTCTCTTTCTTCCTTTGGTCAGCATCTTTGGATAAAATACTTACAGGGGATCATCTACAACATAGAGGATGGAGTATGACGAATAGATGTTTTATGTGCCTTCGAGCGGAAGAAACAACGAATCATCTTCTTTTACACTGCCCAGTAACGTCGGAGGTGTGGAGCTTCTTTTTTTCTCGCCTGGGAGTGGCGTGGGTTTGCCCCTCCTCTTTTTGTAATCTCCTTGAATGTTGGAATCGGGAAAGAGGAGTGGGATGATGGGAGGAGATTTGGGGAGCTCTTCCTGGAGCTATTTCGTGGACACTTTGGAAAGAGAGAAATAGAAGAGTCTTTGAAGACATTTCATCATCAGTACCCAGGATTTGTGATCGAATCAGATTGATAGTCTTGGAGTGGATAGGTTTGCATTCGGCTAGGGAGGAGATCCAGGGCATATTGTATTAGCCTTAGCAGTCCTCAGGGTGGGGGGTTTCCTTGGTGGTGTTTGGCCGTGCAAGTGTTTACTTGCTTGTAAACCCGACGGCGCTTTGTTTTTTGTTTGTTGTGTTTTTGTTGTTTCCTTGCTTAATAAGATGAGATATTGATCCAAAAAAAAAAAAGGAAACCCCAACCACCACCTTGGGTCAGGGAGACTGATTTTTTTTTCAACTTTTAGAATTGGTTTTATTCAGTTTAGACCTCGATTTGGTCAACGAGGTTCATAAGTTGTCTACGTTTCAAACTACTAAAAAAAGTAACTTACAGCTGTGCACAAAATCCCAACAGGGACTCCTTTTTCGACGAGGTCTGCTCCGACGCAATTGTTTTAATCTATCCTAATTTTTTTAATTGGTTTTGTTTAGTTTTCACACCATTTGCTCGATTTAGAAAACAAGGTTCATAAATTGCTTAAGTTTCATCAAACTACTAAAAAACGTAACCTCGAGTTGCGTACAAATTTCCTATTGGAACTCCGCTTTCAACACGGTATTCACTAAAGCATTTGTTTCAATCAATCCTAACTTTTAGAATTGGTATCGTTCAGTTGAGACATCGTTTGCCTGATTTGGTGAACGGTGTTCATAAGTTGCCTAAGTTTCAAATTACTAAAACAAGTAACCTCTAAACCTACGCACAAAATCTCAACCCGGACACCTTTTCAACGTTGTCTGCTCCGACACATTTGTTTCAATCTATTCTAACTTTCAGAATTCATTTCATTCAATTTAGACCTCGTTTACCCGATTTGGACAACGAGGTTCATAAGTTGCCTAAGTATCAAGCTACTAAAAGGTAACCTAGAGCAACGCAAAAAATCCCAACAGGGACTCCTTTTTTAATGCAATCTGCTAAGACAAATTTGAGTCAAACTATCCTTGCTTTTAGAATGGTTTTTTCAATTTCGACAAATATTGCCCGATTTGGTAAATGAGACTCATAAGTTACCTAAGTTTAACTATTAAAAAAAAGTAACCTGGAGTTGCGCCCAAAATCCCAACCAGGATTCTGTTTTCAACGCGGTCTTCTCTGACGCATTTGTTTCAATCTATCCTTAGAATTTGTTTCATTTAGCTTAGACCTCGTTTGCCCGATTTAGCAACGAGGTTCATACCTTGCCAAAGTTTCAAACTACTAAAAAAGTAAGGGTGGATTGGGTCTTTCCTTCATCCTTCATCCTTTCACAGCTCCTTATCTTGCTGGATTTTGGTGAGTGAGGATAGTGCTCGGCAGACTATTTGGGCAATTTTACCGGGGGTCATCTCTTGGGCAATCTGGAAGGAGCGTAGTAAGAGAGTATTTGAGAACTCTCAATCTTCTTTTGCTCGCTTATGAACTCACATTCGTTTTTTGATCCTAGCTTGGGCAAGCTGTCACCATGAAGAAGACGGGTTGAAATTCATATTGGAGGGTCATCGCAGCATCACTAACTCATAGGCTTGTTTTTGTTTTTGGTTTCTTTCGTTTTGGTTTGTATCTCTCTTTGCTTTTTCTGGGTTTATTCTTGTAAACTCCTTTTTTGTACTTTCCTTTGATAGGCTTGTTTTTGTTTTTGGTTTCTTTCGTTTTGGTTTGTATCTCTCTTTGCTTTTTCTGGGTTTATTCTTGTAAACTCCTTTTTTGTACTTTCCTTTGATTAATGTCAGTCCTATTGATCAAAAAAAAAAAAAAGCTACTATTGTACACAAAATCCCAACCGAAACTCCTTTTTTGACGCAGTCTACTTAAACGGATTAGTTTCAATTTATCCTAACTTTTAGATTTGGTTTCGTTCAGTTTATACCTCGTTTGCCCGATTTGAGAAATGATGTTCAATATTTGCCTAAGTTTCAAACTACTAACAAAAGTAACATAGAGTTGCTCAGAGAATCCCAACAAGGACTCTTTTTTCGACACGGTCTGCTCCAACGCATATGTTTCAACCTATCCTAACTTTAGAATTAGTTTCGTTATATTTAGAACTTCTTTTCCTGATTTAGATAACGAGGTTCATAAGATGCCTAAGTTTCAAATTATTAAAAAAAGTAACCTAGAGCTACGCATAGAATCCTAACCGGGACTCCTTTTTCGACGCGTTCTGCTACGACACATTTGTTTCAATCTATCCTAACTAATAGAATTGATTTCATTCAGTTTAATCCTCGTTTTCCCAATTTGGGCAATGAGGTTCATAAGTTGCTCAAAATTTCAAACTAATTAAAAAAAAGTAACCTAGAGTTGCGCAAAAAATCCCAACAAGGACTCTTTTTTCGACGCGGTATGCTCTGACATTTATTTCAATTTATCTTAAGTTTTAGAATTGGTTTCGTTTTGTTTAGACCTCGTTTGCCCGATATAGTCAACGAGGTTCATAAGTTATCTAAGTTTCAAACTACTAAAAAGAGTAACCTAGAGCTGCGCACAAAATCCCAACAAGGACTACTTTTTCAATGTGGCTGCTCCAACGAATTTGTTTCAATCTATCCTAACTTTTATAATTGGTTTCATTCAGTTTAGACCTCGTTTGCCCGATTTGGACAACAAGGTTCATAAATTGCCTAAGTTTCAAACTACTAAACAAGTAACCTAGAGCTACGTAAAGAATCTCAATAGGGACTCTTTTTCGACACAAGCTGCAGACACATTTGTTTCAATCTATCTTAACTTTTAGAATTGATTTCGCTCGCTGAGTTTAAACCTCATTTGCCTGATTTACGCAACGAGGTTCATAAATTGCCTAAGTTTCAAACAATTAAAAAGAGTAACATAGAGCTGCGGACAAAATCCTAACTAGGACTCCTTTTTTGACATGGTTTGCTCTGACGTAATTGTTTCAATTTATCCTAATTTTAGAAATGTTTTCGTTCAGTTTAGTTGTTTGCCCGCTTTGGACAACGAGGTTCATAAGTTCCCAAAGTTTCAAACTACTAAATAAAGTAGCCTAGAGTTGCGCACAAAATCCCAACAAGGACTCCTTTTTCGACTCAGTCTGCTTTGACGCAATTGTTGCAATCTATCCTAACTTTTAGAATTGGTTTTGTTCAGCTTAGTCCTCGTTTTCCCAATTTGGGCAACGAGCTTTATAAGTTGCCTAAGTTTCAAACAATTTAAAATAGTAACATACAATTGTGGACAAAATCCTAACTGAGACTCCTTTTTCAACGCGGTCCGCTCTGACACATTTGTTTCAATCTATCAACTTTTAGAATTGGTTTCGTTCAGTTTAGACCTCGTTTGCCCGATTTAGGCAACAAGGTTCATAAGTTTCCTAAGTTTCAAACTACTAAAAAAAAGTAACCTAAAGATGCGCACAGAATCCCAACTGGGACTCCTTTTATGACGCAGGCTGTTCCAACGCATTTGTTTCAATCGATCCTAACTTTTAGAATTGATTTCGTTCAGTTTAGATCTCGTTTTCCAGATTTGGGCAACGAGGTTCATAAGTTTCCTAAGTTTCAATCTACTAAAAAAAAAGTAACCTAGAGTTGCGCACAGAATCCCAACAGGGACTCCTTTTTCAGCACGATCTACACTAAAGTATTTGTTTCAATCTATCTTAACTTTGAGAATTTGTTTTGTTTAGTTTAGACCTCGTTTGCCCGATTTGCAACGAGGTTCATAAGTTGCCTAAGTTTCAAAGTGAATGAAGAGAATCCCAATAGGGACTCCTTTTTTGACAGGGTCTTTGTAACATGTCATGTTGGTAAAATAGTGTTTAAGGTTTTTCGTGTGAGAAAAAAAAAAAGCAATGTCTTTTACTATTAAAAAAATAAATTGATAAAATTATATTCCATTAAAAATCAAAATGCTCACTAATAGTAACATATATATGTTTACCATGCTACATGTCTGCAAGCAAAATACAAATATACTAGAAGGCAATGAAAGACATACAATGATGTATTCATGTATCATGATGTATGAAAGAGGATCAGAGCTAAACCAAAAGTACACAATAAAACAAGATAACTTACATTAATTCTAGGATGTATTTTTGGAGAAACGAGAGAATAGTGCAAATAAATGTCTGATGATTCAAAAATAAATTATAAAAAAAATTGAATAAAGGCACATCAAATATGTCCATCTAAACAACAGTGGTAAATAAAACCATACTAGCTAAGTTACCAAGGGGACATGATTGTCAAGATTGAACAAGGCCAATCTCAGCATCATCAGTGCATTACCACAGATATTTGGTGTCGGCAACAAGAATGTACTAGATCAATCTAGACAACCAATATGTTTTGCTTCCCCTGATGTTGTCCAACTTAAGCCCATAAATTTAAGGCCTCCACTGGTACCAAAATCTTCATTCCACATCTCATCCACCAATCAACTTTGGTGAAACTTTACTGTAACGGTAGTACCTTCTACAAAATTCCATACTACTCACCATTCGCCATATGCATAAACATCCATAGATTATTGTCTATAACTTGAAGTCATGCTGAAAACATAGAACATGAAATGAATATGAGGCAATCCAGAGATAAAAAGCTTAAATAATCATTCATATACAATGTGAAAATCATTTAGCTTTGTGGTTCCAAGCAGCAACTCTGGAGGTTTGTGCAAATCATGATGAACCTGAACTAATTAAATGAAAAGTGGTGCATATTTTTTTACAAAACTGAAAGATATTTAATTACATAGAAATCCACTCTTATGGAAGTGGAACTGTTTACCTATACCACAAAGTAGTAACACGAGTTGTGAGATACTAAGATTTCCATTGTGGTCGCTGGAGAATGACCAGGCAAGTCCAAAATCTGCAGGCTTCAAGTTTCCCTCATTGTCTATTAGAAGATTAGAGCCTACAAGCACAGATGTATAACAGAACAGATTACTCCAGTAGAAGAAAAAAATTGTTAAAAAGAAAAAAGATTAAATTAATAACTTGCTTCAGTAATAATCTTTGATATCGCGATGTAGAACTTGATTGACATGACAGTAGTGGAGCCCCATCAAAAGCTGCCACATATAGCACTAATAGAAAAGACCAAACTGTCAAGTATCAGATGGGCCAATTATTAGATAAATTGAAATTTCATCAAACTATGAGTGATACCTTGATCTTGGGAACTGAAAACCGCATCCCAGGACGATCAGAAAGACCTGCCAGATCATGGTCCATGTATTCAAAAACCATGTAGATGCCACCTTGATAATTATTTCCATCTGCAATAGCCCAAGAAAATTCAGCTAATGTCAGAATTTCCACCCCTAAAATAAAAAGAACAAGGTGCAAGGTAAATCTAAACTTAAAATTTAGGGATGTTGGAGAATCTATTCATAAGTGTAGTGTAGCCATGTGAAATGACATTATGACACATGGAACATAAATGATCAGAGAAGCAAAGAAGTAGAATTATAAGCCAAGTTAAGTTAAATTCCCTCCAACATCAAAGTACTCACCTGGCCTCCTCCCTTGCTCATCCTTCTCATGACCTAGAAGAGAATTCCAAAACAATAGAAATATGAGTAAAATAGACCAAAACACGAGCCATTTCCAATGGAAATATGAGTAAAATAGACCAAAACATGAGCATTTCTTGCTAAGCAGGAAATTGAGGAGAAAAACTGAAGCAAATATGCAGGGAAAATAAAACAATACCGGAAGACGTGACAACCTCTTTCAACTTAATTACGTTTTCATGATGTAGCTTCTTTAGAATTTTAATTTCACAAATGGCAGTTATCGGAAACTGCAGAACCAAAGTGAATGTCAAATACACTCCCAAGAGAATAGAAATATTTGTATTACATTAAGGGGGTGTTTGGCATTGTTCCCGGGGAATGTTTTTCTATACCCTAGGAACAAAATTTTTAAAAAAGGTGTTTGGAAGCCTTAAAATACGAAACAGATTTTTGAGAACATGGTGTTCCCAGCCCAATTTTTCGGGAACAATAAAAAGAAGATCCATGGGAGCGTTCTTTTAAAAGATTGTCGGGCTCGAGACAAAAAGAAAAGCACCCATCTCTGTTGCCCTCTTCTTCATCTCCATTTCCATCGCCCCCAACACTGTTCTTGCAAGGATCTCCCCACCGTGACAGGTATGAACTCAAGCCATCTTCTTCTTCACCCAGCGGCACAATGATCTCCCATCTTGCCCTCCACATCTCTCATCCTCTTACAGGTATCGCTTCTCGGCAGCGACACCATCTCCCATTTCACCGGCAACGAACTGGTACTCTCCTTCTCCCTCTCTCTCAACCTCATTTTCTTACCCACATACTCTCTCTCTCTCTCTCTCTATGTTCTTTCAAAACCCTAACACCCTAAATCTTCCCTGTTGAGCTCTTCCATCTCAAATTCATCCATGGGATAAATTTCTACAAATAACCCATCTATCCTACCCACTTAGTATTCTTTTCTAAAAATTAGACAAACCGATCTCTCATGCTCAATTCTCCATTAATAGAAGCTTCCAAGATGATAAAGGACATATAACTTGATAAAATCAACAATTCCTTGAAGATCTCTTGCATGTTTTCTGTTCAAGTTCTCTAAAAATTGACAGTGACAACACAACCCATACCCCAACTTGATTGTCATGAGCAAAACTTCCAAGGACTGTATGGATTGATTTCAAGATGGGTTAAAGGCGATTTCAAGATGGGTTTTACAGTAAAATTTTCTCATAACAAGGATCATGATTTTTCCTATCCAAACGCAATTTTGTAGTTTTATGTTCTCAGAGAATGATTCTACTGACTGTTAACCAAACGGGTTCTCAGTACATATTTGTTCTTAAAAATCGAGATTGTTCCATTTCCAGAATTAGTGAATCGCTAAGAACAATGCCAAACACCCCCTAATATAACACAGGTTTGTAGCTAACTGTCTCTAGATTTTTACATTGAAGTCCACACTCATGAAGTCATGATAGATTGATTATAAATGGAAAAATTCAATATCAAAAGCTGAAAAGAAAGCATACCCCCTCTCTTTCATTGTCCTTGCGTATCTTTTTCAAAATAACACTTTCCCTATTTTGATTTCTCTAGCCATGTACACTTGACTGCAAGTACAAAAACCTCATAGGAAAACCACAAAACATTATTCTGAGTTCATCAAAAACAATATACAAACAGATCCAAGAAGCCAGAGCTTCTTGTAGCAGGAGATGAAAGAACCAGAAATCGACTCCACAAAACTAGCCTAATAAGAAATCTTTCCTTTAATGTTTTGTTAGCAAGAGCATTTGGTAGCCCCTCTATAGAGAATACAATATTTTCATGCAAAATGGATGAAGAAATAAACAAATGAGAGTTGTGCAAAATGGATGAAGAGATAAACAAGTGTGAAGTAATCTCATCATGCAAAATGGATGAAGAAATAAACAAATGAGAGTAGTTCAAAATGGATGAAGAGATAAACAAGTGTGAAGTAATCTCATGGTAGCATACATAACGGAAAGTTTCCACATAGTTGTGCACAAAATTCTGCTCCACTAATGTAACAAGGTGATGCTGGTAGAAGATAGTAAATTGTGCAAGAATCATTTCTATGCAACATAAAAAGTTGGTTTAAGAGGAGATGTGAAGTTTCCTGTTCTCTTAATCGTTATAACATCAAAGAGAAAACAGCTCTAGAAAGGCACATGCATAAATTTCAGACTACTTGTAATCTGTAGAGAAGTGATTATAAAGAGGGTAACTCAAAGTTAGAAAATGATAGGTTGGGCAACTGACCAAAAGGAACTAGTATAAAACAACTAAATCAATCCACATAGGAATTTTAAAAAAAAGGCCAGTGGCTTCAAAAGTTTCCCCTGGTTAAATTAGAAAAAGGCCAGTGGCTTCAAAAGTTTCCCCTGGTTAAATTAGAAAAAGTCAAAATGAGGCCCTAAATATCTCTCCATAGTTCATCTCCTTATATCTTGCAACCACCAGCCGCACCTGCACCCTTCTCCTTCCCTCTTGATAAGCCCTACTAGCCCTAACCCGTTGATTGCTCTGGAAGACTTTGGTCAGATTTCTGCAGCATATTTGGGTCACTAAGGGTTTTCTTATGTAAGATAATCCCAATTTCTTATTTTAGATGCAATGAAATTGGGATTATTTTCAAGAGGCCAGATAATCAAAAGAGTTCCTTATGAGGTTAGAGACAAAGACAACGGAAATTAAGGTTCTAAGGCACAAAGTTATGCTTAGGCGTGTTTGGGTCAAATGAGATAAATTTGTTGAGAGAAATGCAGAGCATTATTCCATTTCTTCAAACATCAGGTGACCACAAGCAACTCACCACGTAGCGCACGTCCAAGTGGCAAGTGCACCTCAAGAACCTTGCCAGTGCATGTGCGATCAACGCGAAGCACCTGGCTAAACTCTCACGCGTGCATGTATAAACATGTAAACAAAAAGTTTTATTAGCAAATTGAAACGGAAAGGAAATCGGAGAATTAGGTAACTGGCTTCTTGGCCATATGGTACAATAGGATTCGAGTGTCACTTAATTAAAGAGGCCATCCCTGTCACTGCCCTTCAAAGTTACAAAGAAGTCACACTTGATGGTGAAGTATATAAGGTGAAAGTTTAGAATGGCAGAGGTATCTGTTAATATCATTAGTTTTCAGCATATTTTAGGTTTTACTTGTTATATTTTGTGGATGATACTTCAAGTTCGAGTTACCTAGTTTTGGGTCATTTGAAAGGAAGGCAGAGGATGATATTACTCCTTCCAGTGGCCGCGATACACCATGGCCAAGTAAGGCAATTAATCATCCAATTGTCTAGTATTATAGATGGAACTGTATGGCCGTGTGGCATTAGATCACAAGAGCCAATATTCAAATGTAAACTGGAAAGTTGTAAGCAACTAAATGTTAATGAATATCAATCATTCATGGAAATGCGAGCACTCCCAGAAGGTTCAACAAATCCAGAATGTGACTCACTTGACGCGGTTATATGATTTAAAAGAAGAAAATCTGGAAACAAACTAACCTCCATTTCTTGCTAGAGTAGATTTCAATCTGGGATCATTTTCTGAAGCTGGGAATATAATGTGCTAATCTTAGCAACACTTTATCTTGGGTTCTCCATCAGGTATCAACAAATTAATTTTTGCAAGCCATTTCGTAATTGCAAACAATTATTTTTTTATCATATAAAAATAAATGCATCTAATGATCAGATTGAGAGAAAGTTGAACATGAGAGGAAAGCACCCAAAAAAAGTGTAAAAATTAGTAGCTCTAGTAGAAGGTGAGTTAATAGAAAATGCAAAGAATTTTTATTTGCTTTAAACTTTTGATACTCACCCATATGTTCCTTCACCAATTTGCTCCGATTTTTTGAAACAGTCGACACTCCGAGATCCCCACAAAGAGGACTCGTTGAGATTAAGCTGTAAAACACGGAATTTGAGAAAAAATGATCTGAGGAGAATTCAACAATTCGACAAGGGACAGGAAAATTAACCTTAGATAATAGAGGACTACGAACCCTGGAATTAAATAGCCTGTTTAATGGGGGGAAGAAGTAATGATAAGAGTAAAATTTACGATACCCGAATCCGTCAATGAGACGAAAACTTACAAACTTTAGTTAAATTTACGATACAGACGACGGATGTTTGAGACGAAAACTTTCAGGTTTTTTCCTGATTGCCTTTATAGTTGCCTTTGTTCTCCATATACCCACCTTTTAAAAACCCTTCTCATAATGCCCTTATGACTATTTTCCCATAATTCCTTATTTATACATTATCTTTTCAATAATTGAGTGCAGTGAACAGTTTTTTATCAGATTGTCACAGAGATACAGAAGAGTTGAGAAGACTTCTTTCTTTCCTAGCAAAATTGCTACCTTTAGTTACTGATAGCTTAGGCCTAAGAAAGGTGGAAAACCCAGTTGAGAAACAAATACATATACAAAACAATAAAGAGCCACTGTGAACTTTAAAACTGCAATTCAAATGGCTTTCACAAAACTGAAATTTATGCATTCACTTCTGAGAGAAGTGTTGTTGCAAAGAAACTGAATCTTTGGTTTTTTTTTTAATTCAACTGAAACTGAAGTTAGATTAGAGAAAAACTTTGAAATTGTTGACCTTGAATGCAATCATATGAAATCTTACGTTGTTCAGTTCAAGTATGCAGAACGATAAATGGAAACCTAAGAGTTGACTGTGCAAACCATTTGAAATAAATGGATTAGAAGTGGTAGGTACTAAACCAGACAAATTCAATGGAAAATCAGAACTCTAATGACTGTCTCAGATCTTCAATTCTCAAAACAAATCACCCATAAAAAAAAGTAAAGAAAAACCTTCTGAAAAACAAATCAATACAAGAAATTAGACGGTTCAAATGCAGAGCATAAAGAAAAATCCTAAGAAACATAAAGTTTATCAGCAAACCGCTAATCAATTGTGCAGGAAAAAAAATCACTATTGAGCAGCTCTTAATGTGAATATCTTAGAATCTTATGGAATAATGTAGGAGTGCTCAATATCATCAGAACTTCGTCTGGAGCTCTCAATGTGAACATCTTAGATCCTTAAGAGAAATCATGATATAGAACTAGAAATCCATCTGAAACAATTACTGAAACCACACATAAACTTAAACTAGAAATGTTCATAGAAAGATTACGGAAATCAGTGAATTAAAGAATATAAGAAGTTGTAGAGCTAAAGAACCAGACGATCAAAAATTAACAAGATTGGCAAAGAAAGGTCACCTGGACCAACTAAGAACAGAGGACCCTCTCTGGTTTCTCAAGAATTTTCAGCAGATTTTATCTGATGATCTCATTATCTTCGAGATCGTCTCTCTTTGACGATTTGATCTGACGTCATAGCTACAACAATTTCCCACTCGCTTGGTGACCGTGAAATCCTTCTCCAATTCAGAACGTATCGCAATGAAATCCCTCGTCTGTTGATGGCTCCATTGAGGAACTCTGTCGTCCTTCTTAAATCACCATGGGAGAAATCTGTCTCTGAAATTCTTCTGAGCTCGCTTGAAGATCTCCTCACAAAATCCACTCCAGAAACCGGGAAAAACAATAGAACAATGGTGCAACACCAAGAAATCAGAAATCAAAAACCAAATTCGTAAGTAATTTTTTTTAAAAAAATCACCATCCAAATGTAGAGGAAGATCAAAATCCGCACAACCTAGCTGTGTGATTCCACCTCCGCGATCTATTCAGGTAACCAGATCACCATTGTTGTACACGCTGATGCAGTTAACCTTCACGGAATCCATTGATGTGTTCGAGCTGGGTCTTCTTCTGGTAGGTTTCTTTGATGGTTTTTCCAGGTGAGCTGTGGCCGAGGAGAGAGAAGTACTAAACTCGGCCCTGGCGATGCAGAGCTTACTCTTGCTGCTGCGATTAAAGAAGGAATTAGGGTTTCGGGTTGGAAAACCCTCGAAGAAAATAGAAGTATGAGACAGAGAGAATGAGGAGAGAAACGGAGCGGAGGTAAAGATTTACTTATAAAAAACAAAAAAAAAAGGCCCCAACGGTCAAGTTATTTGTGTTCTGAATTTAAATTGAGGAAATTTGAGATTAAGGGTCAGGATGTGTTTTATTTCATTTACAATTTTTGGTGTTCTTTCTTACCTTTTATGATCTCTCAGAGCATCTTTATTCTTTAGTTGATGCTCGAACCTTCCACGGTTTTCCTCGTTTAACCATAGCTCTTACCCGTCTGTTTTGACAACTGTAAACTGTACAGTTGTTGATTTTTGGTGTATTTTTTTTTAAACAAATTTTCTATTCTAATTAGGTTAGACTTAACCTTAGGGATGCGGTAAACCAGCCCTTGATGCACCGTGCCAAAAAATTCCCAGCCTCCCAGATGCACCGTGCCAAAAATTTTCCAAAGACAGAGAGTGGGTGCAAGGCACACTTTGCACGATGCGTGGTAAGGCATTTAATAAGAGGAGGGGTAGCATGCATTGCACATGTTTTGCCAAGAGAGCGAGAAGTCCAGTTACGCCACCCATAAGGTCTCCATGTTTCCCTTTTAATACTCCTTAATTATGGTTAAGATTCACGTACCCTTAGAGTTCACCCATTTATCATTTGTTTTTAGAAAAAAAATATGAAAAAAAATTTAACCCCAATAGTTATTAAATTTTAATCAAGGTTTAAAAAAATAATATTTTTTTCTAAAATCAAGGATAATTGGGTGAACCTTAGGGGTGGGTGAATCTTAACCACAGTTGGAGTCCGATTAAGCCCTTGAGGTAGACATGTGTCTCTTTTGACACCCTTAACTGTGGTTAAGTTTTTTTTGGTAAAGAGATATTCATTAATTAAGATGTAAAAACATCCACAGTAGCAGCATGGTTGGGCCCAGATACTTGGCCCACCTGCCGAGAACGAACAATAGCTAAAGGGGCCTTTCTGAGGCTTAGATTTAATGCAAATTGGTAAGCGTCGTGGGCTGTTGAATTAACTCGGTGAGGAACAAATTTGAGGATGACCCGCCTGCTGCGAAGCCATAGCAACTTGATGTCCTTCAAATTGAATAGATCTCCCAATGATGTGTTGTAGCTTCCCCATTCAGGAAGTCAGTGATCTCTTTAGAATTAGATTCAATGATTAGGCCATCCCAACCTTTTGACGATATCAAATCAAAACCCAGCTGAACCACCACCTGGCTTGAACCACCACTTAGGGGTTTATGAATTGTTGCAATGAAAAGGCCAATTGTTTTGATATACTTTGTGAATGGGAAATGTAATGTTTTACTTCATATATGAATTGACTCATTTCCTAACTTTGGTATCCAAATGACTTAAATGCTTGACATAACTAGTTATAATATTTTCTTGGTATCATGACCTTGAGTCCACATTTTTTTTGGTATCATGACCTTGAATTGTCTAAAATATGCAAATGAATTGATAAATGTCATATTTAAATGAATGCGTATGTTTAGGGCGAGACAACCTTAAAATTTTTATTGAAAATATATATTGAGGGGGATCTTATTCTCATTTCATTACATTATTATGTCATCATCAAGAATGGGGAGATTGTTAGCCTAAATGTTACAACCTTGGGTACCCTTATTAATTTTGATGATAACAAAATAATGAAATGATCATTGTGGTACTAATGTTTCTACCTAGTGTTTATCAAATTCAGATTATAAGAACATTAGCACATCATTCAAGTCATAAAGCTTGGAAATGATCTCAAGGCCAATCAAAATGAATCTACTCAAGCAAAGCCCTCAACTATATGCAAGCCATCATAATTAAAGTTGAAGACTACTCAAGTCCGAGACAAGAAGGGCCAAGCACAAATTCAAGAAGATCATGTTAAAAAGCCAAAGTCCAAGTCGGATCATGAACAAGAAATGAAGATCATGAAGACAAAGCCAACACTGATGATCCATGGTCAAGATAAAGATCAACTAAGTATTTTATTTATGAGAGTGTCTAGGACTTTTGGAAGAAGTCCTCAAAGTATGGTTTGTTGAATGCTCAATACTTAGATTGACCATAGGAGTCTAAGACATTAATTGGACATCATACTAAGGCCCTAGGAAATCATGAAAATCATGTTAAAGATAAGCCAAAAGACTTACGAATTCATTCCCATCATAAAGGTCTAATCAAGATGAGAAAACAGAGTTTTTACTCTGATCTCATCGACGAAATTACAGGGCACCTGTAATCTCGGCGACGAAATGAGTTGGGCTCCCAATTTCATCGACGAAACCATGCGGGAAACACAGAAATGCCTATAACTGCTAGTTTTTAAACGGCTACTTAAGCATTAAATGTTTTCCCAATGGCTAGGATGAGTTGAGAACTATAAATTGAGTTTATTTATGAACTAGAAATTATTATTGAACTACCTTAGACCAAATCATTAATTCTCACCAAGATTTTCATCACTTTGAGAAATCTAAAAATCTCGAATCTCATTTGAGCTATTCAACTCCCATTCTTTGAGAGATTTTTAGAGTACTTTATTCCACTTTTATCTAGCTCATTTCAGGAGCTCTATTTCGGATTCTAAATCCAAATTTCGAGTTGTAAAGAAAAGTCAAGAATCGGTAGATTCTTGCATTGAAGTGTTAGCTTCAAAGAAGATAAGAGAGGGTGTTCTCTTGCACTGAAGGTCCTGATCTCAACCTGTAAAGGAGATAATATCTAGTGGTTTGTATACAGAGATTATTCTATACTCAGCCGAACTGTTATTTCGGCAGGTCCTTTTGATATCTGCGAGCGTCCTCAGGAGCCTTGGGTTGAGGAAGAGTACGTTAAGGAGGAGGAGACTTGAGGTAGTCTTCAAGAGCAGCAACCCAAAATACCCCTAGGAGTTAGGATACTTTGACTCGTGACTTATCATATCAAACCATCTTGTAATGACATACAAGGCATACTAAAAGCGCAACTGAAAATTTCTTTTATAACATCACGGTAATCCAAGTTTTATACAAGCAACTAAAACTTTAAGTGGACATTCCCACTTACAAAATATGTATACAACCACTCCCTCTCATTTCTCAAAGATAGGGCCACCTATCAAGTGCCCTCTGCTCCTGAAGCTCGCCTAAAGTGGGCACCTCCTCAACGTGCTCTTCCTCGACCCAAGGCTCTTGAGGACGATCACCACAAATATTGAATGAACTTGTCGAAGTAATAGTTTGGCTGAGCATGGAATACTCAGTGTATACAAACCACTAGATATTAATGTCATAAACATTAATACAGCATATATATCGAAGTTTAATCATTACACATGCATTACTTTAATCAAAGCGCGGAAACCTTACTTTTAAAATCATCATGTGCATATTTTATGAAAATATCATTCTTTGCTTTACTTAACCATCTTTTACCTTTACTTTCCATTAGGGCTATTTAAAATACCTTAGTCATTACTTTCCATCCGAGGTATTTAAAATACCTGAGAGCCACCTTCGGAGTCAAACAACCAATACCCATGTACCTAGGTAACCGGGGGGGCCTACTATCATCATCACCATCGGCTACCTTCGGAGTAGACAACCAGTATCCATCTCCCTTCCGAGTGGTCTGCTATTCGTCGGAGTCCGACGACCAGTATCCGTTTCCCTTCCAGGTGGCCTGCTATCACCCCTCCCCGTCGGCTATCACCCAGTTGACTAGTACCCATGTACCCTTCTTCGACCATAATCGGGCGGGCCTACTATCAACTTTTCATCTCTACCATTACTTCCTGTAACCTCTTTTGCATCTTTACTTTCAATGGTTCCCATTACATCTTGTATACTTTTACTTCTTCTTTGGATACCCATAATTTTGTAAAACTGATCATGCATGTACATGTATTAGTGTAGCAATTGTGAATAGCATGGTAAACAATTGGAAGTACTGTAAGAACACTTGATATATAGCCAATAATCACATATTTTATTCATAGCCATAGCCCATATACGCTTAAGTTATGCCTATACAAATCACATAGAACATATGGTTTATTCTTGCTTTTCCCCAAACTCTATATCTTTTATCATGCTTTTGATCTTTGAATATCAAGAACATCTAATAAAAACAGAATTATCTACCCTCGTATTCTTTGGTTTAAGACATAGCAACAACACAAATTAACTAGTAGGATTTCCTACTAGTTCATAGCACAAATCAAAGGTTTTTATCTTGAATTACAATAAGGGTTATGACATTAAAATCTAGCAGAGTATATCTACCTTGACAAAGACCAAATCCCTTTGGTCTGGCGTTTTGAAACAGTTGAGAAGTGAGAAGAACTCCCCATGAAACATCCAAGCAAGATCCAAGCCTTTCCTAGATCGAGTCCCTTCAATCCAAGAGCTTGAGAATCACTTTGGGAACAAAATTCAGGCTTGAGGAAACCAAAGAAATGAAACTTGGAAGCTTGAAGCAAGAATCAAGCTTCACTTGATCTTCGAAGAACACTTTAGAAGCTCACAACTTTTTCCCCTTTCTTCCCTTTCAATTTCTCTCAAAAATCTAAGCTTAGGGTTTGGTAAACCTATACCCACGAAATCCCCTTCTATTTATAGGTCAAGGGTTGCCAAAAATCCAAAACACCCTTAAGAAAATATCCCAGTAGGTTGGCGACACTGTTCTGGGGCTTTTTCATGCTTCTAGTCAATTTCGTTGATGAAATTGGGTTCCTTGACGAATTTCGTCGACTAAATTGAGTCTCCTGCAACATTTCGTTGCCAAAATTCTCTGACTGGGCCTGTGGTTTTTCTCACTTTGGTATTTCGACCATAACTTTTGACTTGCTTATCGGATTTTGACGATTCAACTTGTGTTGGACTCGTCATTCAAAGGGAAATAACTTTTTTTCTATGTAAAACTCCTAATTATACTTTATTCATGATCCAAAGTTGTCCTAAAGGTGACTGGCTAGGAATTTCAGCAGAAAAAAGTCGAAAAACGCACATTTGACTTAACTTCGACTCAAAATCTGGAAAAGTGTTAATCATGATCATCGAAGAGGGTTTTGATATCTTTCTAATGGCTGAAGAATCATTTAATTCAGATTAGCAGTGTCAAAACTAGGGTTCCCTAAAGTTGAGGGTATTTTATGACATCCCTCTTTTTGATGCTTAGAGTATTTTATACTCTTGTTGCATTCATCCCAAACACCCAAAAAAGTTTCCATACATACTTTAATTCATTCAAAATACCTCATTTCATTTTAAACATGAAACCATAATTACATTTAAGGCTTTAGGCCTTTAAAAACACTATTCACAGCACTATTCATAGCCTGGAGAACTCGGTTCCAGGGTTCTACATCTTCCCCCTTTTATAAAAATTCCGTCCTCGAAATTAGGAAAATATGCAATCAAGCGGGGATACTTTGCCCACACTTAATTACACATAGCTAAGTCAAGCACTGCATAGCAGCACCCATATAATATAAGTAACATGCTCTTACACACATAGCAAATATTGCTCACATAAACGCATCGTAGACATCAAGATATACACATAATAGTATGAGCATACCATAGAAATCCTAGCGATGCTAAGTTCTCACTTTCAGTTAAATCCTTAACCGGTTTCATGTTAAGACTAGGTGACTAACCTATACTTGGAATATGACTCTCTATACCGACCTAGTGCCTTGTACTGATACCAATTTTGTCGCAGTATCAACCCTCACTAGAACATACTCCAACTCGGAGGAGATATGTCCACCTTGAAAACAAACTCAGCCCTATTGATCCTAATCCCTAAGCTCTGATACCAAATATGTCGCGACCCAAAATACCCCCTATGAAGTAGGATACTTTGGCTCGTGACTTATCATATCAAGCCATCCTGTAATGACATCCAAGGCATACTAAAAGCAGAACTAAAAATTTCTTTTATAACATCACCGTAATCCAAGTTTTATACAAGCAACTAAAACTATAAGTGGACATTCCCACTTACAAAATGTGTATACAACCACTTCCTCTTGTTTCTCAAATATAGGGCCACCTATCAAGTGCCCTCTGCTCCTAAAGCTCACCCAAAGTGGGCATCTCCTCAATGTGCTCTTCCTCGACCCAAGGCTCTTGAGGACGATCACCACAAATATTGAATGAACCTACCGAAGTAACAGTTCAACTGAGCATGGAATACGAAGCATATACAAACCACTAAATATTAATGTCATAAACAACAACATATATATCGCAGTTTAATCATTACACATGCATTACTTTAATCAGAGCGTGAAAACCTTACTTTTAAAATCATCATGCGCATATTTTATGAAAATATCATTCTTTGCTTTACTTTACCATCTATTGCCATCTTTTACCATCGTTTACCATTACTTTACTTTCCATTACAGGTATTTAAAATACCTTAGTCATTACTTTCCATCCCATATATTTAAAATACCTTAGAGCCACCTTCGGAGTGAAACTAGTACCCATGTACCCAGGTAACCGGGGGGGCCTACTATCATCATCACTGTCGGCTACCTTCGGAGTAGACAACCAGTATCCATCTCCCTTTCGGGTGGCCTGCTATTCGTTGGAGTTCGACGACCAGTATCCGTTTCCCTTCCAGGAGGCCTGCTATCTTCCCTCCCTATTGGCTATCACCTAGTTGACTAGTACCCATGTACCCTTCTTCGACCATAATCGGGCGTGCCTACTATCAACTTTTCATCTTTACCATTACTTCCTTTAACCTCTTTTGTATCTTTACTTTCATTGGTTCCCATTGCATCTTGTATACTTTTACTTCTTCTTTGGATACCCATAATTTTGTAAAACTCGATCATGCATGTACATGTCTCAGTGTAGCAATTGTGAATAGTATGATAAACAATTGGAAGTACTGTAAGAACAATTGACATACAGCCAATAATCACATATTTCATTCATAGCCATAGCCCATGTACACTTAAGTCCTGCCTATCCAAATCACATAGAACATATGGTTTATTCTTGCTTTTCCCCAAACTCTATATCTTTTATCATGCTTTTGGTCTTTAAATATCAAGAACATCTATTAAAAACAGAATTATCTACCCTCTTATTCTTTGGTTTAAGACATAGCTAAAACACAAATCAACTAGTAGGATTTCCTGATATTCATAGCACAAATCAAAGGTTTTTATCTTGAATTACAATAAGGGTTATGGCATTAAAATCTAGTAGAGTGTATCTACCTTGACAAAGACCAAATCCCTTTGGTCTGGCACTTTGGAACGGTTGAGAAGTGAGAAGAACTCCTCTCTTGGAACCCACGAAACACCCAAGCAAGATCCAAGTCTTTCCTAGATTGAGTCCCTTCGATCCAAGAGCTTGAGAATCACTTTGGGAACAAAATTCAGGCTTGAGGACACCAAAGAAATGAAACTTGGAAGCTTGAAGCAAGAATCAAACTTCACTTGATCTTGGAAGAACACTTTAGAAGCTCACAGCTTTTTCCCCTTTCTTCCCGTTCAATTTCTCTCAAAAATCTAAGTTCAAGGTTTGGTAAACCTATACCCACGAAATCCCCTTCTATTTATAGGTCAAGGGTTACTAAAAACCCAAAACACCCTTAAGAAAATATCCTAGTAGGTCAGTGACACTGTTCTGGGGTTTTTTTCACGCTTTTGGGCAATTTCATTGACGAAATTGGGTTCCCTAATGAATTTCGTCGACTAAATTGAGTCTCCTGTAGCATTTCGTCGCCGAAATTCTCTGACTGGGCCTGTGGTTTTTCTCGCTTTAGTATTTCGACCATAGTGCTTGACTCACTTATCGGATTTGGACAATTCAAATTGTGTTGGACTCATCATTCAAAGGGGAATAACTTTCCTTCAATGTAAAACTCCTAATTAAGCTTTATTCATGATCCTAAGTGGCCCTAAAGGTGACTGGTCAGGAATTTCAGAAGAAAAAACGTCGGAAAACCACATTTGACCTAACTTCGACTCAAAATCTGAAAAAGTGTTAATCATGAACATCAAGGAGGGTTTCGATATCTTTCTAATAGCTTAAGAATCATTCGATTCTGATTAGCAGTGACAAAATAAGGTTCACTAAAGTTGAGGGTATTTTAAGACATCCATCTTTTTGTCGCTTAGAGTATTTTATACCCTTGTTGCATTCATCCCAAACACCCTAAAAAGTTTCCATACATACTTTAATTCATTCAAAATACCTCATATCATTTTAAAACAAGAAACCATAATTACATTTAAGGCTTTAGGACTTGAAAAGCACTATTCACAACACTATTCATAGCCTAGTGAACTCGGTTCTAGGGTTCTACTAACAAAGGGATTTTACTAGGTGGCCCCATAATGAGTGATGAGAAGGAGAGACTTGTTTATATACATTTTGATAAGTGAAGATGTTCACTCTTTACTTTAGTTTTGTTTATACACTTGGAAACACAGTATGTATAAAAGAAAATTTTTGGTTCCATTTCCGCTATCGCATATCTTGTATGATTTATAAAATGGTTTGGTAATGAGTTCACGAGCCGAAAGTATCCTAACTCGTAGGGGGTATTTTGGGTCACGATAAAATATAAAGGCGGGTTACACTACCATTTGCGGAGTGAGTTGACTCTCTTTGATGTTAAGAACATTGACGATGCTTGTGTTAAAGCTATGCACTTGGAGAAGCGTGACAGAAAACCTATAAATTGTTATCAAAGCTCACTAAAAGAGAGTGGAAAATTCAAAGAAAATGGTAAGAAGTTTGATAAGAAAGAAAATTCAAGACAAAACATGGGTTATATGAGTGGTTGGTGATGCCTTTTGGCCTTACTAACGCACCTGCTACTTTTATGCGCTTAATTAATTATGTTTTATGGCTTGTTTTAGATAAATTTGTGTCAGTTTTCCTTGATGATATTCTAGTTTACAGTAAGACATGGGATGAGCATATTGAACACTTGAAGATTGTGTTTGAAATTTTGCAAGATGATCAACTGAAGTTGAATGCGAAGAAATGTGAGTTTGGGAAAGTATCTCTTATTTATTTTGGAACATGTCATCGGTGGTGGAACTGTTCAAATTGATCTGGCTAAGGTAAAGGCAATAACAGACTGGCATAAACCTCACACAGTGACTTAGTTACGCAATTTTGTTGGTGCGACACAGTATCTTAGGAAGTTCATCAAGGACTACTCTCACATAGCTGAACCATTGTTGAAACAGTTACAAAAGGATAAGGGCATCACATGGGGTATTAGAAGAGAAGACATTCTGGTTGTTGAAAGAGAAGATTAGTTGAAAGAGAAGATCAGTAGTGCACCTGTTCTTTCTATGTTTGACATGAGAATGTCATTTGAGATAGAGACTAATACATCTAGCCATGCTATGGGAGCACTATTACTGCAGGGAGGTAAACCTGTTTGTTATCATGCATACTATTTTCGGGTTCAGTTTTGAACTATCCCACCTATGATAGGGAATTATATGCTTTAGTACTTGTTGTTAAGAAATGGAAGCATTATCTTTTGGGGCAAGGAAACAGTTGTGCATACAAATCATGAGCCATTGAAGTATTTGCAAACTCAATCCAAGTTATAACAGTCACGTTATTTCAAGTGGATGAGTTTTCTACAACAATACTGTCGCGACCCAGAACCCACCCTAGGAGTTAAAGTGAATCTTGGACGACTTATCATGACTTACATGACATGCTTGACAAACCATCCTGCAAAACATACGGAGCATATACAATAGAGGACACAATAGCGGAAGCATAAACTAATCATGGCACAACGGAAGTCTAACAAACCTCTATGTATATACATGTAATCAATGTTTGTACAAAATGAAATCAACAAAAGAAGGTGCGGACATGCCCACCAAAATACATGGGTATAATCTCTCGTGCTCACCCACACTCACCTAGAATCTACCACCTAATAGTAGCCCTCCACATGAGGCTCTACAGCAGGGACCTCCTCAACGTACTCCTCTTTCTCCCATGGACCGAGAGCATAGATGTCAAAAGGAGCGGGCGCTCCACTAACACCTGCCGACATCAAAAGTACGACTGAGCATGGAATACTCAGCGAGTACCAAATACTATCCAGCAGTCATAACAATATAATAATGGAAATAAAGCAGGAAGTAGTTCATATCATAATAGGAAAGTAGAACAATTTATATTTCATGCTTGCATCACATAAAAGCCGAGAAAACTCTTGAGATCATCGTGTGCTTGACTTGACTTGAAATACTCCTTTTGTTCTTGGAAAAACTTGTCTTGTCATGTTCTTTCTTGTTATCTTGTCGAGTCGTGCTTGTCTTATCATGCATGTCATATCGTGTCATGCATGTCATGCGATGAAATTTAAATGCTCATGCTTGCTCTTGACTGGAAAATAAACATGTTCATGATACTTGTGAGGGAGGGTGGTTTAAAACCCTTCTTCCTAGATGATATACAACTTGTGAGGGAGGGGAAACCCCTCTTTAACGAAAATGCATCGAAAGTAAACATGCATGCTTGGGGTCTTGCTTGGCGTATTCTTGTTCTTGTCAAAAAGCGAGGCAAAACATATCTTAAGATATGCCCTACCTCTATTTACCAACCCTTACGTTTGGCCTTGACATGGTGTTCGTAAATCGAGAATAAAAACCCTTGTCTTGTAAAACATCGATAAACCATGTCATGCGTGTCGTGCTCGTGAAACGTGTACATGCTTTAGGTTGTAATTAAACATGACATTTGAGGTTCAACAATACATGGACTACTATTCATTTCAACGCATAGGAATATTCATGCCGTTATAGAAAGTGAATAAATTTATACATGCATTTCTAGGACTAATTCTTCACCTTGGCATTTCATCAAACACATGGTGTGTACATTAGGGTTATAGCCTACATCATGCTTTTCTAGGTGGATTAATACTCATAGCATACATGTGTATTCATTATTGGTACAATGCCCTTCCCATTTCATTCATCACAAGACATACACATGGCATCCATCGTCCATACCCAACCATCCATCTCTATCCATTCATTCCAACATATTATCATGTTTAGAATTGTTGGGAAAAACCATAAAAGAAGAAGAATATGAACTAGGGGGATAGCATAGGGTACCGACCTTGAAAATGGGAAGAAACCCTTGCAATGCCGAGGATGAACCCTGTCGAGCTTTGAGAAGGAACTCCACGCGTGCTTGAAGTTGGATTTGGGGAATCCAAACCAAAAGGATGATCTTGGGTTCTTAAACCCTTGATTTCCTTTAAGTTGAAAACCTAGGTCAAAACCCTCTTTCTCCTCTCTCAATCTCTCTCAAAATGTTGCTAAGTGTAGTGTGTGGGGACCCAAGGCTCGAGCAAGCCCTTATAGGCAAGGTGTAACGCCCAAAAGATGAAAAAGCCCTTAATGAAATTTTGCAAAAAGGCGAAAGACCGACCGATCGGTGGTCAGGACCGAGCGATCGGTGTTTCTGACCGAGCTCTCGGTTGAAAACACCTTCTCTGGAAAAATTCCCCATACAAATTAGTGCACCAGTCGATAGATACCGATCGATCGGTTGTGGACCGATCGATCGCTACTTTGGACCGAGCAATCAGTTATCTGCAAATTTTGACATTGAGTCTATTTTCCATCCAATCCACTACTTGGACTTATCCTACTTCTATTATAACCTCTTCTAAACATGACTAGGACCTTTCTAAGGCTATGGCATATTAATAAATATTTTATTTAATTATTTGATGGCATTCTTGTAAAATTCTCAAAGGTTTCAAATTCTTATTTTATGAAAATAGAGATTACAACGCATCATGTCTTGACACGCATTCCAAGACATATACAAAAGTTTTGGGGCTCTACAAATACAATCTCCTAATTAAATACAAGAAAGGGAAGGCAAACCAACTAGCTGATATGTTATCTAGACCTCTTTTAAAAGTAGGCGCAGTGGTTATGAGTTTGGAGCCTTTTGGACCTGAGGTTTACAATAGCAGATATATTGAAGATAATGATTTCAAGCATACATACAAGCGGTTAAGGGAAGATGGTGATATTGTTGAAAGGTACCACTTGGACGATGATTTGCTTTACAAAGATGAAAGTTGTATGTTCCTAAGGATAGTTGTTTAAAGCTTATTCGGGAAGCTCATATCTTGCTGGACATTTTGGTGTGCTTAAGACATTGGTAAATTTACAGAGGTATGTTCATTGGCCAAATATGCAAATTGATGTGAATCGTTTCATACAAGGATGTGTTGTGTGTAGCATTAGTAAGCCGAACAATCGAAAGCTTGGATTATGTACACCACTTCATGTTCCTAGTCGTCCATAGGAGAGCATCTCTATGGATTTTCTTGGGATGTTTTCATTGTGGTTGATAGATTTAGCAAGATGGCAATTATGATTCCTTGCAAGAAAAGTACAGATGCTATTGGAGTAGCGCACCTGTTCTTCTTGTATGTTTTTGTGCACTTTGGGTTGCCTAAAAGTATCATTTAGTGATCGTGATACAAGATTCTTGAGTAGATTTTAGAAGGCACTGTGGGGTATGTTAGACACAAAGTTAAAGAGATCTACAGCATTTCATCTACAGACGGACGGGCAAACAGAAATTGTTAACCAAACTATTGTTCATGTGTTGAGAGGATTTATTCACAAATGCCAAAGAGTCGGGATGAGAATTTTCCATATGTGCAATATTTCCACAATCGAGCTATTCATTCATCTACCCAATTATCACCATTTGAGATATGTTATGGCTTTCTTCCGCAATCACCATTCGATAGTCTTTTTTTGGGGAAAGAGATAGAGATGGGTATAAGCAATGAAGCCGATAATGCTTTGAAATTTGTACAAAAAATCAGCTCATTCACCAAAGAGTTGAAGACCAATTGAAACAAGCACAAAAGCGCTATAAGGAGTGTCATGATAAGCATCGTGTCAGGCACAAATTTCAGGTTAGGGATATGGTATGGTTATACTTGGGAAAAGACAGATTGGAATGGGCATACAAGAAATGGAAACTTATTCAGTATGCCGTTTAAATATGACGAGAATGCTTTCAAGGTTGATTTACCAGGGTATATGCAGATGTTTTCTGCGGTGAATGTTGAAAATTTAAGGCTATTTGAGTCATCTCTCTTGGATGAGAGAGAGGGTACCACTATCTTACCGACAGTGCATGATTTGGTGTCTAGCGAGCAAGCTACTACAGACCTTGTACTTGATAGGAAGACAAGGATGACCAGGAATGGAGAGCAACAAAATTTATAGATTTTTCCTAAGGGGCAATTTGTAAATCGAGCAAAGTGGTTCTCAATGGAGCAAGTCAAAGAAAAGTTCCCTTACTTGATGGATGCAACTTTTGAGGGACCAAAAAGCCTCCTTGGCAGGGAGGCCCCTGATCCATGAGAGATTATGAGTAGGAGACGTGTGGGGTCCACTCACACCCCTTGTCTCACACCTTTGAGAGTTTGAAAATTTTCAAACTCCTATTTTTGTGGGTTGGTTATTCTTTTGGGTTTTCTTTTATCAAAAGGGGAGAAACCAAAAGGAGTTCTCTTGTTCTCTTTTTGCTGGGAGAGAAAGAAGAGGAGAAAAGAAATAGGGAAGAAGAGATTTTGGGTGTATTTGTGGGGCTAGTACCAAGAGGTAAGTTGTCTTCACAATATCCTTGTACTTCTTTCTAAATTCTTGATAGTGAAATTTTTTTCATTATTTGGTCGTGAATGTTTTCCCTAAATTAATGGGGTTTTACCACGTTAAAAAAATATTGCGTCCCTTAATTTCTTATTTTATTTATTTTGGTGAGCATTTTTAATCCCTGCCCGAAATAAATTCTGTAATTGATTTGTGACAGTACGACAATTGCCGAAATCTAATTTACGCGATTCTCGTTCGAGCCAACCTAATTATCGCTTGAGCGAGCCTTATATAAAGGCTGTGAATAGTAACTTCCAAAATCGTTATTAGAAGGGAAAACATCATCTCGCTTGAGCCAACCTTATCTCGCTTCCAGCAAGTTGGCTATTGGAGTTTCTGTCTATCAGGATTTTCCATTTTTGCTCGAGCCAACAAATCTCACTTCCAGCGAATTAGCTACTAGAGTTTCTAGGCTAAGACATTTCTCTCAATTCGCTCGAGTGACCAAAATCATGCTTCCAGTGAGTTAGCTATTGTAATTTATAGAGTGGGGTTTTCCTGGGGTCGCTCAGGCGACCAGTTACCTTGCTTAAGCAATTTCCTCTATAAACTGCAGTTTAGCTATTTTTCCAACTGAGTTTTAATTCAAATGCCAAGTTACTAATCACCTAAGTTTTAATATTGATTTTCTAAGTCAATCACCTAGGGAGTAGTCTAGGTCACTAAGTCACTTGCCATCATAAGGTGTGAGATCTTTGCACTGCATGATATCTTCAGTAGCATTCCTTTAGAACTTCTTCTTCATCACTTAGCAACTCATTCTATGATGGACTGACCTATGATTCTAACTTGACCAGGTTTTGACAACGGAATTTGTCAATTACAATTATGGACCTTTCAATCTCCCTCTTTGGCTATTTCATGGCAAAACCACATTCACACGCTCAACTTATACTAGAGTACAAAGACTTCAAATAAATCACATAATAGGATTTAGATCAATACAATACAATAAAATACTTAACAGACTTGAAATATAAAATACATGAAAATTTAAACATTGTAGCACTAAAGAAGGATGAGTCATGTAGCACGTGTCTGCAATCCTATAATCTGCACATTTTAAATCACAAACCGGTGAAGCATGTATGTGAAACAATCTTAGTGATCAGATATGCAAATAAGTATTTTGGGTTTGGAAGAGTACAAAAAAACATCAGATGAGTGATATAATTTTTCCCCCCATGTGAGGAATATATAATTTCTCCCCCTTTTTGGCACGAATGGCCAAAGAGAATCAAGAGTGATGGTGATGGTGATTTTAAGAGTGTAATGAGACATGGAACAGAGTTTCAAAATAGAATAACATTACAATCTAAACCAATTTCAAATCCATCCATCAAACAATAAAAGCAAAGCATGTAGAGATGTAGAAAAATATGTGTATATATATGATGGTCCAAAAATACATGTATATCATATAAACCAAAATTACATCCATATAGCCAAAGAGAAACTGCTGACAAACTACATGATAAGCACATCAAAATCCTAATTTAATCTGATCTATCTGGATGCATCGTCTATAGAATCCCAATTTTAATTTCATGTCATTATCATAATTAATGAGGGTAAAATGGTCAAATTAGATACACCTGTGTGTTTGATGCTAATTAATGTCTTTGGAATGTTTTAAATGGTTTTAATGAAGAAAAAAAATGAAGAAATGCATAAAATAAGGGAAATCTGGGGCAATCGTTCGAACGAATCCTCAGTCGTTCGAACAGAGCCAGTGGAGCAATTGGATTTTCATTCTAGAATCCAAATCCGTTCAAAAGATCCCACTTCGTTCGAACAAAACATCATCCGTTCGAATGAATATGAGTCCGTTTGGACGGAGATAGTCAAAGCAATTGAAATGGGTTTCTCGAATGCATTTTCCTAGATCCATTCGAAGGACCGTCCGAATAAATGATCAATCGTCCGAACGATCCTAAGTTCATTCTAATGGTGTCGGACAGAAATGTTTTCAAAAAGACCTAAGTTCTGGATTGTATGGTTTTTAACCTGAGCACTATAAATATACCTATTTCAAGGGTATTAGGGTTTCTAAGAGTTCTAAACTCATTTTGAAAGAGAGAATAGGAAAACCTAGGATTTTCAAGGGATATTATTTGGAGAGGAAGGAGAAAGCTTAGAGATCGCCTCAAAAGCCTTCCTCGAGTGATTTAGATCATAGGGAGACGATCCCTAAGGTCAATATACTTTCTAACCTAACTTTATTATTATTTTTGCATGTTTAATCAAGATAAGGTGAAGGGTAATGGGTGTTTTTACATGTTTATGCATGATGATGGGTTATTGAACATGAAATGTGATTTTGCATATGTTTATGGATACTATTGAGCATGATTGGATTATTATAGTGTCGATTAAATGTTTAAATACAACAAGTATGAGGTTTTTTACAATCTTGAAATATTCTCCTTAGATGAACTAGATAAGATCTCTTTGAAGTTCTAATAAAATCTTCCAACAGTTGGAGTTGAATTGCTCAAGAACAGAGAATTGAGAATTTTGGGGTTTTCACTAAGAATGTGAGAATTTTAACTTCTAGTGAATGTTGATTGAGTATGGATTGATCAACAATTATTTTTCATTCATACAAGATCTCATTTTATAGCCCGTTAAGATTTATGGCCGTTGGTGGTGTAATTAATGCAAACTACCCATTTAAAAATAGTCTTTGAGGAGCACTTATTGCACAACTCGAATCATCGATCTAGTCGCCTGGATGGGTCATCTAGTCGGCTAAATGAATTCTGGCCTCCATCTAGTCGACTGGATGACCCCATCTATTCGACTGGATGGTGCAATTTTCGCACAGAATCCATTTTTTGAGACCTTAAAGATGGGATTTGATTCCATGGTCTTCTATCTCATCTTAATCTAGATAATTACCAAACTTTTTAGGTCCTTAATATGATTTTCAATTAGGTCTTAAGGTACCTAGGGTCATTCTAAGTTTGTGAGCTTTTCAACATCAATTTATGAGGACTTTTTACATTGGTCCTAAGCACTCTCAAAGACTAAAAAATAAACTTTAAAACCTTCTTGAGAGTCTTCAAACTTGATTCTTGAATCTTCAATGATAGTTCCAATCTTGAGATCTTCCAAGACTTGTTCTTCATCTTTTTGTGGATTTTGGCATATACTTCAACTTGATCTTCTAGTATAATTGAAGCTTTTTGACTTTGATGGTATGTGCTTCTACCATTTGACTTGAATGCTTCCTTTAGCACCTTGGATGGCAATTCCATGTCATTTGAGTTGAATGGTTGGCTAATGTTAATGTACACTAATTTTTATAAACACTTTAAAGTAGACATTAGTAGTACAAAAGTCATTTCATTATTTAAGTTATCATCAAAATTAATAAGGATACCTAAGGTTGTAACCCTTAGGTTAACAATGATCAACATTCCAATAGGCCAAAACTTGGAGGAAGTCTTCCAGGTTGAGAATTCTCTCACCATTGTGGTATAGACCATGGTGGAGTTTCCCAACAGACTGATTCGAATATTAATCACGACACTCAAGCACAAGTTCACATGTCTGGTAGGTTACGAGTCTCACAAGTACACGCACAAGCATGTAGGACTGCATGTATTGGTACGCTGCTCAAAAGAACTCCATGTAGGACTGCACGTATTGGTAAGCTATGTAGGACTGCATGTATTGGTACATTGCTCAAAAGAATTCTATATAGGACTGCATGTATTGGTAAGCTACGCATAAGAACATGAATTCATAAGCACATTTATCTCACAAGCACAAAAGTCTCACAAATACACAAGTCAAGGTGGTGACATGATACGATATGAATATGTAGTTACACTATGCAAATGATAATGATTATGTGCAAATAATATTATGTTGTTGGTTAAACTGTATATAGACTAAGCCTATTCAATGCTTAGTCGACCTGTTATTGTTGACAAGTATAAAGTCGGAGTGGGTTGCCTAGCTGTGGGTAGAAGAGCTAGGTAGAAGAGGAGTACCAACAGGAGGAGGAAGAAGGTAATCACTTTCCAGAGGGAGTTAGGGACCTTGATCAGTTCCCGTATTACTAGACTTTGTTATTGTTTAAAAGGGTTATAATAGATATTTTAGATACTTGTCTAATTTGGATTTATGATGTTGTTTAGGGTTATACATTGTTATACGAGCATCAGGCTATTGATCACACGGTGGGTTTAAAGTTTGAAATTGGTCATAGTATTGTACAAGATGGTTTGTTTAGTATCAGAATTTTATTATTGTCAATTTTGGAGACTCGTGTTTAGTATTGCCTTGTCAGTTATGGAATTAAGCAGGTTTAAGCAGTGTCACGGCCCAAGGTCCCATTATGATCAAGGTGCGATTTTGGGGCGCGACATCGTCTCTAGATGATTCGTCCTCCTCGTTGAAGCTCTATCGTCCTTGGCGAAGAATCCGCAGCTGATAATCAATAAAATCAAAGCGTCCACGTACCTCTTCGACAAATGCAGTCTAAATTGTGCACATTTGTGCTAAGCTGTGAGATGATGTAGTCCAAGGAAGTAGGCTAAGGCTGGGATGATGATGATGCACCAGCGAGAGGGGATGGTCAACTCTGGAGCTCTTCGAGAAGTCAATGCAGTGCTAGGTGCAGTGGCATGGGCAAGACTCTTCTAGATAGTCGCCTTTTCAAATGGAGCTTTGGATTTTTCTTGAGCATCTCTCAGAGCTGACAATATGTCCATAGAGGCTAGAAGTTGAGTGTGTTATATTTTCTAGATCTAGTCAATCAAAGATTCAAGAATCACATACCTGAGTCGGCCATTGAAAATTGAGAGAAGAACCTTTTGTTGTTGATGCCGATGAAGCACACGGTCTTCAGATTCCATGACTCATTTGCTCTTGATGGGGAAGATGCTTTTCTGCAGGCTTTCTTAGGAGTTGGATCTGGGACCGATAGCCTATATGTAGTATATATACTATAGGGTTTAGGTCATTAGAGTCCTAACCCATCAAGGAGACTATAGACCATCCTTATAACCCGATATACTTAATTAATGCATAAAACACCACTGTTTGGCTACAACTGAAACCTTAACTGGAGTAGACTTTATCCGGGTTTGGACCATGAACATTGCAAGACCATAAACCTTATAGAAAATCTTACATTCTCCCACTTGGTCTGTAATGATCATCAAAAGAGAAAACATTTTACTTATGCGGAAAATTCTTTTAAAATGACTCTCCCAGATAAATGACTTAATTTTTGAAAACAACAGACGTGTGGCCACACTGAAAACATACTCCAGATAGTTAAGCCAATATACATAAATGTGGTGAACAAAACCTAGACAAATGAAAACACTAATACCGGATCACGGAGGCCATCATATCAATACTATGACATGACACCATTCCATGGTCACTATACTAGTACCCTCATTTTCCATGGTTTCAAGCATTATAACCTTATGATGTGCTGACCTCACACATCCCAAAATTCGATCCTCAAAATTTGCCTTGGTCACTTAATCTGCAAATTTAAAACACCATTTAACACAAAATGGAAATGCAGAGTGATGCATCGCTATATTGTTCTGATTAGAACAAATTAATAGGCAAATCTCAATAACTGTAGTAGAGAACCTTTTGTCTGTAACTGAAATGCTAGCAACATACTCCCACTAACCAAATGAATCCAAGCTGTCTTTTAGTTTCATTTTAGACAAGCTCTAAAATTCCTTATGATTCAACTTTATGGTTAATGGTTCAGACACCTTATGTTCTCTAACATTCTCTCTCACAACAAGATACCTTTCGCCCATGTGTTTAGACTAACTTTAAGTCTTATTGTTTTGAGAGAAGTAAACTGATGCAGAATTATATCCAACAGCCTAGTAATAAAACTGAAGACCTAGAGCCCTGAGATAAAACTCCACAATCACATAACTTGTTCAAAAAACTTATAACAAGTCATGTATCCTGCCTGCCTAGTCGACGATTCCATAATGAAAAGCATTATACTTTTCACTAAATAGCATCACAGCTAATAGGAATAAAACTTAATGTCGACTACTTGATGTTCAGACGTCCAACACAATCTGAACCTGAATACCCGATAACCTGATAGGTATCAATACCATTATGTGAGCCAATATACTTTAATCTTCTACAATTACTCTATAACTATCTTAATGGTCTAACACTCAAATATATCACAACTCAAAATGGGAACTTTATTTAACTGCATGAGATATATTCGAACGAGTAAAGACCTGTTTATCCATAAGACTCTTCAATCGAAGTGCAATAATGAAACTTTATAACACAAATTTTAACCTAAGTTTTAGGGCACTCTGACAAGTCAACCTATAGTTCATAATGCAGATTTCTCTTTAGGAGCTTAATGTGACATACCAATCATCCTTAGAACTTTCTCAATGAAAAAACTTTTTCTGTTACAATTACAAGAGGTCATGAGACCAACGAATAGAGATTTATAATGGTGAACCTAAATGACACATCTCTAAATCCTCAATGTCACAATTCTATGATATGTAATCAAAGTATATTTTCTCCCACTGATCTTAATATTGATGTACTCAACTGTAATGTTCACCCTAAAATTGAAAGAAGTATTCATTTGATTGTCTTCTCAAAACCTTATGCAAACTTCCTAAGCTTACAAACTTAATACTCATTATCTTCTTTCTAAGAATCTTTTTATCATTTTATATACACCTCCTTATGAAGAACGTTGAGTAGGAACATTCTTCTAATTTTTATTAGATATAACTCTATTAAGTTTAAAATTACGTTTCTTCATGGATTTCATGTTATAATCAACATAATACTTCCCCTATCCTGATGAAAAGTAATATATCATCCTTATTATCAAATTGTCTTGACTTCAGGCGAAACAAAATAGACCGAATGGGAGACAATAGCACCTCAAAACTTTATATGATGACCATCAACTATATCAAAATAAGAGAATGTAGGTGTGACACAACATCACTTCTTTAAGCCTATTGATAGACTGAAATATGGCTATCCTTACACTTAATAGGTAAAGATTTTCTACTCCCATTGTTATCGCCATTTTTAACATTTTACATTTTAATCTCAATAATGCTAGTGTTACGAGAGAGACTAGATGATATATATAATTCTTAATTTCTTTAAATGTCTGATAAAGAAGCAACTTAATTTCTTGAAATTTTTCTCGTTTTTCAACACTTAATGGTGTCTTGAATATTGCTTTATGAGGAACTTAATTTGAAATATACAATATAGTCTTTAGAGCATTTCCTTATATGAATTCTAACATAAACGAATAATTGTTCATAACTTTTGGCAACATGGTCTTCCCTTCTAATTATTCATTATATTCTTTAAATGACTACATTGAATAATATTTTAACTATCCCATAATCTCGAAGATACTAAGCAAATAACCTTTAATCTTTACTTTATGTCGTATTTCATAACTTAGATCTTTTTACCAAGAAGATTATGAGCTTTATCTTTATGGATCATAAACAAAATCCAGACTTTGATATCTATATAAATATAGATAAATGAAACATCTTTATACCTCATGAAAGAGAGAATCAATTACAAATATCTATATAGGTCATTGTATTAGTATTTGTAGAGAGAAATTTATTTGAAGCCTTTAAATTTTCTTTACTTAATGCTATCAAACAAATCTTCAGATTGAAATTTTTACATTTCAAAATTACTTTATTGCATCACATTGAATACATTCTAAAAATATTATATTTTAATGTCAATGTATTTTCACTTTACAAACCATGAATTTTAATAATATGACGCATTAATAAATTGATAAAGAAATGATCCCCTTACCATATTTAAATCTAATAAACTGTGTGAATATTAGCATTTAATCTATATTTCTTTATCAATGATTTCTCTCAACCTTTTTTATTTTCAATTCTGATGAATCTCTCTAAGATATCACGAATGTGAATTGGTAACGTTAATCGTTCATTACCTTATGAGCTTTGTAGACTTTAATACTGTAATTTATTCTCATCCTGAACTTATATGGATGTAAATATATTTACACTTTATCCATTTTTCCTTTATGCACTTTAGGTTAGTTACAGATTGGTTAAAGTACACATGGAGAGATTCAAACTTAAACTACAACATCAACTTTATGTTGACTATTATCTCAATGAATTCATATTTGCAATCTTTATTTAGGATGTTTCCATAAATTCATCATATCAAACATAAGTTAATTGTCTTAGATAAACACTTATGATTCTCAAATAAAATAATCATTGAACTTGTCACCTTATCAAATAATACCTTATATAATATTAGGAATTCTTCCATAAATAACCTTTGATATTGATCATTCACAGTTTTCAAATTCAGTCTATTGACATTTTTCATTCGTAATGCTTAGCCCTAACCTTTAACTTATCTTTAATTACACATTGCTTACTTTCATCCTTAAAATGACTAAGTCTTAGTCTTGTTTATCTAAGGTCAGCGTAACTTAATACTTTCAGCGCCCATAGAGTAACAATTATCTGTAAGAGAAGATTTAATTTCTGTATATAAACTAAAAAGGCTCACATAAAAGTTTGAATCTTAATATCCTTATGCATGAATCATTATCTTTATTTCATGCTTTTATTGATGCAAAAATACATCTAACTGATGGGGTATCAATCAGACAATCCAGAGTGACTATAATATTTTAAATACATCCTCTGGTGAGATAGCCATTTGCCTCATCACACTCTCTCCTTTGGGCCGACAATGCAACATACGATTAGCTCATCTCCTTTGGTGAATTGGGTTCACCACAAGACAAGTTGATCATGAACACTACAAATTTTGAAAACTTTAAGCCTTTGGGCCTAAACTCCTCTAGTCTCTGCAATGTCACATCAACCTTCCTGCTCCATTTGAATTGTACAAGATGATGACCCACCTTTGGGCTTGATCACCACCCTATAACAATCAAACACAAAACCTTATGGCACTCCCTTTTCAATATATAGCAAATAATCATATAATCATACATATTTGAACGCCACCCAAACTTTCCTAATCGAGGCCACTTTGGTGACTAACACGACCATTTCAATCTGGTTGGTTCCAAATAAGGAGTTGCCTGAAATTCCATACCCCAATGAATTATTGATTGTTTAAATAAACATGCATCAATGAACATTATAACATATTCATAGAAATCTCGTCTTCCACATGATATTAAATTAAAAGAACATAATTTAAAACATGCATTGGAAAACACAACGATAATGCAATTCATGAATTTTTAAAAACAAATAAGAATTCAGTTTTATACAAGAAATCATCATGCATTTAAGGCCTTGAACTTCAAATAATTTGTTGAACAAAATATATCATGCATATTATACTAAGTAGTCATGTCCATATATGTTGAAACGCAAATAAACATGTCTTGACCCCAAAAATTAGTTTATGAAAATACTTTATATTCAAAAGATTACACCAAGTGTGCAATCAATAGGTGTCTGAAGTCCGTAAAAGTTAACAACTATATTGGGTGTTATTCTGAATACACAAAGAAACTTAATCATGTGCTCACCCCTTCACTCAATACAATAGGGATATCTTAGGCCTCTTTAGAGTTATTTATTAACTAGTTTATGCCTGAAAAAAAACTTTGAAATGGCAAATAATTTGCCAAACATACTTGATAAGTTGCACAAAGGTTGTTTGTAGTCTATAAGACTATCTATAGTGCCCAAAATTTAGAACAAATACCACAATTATGCCAATCAACCCCATATATGTACTAAGTATACTTTAATGGTGATCCAAGAGTTACTTTAGGTCTAAAGAGCTTTCCAGAGTTCCCAACAGCTGAATTAGGCATCAAAAATAGGTCTAAAATTGAAGAATAGCCTTATTTTGGGCACTAAATGCCATAAAATTCCTCTACAGCGGAAAAATAAACTGAAATATACCCCAAAATAAGGTTTTACAGCCAAAATTAGGCCAGGGGATATAGGACAAGCGCAAGAACCGTGTCGGACACGATGACACGCGCGGGATTAGCAATAGGGGCACTAGAGTGCACTTCACGCGCGGGTAACAGCACATCACGCGCGGCACATGCGTTTCACGTGCAGGAAACGCGTTTCACGCGTCGGGTTGCGTCTCACGCGCGGAGTGCGTCTCACGCGCGCGCGGTTTGACGCGGTTACGCGGTCCGGTCCACGACATAATTCGGTCCGGTCTAGTTCGGATTCGGTCCGAGAGAACCGGTCTGGTTTAGTGAACCGGTCATGCCACATCCGGGTCGGATCACGACCCATTCGGTTTCGGGTCGGGGTATTACGGGTCGGGTCAAACCTATTCGGGTCGACTTGAGTTTGGTTCGGACCACAGGGTCGGGTTGACCCTCGTGGACTCATCTTCTCAACCCGTTTTTTATTTTTTTATTTTTTTTTATTTTTTTTTTAAACCCTAAAACCGTAGCTGTCCTTCTTCCATTGGGGGTCCTACCGGCCACCAATCCGGCTGCCGTCGATCCCAAAAGCTCGGCCACCCTCGGACGACAAAAACCCCTCTGCCGGAATCCTATGCCGGCGACGGACGGCGGCGGAATCTCCGTCTAAAAGAAAACGGCCGAAAACCCCCTTTTTTTTTTTTTTTGAAAACTTGATTTCTCCTTTTCCCGACCTCTAATCAGATCAAGGTGGGTCTTGAAATAACCACCATTAAAAAAAAAAGGAGCATTTTAAAATCATCTTTCATGGCATCCCATCACCGGAACCGGCGCATTCGCCGGAAAACCGAGAACCCCCTTTTATCAACCTTTTATTATTTATTTATTTAATTCCTCTATAGCTGCAGATCCGAAACCCTATAGTAGAATTGAAAACACAGGTAAAGGTTTGTCACTTCCGATACCATCACAGGATGACCGATGGTTCTCCGGCGATGAGTTTTCGCCGGAAAATCTCTCTCATTCAAACTTAAACAGATTAATTATATGAAAAATAAATGTAAACTCTATGAAAAAATTCACAGAAAATCCTGATGTATTCTTGAACATGATTGAGCACCAAGGCTCTGATACCACATATTATATTTTCTGGATCTAGTCAATCAAAGATTCAAGAATCACATACCTGAGTCGGCCATTGAAAATTGAGAGAAGAACCTTTTGTTGTTGATGCCGATGAAGCACACGGTCTTCAGATTCCATGACTCCTTTGCTCTTGATGGGGAAGATGCTTTTCTGCAGGCTTTCTTAGGAGTTGGATCTAGGACCGATAGCCTATATGTAGTATATATACTATAGGGTTTAGGTCATTAGAGTCCTAACCCATCAAGGAGACTATAGACCATCCTTATAACCCGATATACTTAATTAATGCATAAAACACCACTGTTTGGCTACAACTGAAACCTTAACTGGAGTAGACTTTATCCGGGTTTGGACCATGAACATTGCAAGACCATAAACCTTATAGAAAATCTTACAGAGTGATCATCACTCCAAAGGGTAGCCCATCGCGGGCGGAGGATGACTGAGCCCATCAGCCAAACAATGTATAGAGCCAGATCTATCTGCTCAAGGGACCCTATGGCATAAAGGAATTGCACTCTTTCCAGGCTAAGTCACTGGTATGCCCTCGAGGTTCGATGTTGGAACATATAATGAGATGGGTGATCCTATAATGAGGCAGAAGAGAGTTATGGGCTAGTTTCTTCCCGATCCAGACTAGCTGTGATCCACATATTGTGGATGTAATAGTGTAAGTGTATGGTCTAACCACATCCTCATGATGGCCAATTTGATGAGGGTAGTAGGCATCCGGGTACCATGGAAGAGTAAGTAACTCAATAGTCCTATCTAAGGTGACACAGCTATCTTTCCCCTGAACATAGGTATAGAAAGAAAAGTTCTAGAAGTCATATCTAAAGGTACTTGAGTGTAATTTTTGAACAAGTTCTGTGGATGCGGACCTCAAAAGGGAAAATATTGAGTCCCAACCCCTAGAGTGAAAATTTTGAGATTAGGGGTATCTACTAGTTCTCGAACACTAATGGCTCTCTCAACAATAACGGAGCGTCTTGACATGCATCAGTCGTAGAATTTCTTACTCTCATCATTGCGAAAGTGAGAGACGGGTTTGGCCTATTTCTGGAAGTGGTGGTCTTGCCCTTGGATTTGGCTTTGACTTTGTGATACGTCCCCATGGATTTACATGCTCCGCCAATCCACCAGATCACCACCTCCTACTAAATTGCGTGGGACAGCCATGCAAATCACCGTTGTTTTTATCTTTAGTAGTTTATTTGAATAAGCAAGTATTTAGGCTGCTAATAAGGAAGGAGATCCTCTTAAAGGATAAATCCCTTCAATCTCTCCTTGATTGGTTGGAGACGTAGGTTATTTAAAGAGCTGTAATGTTGCTTTGCAAGTCATTAAATTCTTTTGAAGTCAAGTAATTAAGGAGTCAGATTCCACTCGAAGGGATCATTCTTCTCATCTTGTTCTTTATTTTCATTTTCTTTATGCAATAACAGAGGATCCGATATTAGGATCGTATCAAGTGGTATCAGAGCGCTTTCCTGGTTATTGTAATGGTGCCTACTGTGTGAGAACTTGAAGTTGAGGTCCATGAGTTAAAGGAAAATGTTGGCGAACTCCGTGCTTTCTTGGCAAAGTTAAATGACAAGATTGACAACTTGTCAAACAGCATCCAAACATCAAATGACCATTTGCAAAAGGAAATCAACGGTCTCCCCGATCACACCATCAAGAAGGCCAAGATTCCTGGAGGTCACATGACCACAATGGTCACACACCCAATTCAACAACTTTCCAAACACGCTCAATTTGTTTGGATTTTCCTAAATTTCAAGGACAAGACCCAACTAGTTGGGTGCACCAAGCCAAACATTTCCAAAAATTTATCAACCTCGCAGATGATCAAATGGTAGCTCTGGCTCTCATACATTTCACGGGAGAAGCTAGTGAATGGCATCAATGGATTGAGAAGGCTCTTGGCGAACTAACATGGGGCCAATTCACTCGTGCCATTTGTCTCCGATTTGGCACTTTGGATTGTGATGACCCCGGTGGAGTGCTTGCCAAACTACGACACCGTTGCAAACTACCAAGCCGAGTTTGAGCGTCTTTCCAATCGAGTCGAACGACTCCCTGAATCTCATCTAATCAGTTGTTTCATTTTTGGTCTTCAAGATGATATCTGGGTGTGTGTGCGAACCCTCCAACCTACAACTTTGATGCAGGCTTTCCGTTTGGCTCTTTTCAAAGAAGATAGGATTTTGTGCACCCTCGATTCTATCGGAACAAACAATGCCCACCTTCCTCCTCGAGATGCTCCTCTTGCCATCCAAGACAAGCCTCACAATGGCCCATTATTGATCCAAGATCACCCCAAGTTCGCAAAAATATTAACGACTGCAGATCTCATTAATCGTCGGAAATGAGGCCTTTGCTACAATTGTGATGAAAAGTTTGGGCCGGGTCACCGTTGTCTAGGACAATTGGCCATCATTGAAGGTTTAATGGATGATCTGGACTTTGAACCCGAGTCCGAAGAAACAACTGACCACGATGTTCAAGTCTCTAATTATGCGCTCATTGGTTCCACTGGGCCTCACACCATGAGTGTCAAAGGGTTGATAAAAAAAATGCCCAGTTATCGTGTTGCTGGATACAGGCAGCAGCCACAATATTGTGAGTCCAAACTTTATCAAACATCTCGGCCATCCAATTGAAATGCACAAGCCTTTTGCTGTCCGAAGCTCAATCAAACTCTTCCCTCGCTTCTTTGGCCCATATAAAGTGTAGCAAAGATCAGCCCGGTCGCCTAGAAGTTGGATCTACCTCCCGAATCCAAGATTCACCCGGTTTTTCACGTCTCAAGCCTCAAAAAGAAATTAGACTCACACGCCATCTCATCCACCACACTACCGGTCATCTCAGATGATGGGATCATGCAAAACATGCCACTTGCCATCTTAGACCGTCGCATCAGTAACAAACATAATCGGGTCGTCACTGAAGTTTGGTTCATTGGGCTCACTCATCACCCGAAGATGCCACATGGGAAACATTGCAGTCGTTACAACAATGGTTTCCAGCTTTCAACCCTTGAGGACAAGGGTCTTCTTTAAGGGGTGGGGAATGATACGTCCCCATGGACTTACATGCTCCGCCCATCCACCGGATCACCACCTCCTACTTATCACCCTAGTTTTTATCTTTAGTAGTTTATTTGAATAAGCAAGTATTTAGGCTGCTAATAAGGAAGGATATCCTCTTAAAGGATAAATCCCTTCAATCTCTCCTTGATTGGTTGGAGACGTAGGTTATTTAAAGAGTTGTAATGTTGCTTTGCAAGTCATTAAATCCTTTTCAAGTTAAGTAATTAACTAGTCAGATTCCACTCGAAGGGATCATTCTTCTCATCTTGTTCTTTATTTTTATTTTCTTTATGCAATAACAGAGGATCTGATATTTGGATCGTATCACTTTGGCGGCGGCATGTTTATCCCTAGATGGACGAGAAGGGGCCTCTTCCTCTTGAACTATGTAATCTCTATCCGATTGACTCATTGGCGTTGCCTTTTGGAGGCACCACCCACCATGAGTATGAGTAGGCCAATGATAGAAAGTATGAATGCCATTGAAATTAGGAAAATCAAGCAAGGATTCAAGAAGATTTACCTTAGTTTTGAGGAAGAAAAAGTATAAGAGGAGGTTTTTAGCTCGAGCGAATGTGAAAAATGAACAGGCGAGTACTGTTTTTATTCGAGTCTGCCGCAAGTCGCTCGAGTGACTAAAGATCTCGTTCAAGCAAAGATCACAGAACCTGCAGATTTTGCTTTTAAGTACAACCTGATTTTATCTTCCTTTCTCATGATTCCTGAAAACCAAGGAAATCATTCTTCCTTAATTAATCATTTCCCCCTCAAATTGATCATCTCCCTCTATGATCAAGCTCCCCACTTGGTATAATATATATTTCTCATGAAGGTCTACCCAAGACACACTAAATTGTTACATAATAAGCACAAGATGCATTTAGAGCTATAGTATAACTTCGAATTTCAAGTTCAAAAGTTCAACATGATTTCAGATATATCTACTGAGGATAAGACATCTAGTTTAATTACACTGAGTATCAAAATATAGTCTTAGCTACTAAAACATGTTTACTGAGCAATTCAACGTATAGCTTTGTGTGTGTTGTGGGGCTGACTGACTACTAACTCAAGATATTTATCATCAACCAAGGTTTTGGCATTATACCACTAGTGGATCTCCTGATATTTCAAATTCTAGAAGTTAAACATAGTTAAATCCAAATTTTCAGATTTTCAGCTATGTATCTTTTCTCACTTTTGACAAAATTTTCTTTTAGGGTGCGTTTGGAATTAGAATTGAGCCAAAGAATTGAATTCCATGGAATTAAAACCCACTTATTTAAATTCCACGAAATTCAGAATTCTATCGTTTGGATGCACTATTAAATTCCTGGAGAAATGAAACCTTCATGCTTCTCTTTTGTTTTTAAATTCCACAACAGCGTGGATTTGTCAAATAAGACCATTTTACTATGGAATTGAATCTCATAAATTTGCCTTTAAATTTGCTGCTTGAATTCTCTATGGAATTAGAAAATTCTAATTTCACCCTATTTATAATGTGTCTCAGATGATGGAATTGGAATTGTATGATAGAATTAACAAATTCTGATAAATGACGTCTTTCACACTAATGAGTAAGTAGCCCTCTCTCATGGAAGTAGGGCTTTCACTCTTGCAAACTGTAGGCAGCAAAATTGCTACACTGACTGGATTGGAGTGCACCAACTTCAGTGTGCCTGCATCACACCAAAAAAAATTAATGGTGGTGTATTCTTTTTTATGTGTCCGCTTCACACCCTAATAACTGGGGTGTAGGACCTTTAATATGCCTACCCTAGACCTAATCAGTGAGTAGGGTGTACCAATCTCTCACGTCCCTCTCTCTATTACCTAGTCCATCCATTGGGGGTGTATGATGCATGATACACTCCACCCACACCATCCCCATACCTCACCAACCACTCACCTTACCAACTCTCTAAAGGGTGTATCACTTGTGTCATTCTCCATTTAGAGGGTGTATCAAGCTTGATACACTCCTTCCACACCACATCACCTCACCGCACCCATCTTTCTCTCACCCACTTTCCCTCCATTTCCTCTCACGTTTCTGTGAGAGTCACATAGACCCAACTCTCTCCACTATCCACTGAACCACCTCTCCCGTATCTCCTTTAACTCTGGCGTTCCCAACCTCTTTACCACTCTCATCTTGCCACCTCACCTCTTATTCTCTCAAATGTTTCCCTCTTCTCTAAGAGAAGAACAAATAATAAAGAAGAGGGGGCTGCGCACAGGCCAAAAATAGAGACTGGGCTGCACAGGTACTGGGGGGCAGAAGCAAAGAGAGACTAGAGGGTTCACTCTATAGCCCGAGACCTTCTGCACCTTTGATTAGTAACGATGTGTGAAAGCAAACTTGGAAAACATCCTTGTCCCTTCCAAAATCCAACATTTAATTTGGCGGGGCTGTTTGAATACCCTACCATTGGCTGAAAACCTTCATAAGCAGCAAGTTCCGGTTGATCTTATTTGCCCTCTCTGTCAAGCAGAGATTGAAACAGTCACTCATCTTTTTCTCCTTTGTCCCAATGCCAGAGCAACTTGGTTGGGCTTATATCCTTTCACTGGCGAGGGGATTCTGGTACAATTGGTCATCGGATCCAAACTTTAGCTCGGAAAATTTTAGGATGATTGTGAATCTTTCGATTGCTCTATCGGCTATATGGTTTGCCCGTAATGAAATGGTCTTCACACATCAAAAGGTAGATCCTCGTAGTTTTGTGGACTGGGAAAAACGGCTGGCAAACGAGATCCTTCATAAAGTTGCCTCTCGGATACTCCGGAGGGCAAGACATAGCCTTAAGGACTCTTTCTGATGGCGGTGTCCGGAAAATGGCTTTTAAAGATCAATTGTGATGGTGCTTTTTGTGGGGTAGATGGTGCAGCTGGGATCGGTATAGTGGTCTGAGATCATTCTGCAGTGGTGGTCACCAGAGTATCTGAGTTTATCAGGCGAGTTCTCCCCTCATGGCTGAAGCCTATGCAATCAAAGAAAGCCTGAAATTGACATTACGGTTTGGGTGGCTTCAGAGTACTATCGAACGTGACTCAAAATGTTTTGGTTCCAGATATCAATGATGGGTCCTCCATTTCAGTTCAAGAGATTCGTCCAATTTTAGAGGATATATCCTCGCTCTTAAACCTTCTTTCCACTCTAAAGGTAGTGTTCGTCGTAAGGCGAATTCAGCAGCTCATAGTCAGGCCCAACAAGCAGTTCGGCGGTTCCAATCAACTAGGACTTCGGAGGCTCCCTCTTGGTTACAAGATCAACGACAACATCTTCCTTTTAATCCCAGTATTTCAAGGGTTGTTAGGTGGCATCACATTAACTTCTTGTTTTCCCTATGAAAAAGAGCAATGCCCCAAAGGCTTTTCGATTTAGTATAAATAAGAAATGGGTATGCTTGGTGATGTATTTGGTAGTGCTTTTGCTGATTGTTCAGTGTATATTATTATAGGTGCAGATCATGTGTCAAGGTCTGCCAATGGTACCCACATTGTGCAACTGCATAGCTTAGTAGATTGATGGTTAGAAATGGCATCGACATTTCAAAGAGTACCAGCATCCATGGGCACCTCGGGCGGGGATTTTTTATGGTACTGGCCTATGCGCAAAAGGTTCAGGCATCTTAATCACATCTCTATTCTTCATCCACATCTTTAATAATCTATATTCCTCTTTGGATATTAGCAGTTTTCTAAATCCATGCTGTCTAGATCTTACATGTATCATAGGTAAACTTTTCAGTATATTTGTACCCATATGTTGTGCATACGTATAGATGGATTGTGTTTCACTTACATGCTGGTCCATATGCAGTGTTAGGCTATTAAGTTTTCTAATTTCTGCTTTATGTAAGGAGCAAAGTCCACTAGTTAATGTTTTATAAAGCTATTAAGTGCTGCTTATAATTAAGGTTATTTTGCAAAGCTGTAAACTATCAAGTGTTGCTTATAAGTACAGTTAATTTGCAAAGCTATTAATGATTGTACAGTAACTTGGTGGGGTGGGGGGGTTCAATTTTAAAATAAGAGTACTAAGAACCTTACACACCCTGGGCTTGTCCTAATGGTAAGTGTATCTCGCCACGCGTCAGTAGGTTTTGGGTTCAATCCCAAGGAGGGTGTGACGGTTGGATACCTTCACCCTCTTAGCCAAGCTTCAAATGCTAGGCATTAATCCACTAACTTAACCTTTAGAAAAGATACTAACCCAATAGACGCCAAAGTGGAGAATACCCAAAATAATAATAATAATAACAATATAAGAAGAACCTTAATATTTTTGTATGTTTAGTAACTTTAGTTTGATTCTCTATCCCAATAGTTAGATTTTTTTTAATGCGCTATCTATAATTTTAAATTGTTAAAAGTTCAAGATATCTATCTCTAATTATTTTTCCCATAAGTAGGATAATAAGCAAGAATGATCAATTTATACTCTCATCCTTAATTTTTTTTCCCTGATTATTTCTCATTCCCTTTCATCATTAATGTCATCTAACTTTGAAAAGTGAGGGTTTTCCTTTGTTTTGCCTTCCTTTGTCTTGCCTTCAGTAATCGCCTTGTGGTGTTATTGAATCTACCAAAAAAAACAAAACCTTCGGGTGTTTAGTCCCATATCGGATTTGTATCCGAGCACAGTGTCCCTTATAAGTACCATAGCGTCTCAAACGGTTGGTACCCATTTCGAGAAGCTTTTGGATGAAGCTTATTTGGGTTGTGTGTGATCTGAGTGTGTGTGGGTTTTCCTTTGTCTTGCCTTCAGTAATCGCCTTGTGGTGTTATTGAGTCAACCAACAAAAAAACTTTGAAAAGTGCATTCTTCCCATAGGGGCGGAACCAGGTGGGGCCATGCCCCCCCCCTAAAAAAAAAAATATTTTGTATTTCCTTCGTGTATGGTATGAAATAGTAAGCCCCATAATTTTTTTAAGTTATTTTTAGTATACTTGGTCCCCCCAAATTTTTATGTCCCCCCATTTTTTTGCCATATATAAACTATGGTTAAAATTCACCCACTCTTAGGGTTCACTTACTTATCTTTGGATTTTTTTAAAAAAGTATTAAATTTTTTTTAACCTTAGGAGTTAGTGAATTTTAACTATGGTTTGAAAAAAAAATGATATTTAAAAAAAAAAACCAAAGATAGGTAGGTAAATCTTAACCACAGTTAAGGGGTATCAATAGGGATATGTGACGAGTGATGTTATTTGCCTATGAATTTTAATAACTTTCTTTTGATATTATTAATAGTTAATATATTATTAATTCTTTAGTATAAATATTAATAAATAAAGCTAACATATATTATTTAATATAAAGTAAAATTTTAATTTTACAAATTACTTTAATAATGCTCCATTAATAATTCATTATTAATTAATCAATACAAATAACAATGTCTACTAAACGAGTTCAAATCTTAGTCAATTGTGATTGAATTCAATCACATATGTGGCACAACACCATTGGAGGAGAGCAAAGAATTTGAATTTGAATTTTCCCAATGGTGTTGTGCCACATATGTGATTGAATTCAATCACAATTAGCTATGATTCGAACTCCTTTACAACATACTTATATTATTATTTGTGCATCGCACAGGAAGTTTGATAGTATCTATACTACTACTATAACTCGGTTGGTCTTTATATGGCTTCTTCATAGGCTTCTATTTAAGCTTTAAATCATTGTCACATGTCACGTTCTTATTTAAAGATTGGCAAAGGCCCCACTTCAATCCCACTAAGCATCTTGTTAAATAATAAATAAATTATGTTTAAATGAGATGATTGAAGAGAATGGTAGATATGGTTCTTCCCCTAATCTTATTATTTATGAAGCATGTCTTCATCTCCCTTGTATTTACCTCTCCTTCACCCTCATCATTTATGAAATTTATCTCCCTCTCTCATATCTTCTTTATATCAATAATTAAATCCTCAAATCTTTATGTTTCAACTTAATCATCTCTCATGGGGTAAATAAAGGGGGACTTGAATTCATGTCTCTTTGTTACGCTATACTCATTAAATAATAGTGGATTAAATTATTATAAAAACACAATAAAATAAACATGAAATGTTTCATGTTGTCGTTTAAGTTGTCCCATTTTTTATTTTTAGAAATAAATCCTTGAAAAATCTAAAATTGATTATAATTTTAATTTGAGAAAAAAACTCCCATTGGCAAAAAAAATTCCTTAGTGATGTGATAGACACAACACTCTAATGTGAAACCACTACCCAAAGTGGCAACTAATGGCTAAATAACTCATCACTGACCAATAAGCATGAACAAAAAAATAAAAAAGAAATTTATTTTATTTTAATGAAAAAATAACATTTTTACAAGTATTATATTAAGTGTTTAAGTATGAGCCGGAACTCTGCTTCCACGAGTGAAGTGGAGCTCTCCATTTCAATGCAAAGTTCAGTGGCAGTTCTATAATTAGGGGAAAAGACGACAGTAATGTTCTCTCATTATTACGAAACTGCCATCAATGTGATGAAAAAGGGGACAACTTAGACGACAACATGAAACATTTCAATTTATTTAATTTAATTAATAATCTTCTAACCATTAGTGCATCGCACAAGGTTTTTGCTAGTTAATACTATATGCCGGTTTATTCCACGTAGCATGTCCTAAGAAACAACTCTCGCTAAGGTTATGTTTGAATAGGCTTTTTAGGCAACTTCTAGTGACTTCTACCTCTTTAAAAGTCAAAAGTCCCCAAAATTAGGGTTTGGCTTTCTAAATGAAAAGTGACTTCCCATGAAAGCTGAAAGTTATAGAAAGTCAGAAAACCCACTTCTTGCGAAAGCCATAGATGTTGGCTTTTGCCGGAAGTCGAGTTCATGACTTCCGCGCAAAGTCGACGGAACCCACAATCTTACGAACATATAAAGCCCATTTTTCAGAAATTTCTTCTGAAAATTTGTAGAGAAGTTTATCCAAACAGGGCCTAAGTGTTCTTTTATAAATTAATACTTTCTTAAATTTAAAAAAAAATACCCTTATTAAGAGAACTGGTTGTGAACTCACTTAATTATTAATAAATAACCTTACTATAAGAAGGGGCTAATAAGGGGTTCAGCTCCCAACCCTTCTCTCTCTATCTGTTTCGTCTTCTCAACAAAAATTCTCTCTGTATATATAATCACGACTCAATCTTCAATACCATCTCTCAACTTAACTACATTGAGTGACCCTCTCCTCTTCGACCTTTGCAGGTATATGTGTTTCATCTTTCTTAGAAAACAATGGTAAAGAAAACTTACTGTGTGTTGCTTTATTGGTTATATTGGCCTTGGGATGTATTGCACCCATAGATTTGGCTTGATCCTTATGTTATTTATTGATCGAACCTTTGGCTTCATATCATAAAATAAATAATTTGGTGAATTTTCCTATCAACGATTTAGAGTAGAATATTTTAAGTTATAATTTATTATGAAATTTAAGGTATTCTAATATTTTAAATAGTTAACACTTTCTCTTTCACATAGCCTGCTATAAATGTAAATATTTCAATTGCTCACCTTGTCTATGTAGAGGGATGGTAAACCAGCCCACAGCCAAAAATCACAGCCATCCATCTGAAATGATCAGCTGCCCATGCAAAACCAAACCAAATTTAGCATAGAATTGGAAAGTCACAAAACACCCCATTGAAAACTACCCATGCAAAACCAAACCAAATTTAGCATAGAATTGGAAAGTCAAAAACACCCCATTGAAAACTATGTCCGGGTTCTGCCTTCCATTATCTTTTTATGGGGGCATTTGGTACAAAATAAGCAAGCTGACAGAGTATCTAATCCACAGAGTTGGCATCTTCATGCATTCCACTGTATTCCTTGAAGCTCAAACAAATAGTGAGACGTAATAGATTATTCTAATTTTCTTGTAAACTGGAAATCTGGCAAGGCAGGTGGAATCTATACAAGCAGCAGCAGCAGTGTTCTTACACTTACCTTTAGAAAGCCTACTGCAATTCCTGCTTATTCTTTTGAATGAAGGCATCAGGACGAGCACAATCATATCACTTACTAGTATCATCCCCCCAAACACTGTCCCATGAACCACTCGGAGCAGCCTTTGGTCCCTCTATGTAGTTCTGTCCTCCATGCATACTGTGGGGGCCTGGGACTCCATCAGTAGCTGGTGGGAGAACCTTCCTGGGCTTTGTTCTTATCCCCAATAGTCTAAATACAAACCTAGCAAGCTCGCCGTATAATAACCCTGAGCGATCAAAAAGCTGCAAAAATAAACCGTGGGTTACGAAACAGTCGGGTTAGTCTGGAGCTTGGCTGGAATACAGAGACGCATTATAGCATCAGTTGAGGCAGTTCACCGATCAGATTTCATGGTGAACCTCAACAATAGCTTTAGGTAATAGTGTTATACCAAGTGCTAGTTAAATTAATGCAACCAGGCCCAGGGCGAAGCTATGGGGGCAGGGAGGGGCCATGCCCCCCCCCCCCCCCCAAAAAAAAAAAAAAAAAAAATTGGAAAAAAAACTCTTATATAAGTTTAATTAAAAAATAATAATATTTAACTTTTGTATATAGTGGCCCCCCAATTATGATGTAAGTGTTGACTGTGGAAAGCGGTGGAATGCGCACTCCTCAGCTCTCCATGTGTCCCTTTTAACTCCCTTTAACTGTGGTTAAGATTCACTAATCCTTACGGTTAATAAATCTAACTTATCTTTGGGTTAGTGAATCTTAACAGTTAAAGGGATTGAAAGGGACACATGGTGAGCTGGAGAGGCGTTTGCGTTCCGCTGGGAAAAACGCGCATACGTAAGGAATGACGCGGGCCCCATACCCTTAAACCCCATTAATTTTCTTGATACATATACTTTGCACCCGCACAAAAAAGAATTCCTAGCTCCGCCCCTGCCTCAGGCTGATTCTAGAAGTTATCACAGTATATGGGAGGATGTGAGGATAATGAGTAGCACCTGAAGAAGCGCTGACATGAACATGTGGAATGCCTGTGTATTCTGGTCTATGAGGATTGCAATCCGACCGAAAAAGGTTACAACACCTTGCATCTGCCATTACAAAAAGAAATAGGAAATAGTACATATTATGGCATATAAGAAAGAAATCCCATAAATTACCAAGACACTAATAATCCTCAGATGGAATCATGGTGTGCAAACTCATTACTTAGACAAGACCCATCAGAACCAGCTCCCAACTGAACAGGATGGAGTAGCTTGGTAAATCTGATGAACAATGACTTAATTTAGAGCAACCTTTGTGTTCATAGGTAGTGGACAGAAATTGCGCTGCCTGAAGATTAACCCCCCCACCCAAAAAACAAGATCCAGACAGTTTGAGGTGAGTCATCGCCGTGAATCGTGATGGCCACAGCCCAAAAGGATAGTATCAATCGCCGATCTTAAACGGCCATCAAGTAGGAATAACTAAAAACATCGTTAGCAGCCCTTAGAAAAGCACATAAAGATTGAACTGTTCTGGATGGTCTGATCAGTATGTTTTTGAGCTATGGCCCATCAGAAGGTGGCCCTAAATTACCTTGCTGGCACAAAGGCATGTGGCAGTGGTACAGCATCAAAGACACAAAACACCACCCTTTTCTCTTTATGAAGTAAACTATGAATTCAAAAGATCATGTGAACTTTAGTGATGGTAAAAGACTAAAAACTGTTGGTCTTTAATCCGTAAGGCCTAGATACCCATCAACCAATGATGAGCCGAAAACCAATCGATGAGAAAAACCCAGAAATCATCTGGACCAGATGATCTTAACCAACCAATCAATAATTAAGCATGAAAAGCTAGCAAGGGAATATACAAGGACAGAACAGTCTGCATAAATGAATAGTGATTTGTGTTTGTCCTGTAGAACAATATTTAGGGCTTAAATATAATATAGAATTATTTTAGTATATTATACATGCATAGATAATACATAACTATAAATTATAGGATTATACTTTTGACCGTGTCGATCATATGTACTTATAAAATACAACTTTAACGAAAATGACTACAGATAGAGTAAAATTATGAAAAATGACTATTAATAGTTAAAATAAGGATTAGACAATGATGATGATGATGATGATGATGATGATGGGAAACAAGGAGATGCAGCATCCACAAAAGATCAATAAAAAAAAAAAAAAAGAGGAAATGGAGAAAAAGATTCAGATGCTTTACCACCCGAAGGAAGGAAATCCAAAAGCCTGGTGGAGATGGAGGAGCACCATAGGGATTATTTGGATCTTGATCGCCATATGGACCCCCCATTCCCATCCCATATCCACCCATTTGGCCCCCAAAACCACCATTGTACATTCCCCCTCCATATGTCCCAGAACCTCCATAGAGGCCACCACCATACCCTCCTCTATTCATGGTATTACCATACATCCCACCACCATATGATCCTCCATATCCACCATACGAACCATACATTCCCGAACCATAACCTGTGTTATAGTTTAGACCAGAACCATAACCTGCACTGAGAGGGGATATCTCTAAGATCCATGACAAACATGGAAAAGCACATTGTTCATTAAAATCCACAATTACCTCCATAGCTGCTACCATAGTTCCGCTGCTCCCATGGCCTTGTGGGTACAGGCCTGCCAAGAGCATTCCTGTTTACAGTGCCATTCCTATCAGCACTGGAAACAATTTCTCCAGGTCTTGCAGTCCCCGAAGCCTCAACTACATCACTTGTGCTACCAGGTGATGGGGGTTTAAAAGGTGCTGGACTAGAAGATGTCACTGCTCGTTCCCAAGGTTTTGGCGGTGGACTATTAGCTGCAATAACATGATTAGATTTCCAAACCCGTGAATGAATTGCATCACATTAAGCGGATAAGAGGATGAGAAACAAATAACCATGTGGAGAAACTACAAACATTGCACACCAAAAACATTTTTTTAGAGAACAAGATAAGGATGAGTACCGAGAATGCCAGGATCAAAAGAAGCCGGGCCAAAAGGACAAATAACACCACTTCCGCACACCCTATCTTCTGACGAGCATAACTTTGCTCATGGTTATCAAAATCACTACTATAATAAATTGTTGGAAAGCTAACAATAAGTCCTAGAACCATCAGAGTCCATTGAACCCCGGGATCATTGCGAAAAAAGGTCGTTTAAAGGGTCAAATTTCAGTTTGAAGTCGTAATTTGCTATTTTTTTTATTAATTTTCTATTTTGGGCTTTGATTTTAGTCAATTTCTAGTTTTTGCTATTTTTGGAAAGTTTACTATTTGGGGTGAGTTCACTTTTGTAAGCTATGTTGTGTGGATTCTTTAAGGAAACAATGTGTCTCGTGTTGAAACGTGGAACAAAGACTTGCCTCGGACCCAGTTGTTGTGACTCTTATCAGATGAATTTGTGCATGTTGGACACAGATAGACATGGAAATGGCTGATACCCATAAAATTTTAGTGTTTATTATATACACAAAAAATGTATACAATTTGCATATAATTAGAATAAAATTCAGCAATTTTTTCTAACTCATTATCAAAAAAGAAAAGCAGTAGGCAAAGAAGGAAAAATCATAATCCATTTGTTTTTAACCGAAAAATGAATAAATAAAATGACGAATTACCGATCCCTATAACAGACAGGGAGAGAGAGAGAGAGGGGGATGGGGTGTCAACAGGCTGAATTCAGGCCCCAAAAACGTCTTTTAAATTAATCATCTTTAATAGTAGCATTAACATTTAAAAGTAATATATGTCCATTACTCAATTAATGTCTAAGTTTATTTTCTTTAATTCATGTCCTTTTTATATAGTTGATGAATTGTAATTTGTAATACATCACTTGGTGCTATTTGCAATAAATTTGCTTTCAATTTAATTTGTTTTCTTTTTAATCTTATAGAATTATTCATAAAACATTTAAAGTATAATAATTATTAAAATTAAATTAAAATATCCTCCCATGTCCCCAAATCTTCTTTTTCGGGTTTGCCATGTCCAACACATTGTATCTGAGTCCGACACTGACACCCATGTTCGTGTGACACCCATGTCCGTGTCTATGCAACATAGGTTGTAAGGAATCTCTACAACTTTTCTCAATTGAATCACTTCTATTTTCAGAGAAGATCTTCTCTGATTTTCCCTTGTAGATTCAACGTTTTGTTACAATTAAGAAGATGGTGACTCTTTCTACATGCCTCAGTTCATGTCAGTTGGTATTAGATCGAGGCTTTTCTTCAGTTTAATGTCTTCCAAAGACAGATTGGGTAACCACAATTCTTCAAGTGGTGCTCCAAGGAATGAAGCCATGACAGTGGCAGCCTTCAAGGTCTGTCAGCAGGATAAACAATGATCGATATAGGAGATGCAAACATCAATTGCTCGACTGACCAATGCCTTAAAGCGTAGTTAGGTTCATGATAATGAGCAGTGTAGTCAAGGCATATAGGCGATTAGCCCCGGCTAGGCGAGGTGACGCCCAGGGGTTGCCTAGGCGATAAATTTAATATATATATCACGTATATATATTATTATATATAACATCCAAAAGACCAAAACTTCGCACCCACATTTCACAAAAATATAAAATAAAAAGTCTATTACAATCATTCATATCACATAACCAAAAACATGTTGACATAATGGAGTATTAAACACTTCACAATCTGGGCCAAATACTCAAATTCGTGTCACTGTCCATGTTACATGTATAATGTTAGGCCCTAGAGCCTAATAAATGTATTCAAAATTACAACATGACGATTAAAGATTATGGAATATAGAAATAATAAAAGAGCTTCATCATTTGAACCCAAGAAATAGTAAAGTATTTAAGAAGATTTTCATCGTGTGCTGTCCCAACAGTGTGTATTTGCCTATCTGGACTGGATTATGTGTATGTTTCAACCCTCAACCCATCTAATTTTCTTATTTCTAAATTTTGAGCTTCATATTGGCTTTAGAAAAAAAATGATATTTTTAGTGAAAAAAACGATTTAGAATCTTGTTACTTCTTTTTTACATGTTTTTTTATTTTTTTTTTCTATTTTTTGGATTTTTTTAAAGCAAAAAAAAAAAAAAAAACAACTTTTATAAGGCAAACCGCCTAAGCGATCGCCCAGATATCGAACGCCTAGGCGTCGCCTAGGCGACCGCCTAGCTATTTCCAACTGCCTAATCACCTAGTCGGGTGCCCCACCCCCAAAACGCCTAAGCGACGCCTTAACTACACTGATAATGAGTGGCATGTGGCCAACAAAGTGGCTTGTAGACCACCACCTTGTGAAGGTGAGTCTGGCGATGAAGAGGTTACTGATATGAACCTCCAACATGGAGGGGGTGCTACTAGACAAGGTTGAAACTACCAACTCATGATTAATCTTTTTTATTTCAATGTCCAGCGTCACATCGAGGACTTCTGCAATAGGCTTGTTGATGTAGAAAGGTTCTTCGATAAGATGGAGATCCCCTGAGATATAAAAAATAAATAAATAAATAAAGTTGGTGGCATAAAAACTGAAAGATGGGACTTCATCTTGGTGGGAGAAACTCCATCTTTCACAAACACGGCAAATGAAAGCATCAATACGAACCTAGCATAGAATGAGGCAATTGAAGCAATCACAACTCCTGTGTGTAGTCTATGATTAAGTGTTATTTCAGCAATACTAGAAATGTCCTCAGGGATGTACTTCACAATTATGCAGAAGATTGCTACTGCTTATCTTCACTTAATAACTTGACAACGATAGAATCACAATAAGTAGTGAGGTTCACATGCAAACTGCGCAAGGCAATCCAAGATAGGGTTTTGGTGGAAGTCGTTTAGATCTGTCAAACTAGCGAGCAAAGAAACGCAACTAAATTGACCTCCTGCAAGTGACCCAGTAGTAGGGAGGGCGCCATCCCTGTCAAATCATCAAAAGATACAACGCAGACTCTAAGAAAAGATCTTGTTCAAGTGCAAGTAAAGCCAGAGGGAGGAACGACCAATTCCAAGGATCCAAGCAAGAATTTGTACACTCCACGCTAGCCAGGCAAGTGTTATTATTGTGGCTAGGCACAGATACAATCAATATCCCAAGAACCAACGGCGAACTTGGCTACCAGCTCAGGAGAGGTAGGAGTTGAGGAGCCAATCCTTGATGAGGGAGAAGATAATTTCAAAGAAGATTGTGAAGAATGGACCTATGAATATCAAGGGGTATCCCTTGTCGTGAGGAGATTGATGTACACTCCTAAGCAAGAGGCAAACTCACAACGGCACAACATCTAAGGACGAAGTGTATAGTCAACCAGAAAGTCTGTGATTTGATCATAGATAGAGGAAGCAACAAGAATATTATGTCCAAGGCCATGGTGGACATACTAAAATTGAAGACGTAAAAAGCACCATACACAATTTGTGATGCCCCGAACCCGCGCCTAAGGAATCAAGTTCCGAGACGCGTGCCCGTTCGTCATAACCACGCATGCAGAAGACTTTACCCGCGAAAATGTGGGAATTTTGAACTTTTCTTATGAGCTTACATAAGCAATAACAACTGGTCATCACAATAACCCATCATAAGCAAATGCGTTACCTCACTGGCTATAGTAGTCCTTACTTTGGCGCCGCAACTGCGCCGGAAAACTCTCCAGACTCTATCAAGCGTAGCTTCTTGCCAATCTACAATCGCTCCAGAATCTGAAGACATAAGATGAAGGAGTGAGCTATAAAGCCCAGCAAAATCCACAGCTCATCTAAACTATTTTCCATATATTAACATTCATCAATAATGATATATTAGTACAGTACAATTCTCATATTTATAATAATATCGTAATTCGTGACTCGAGGTCACTCAGAGCTATCTCACCCTATTCGAGGTTCCCAACCTCCAAGTTGTCAAATTCATCAAGTCATTGTCCACGACACCAGGTTATCGTTTCAGATAACCGCTCACGCTTTATCCTTGAGTCCACAGACTCGATCGACTGGGCCTTCGCCCGTGTACAACCTCTATCCATGAGTCCACAGACTCAATTATCAACCAATCGGGACTTCTCCCGATTATAACCAATCATTGGGTATGTCAACCCAATTAATCCTTAAATCATCATATTCTACACATAACCCGGGTCTTCACCCGATAACTGCCAGGAACAATACTTCTGACACATCACACTCTGTCAGGAACAACACCTCTGACATATCACACTCTGTCAGGAACCACACCTCTGACACTTACTTTATATTCTCTCTATGGGAACACCGACACACACACAACCACATTTGTCAGGAAACACATCTGATCGCCAGGATACACATCTGATCAGCCAGGATACACATCTGATAGCCAGGAAACTCATCCAACTTGTCAAGAAAATGAAACTCATCTGACAAGCCAGGGACGCACCTCTGACTAACAGGAAACACCTGACCATCAGGAAACACCTGTCTATCAGGTACACATCTGACAAATCACTCTGTCAGGCATAACACCTCTGACATAATACCCTTGTCAGGAAACACATCTGATTATCAGGAACATCTGACCTGCCAGGAATAACACATCTGACATGCCAGGAACACCCATCTAATAACCAGGAAACACATCTGACATCAAATCTTGTCAGGCACAACACCTCTGACATCAAATCATGTCAGACAAAACACATCTGACATCAAATCCTGTCAGACAAAACACATCTGACCTCAAATCCTGTCAGGCAAAACACATCTGACCTCAAATCCTGTCAGGCACAACACCTCTGATATCAAATCCTGTCAGACAAAACACATCTGACATCAAATCCTGTCAGACAAAACACATCTAACATCAAATCCTGTCAGACAAAACACATCTGACATTAACCTCTGTCAGGCACAACACCTCTGACAGCTACCATCATATATCATCATAGCCTCTGTTGGGTGCATACCTGCCGACACAGGTCAATGCCCCCTCAAGGTAACATCATTGAGTTCGTAAACTCAATACATCCCTGGGTCCATAGACCCCAATCCAACCTTGAGCCCATGGCCCAATGCCGTCCTAACTCTCCCAACTATCAGTCACGGAGGAACCCGGACTCATAATAGATACCGCCTCTCCGAACCTAGCCAAAGAGGGACCACAGATGCAGTTCACGTAGATTAGGTTCTCTAACCATAGGAAATCCCCAATTATTCAAGCCTTGCTTGAATAATTGAACCAGTTGGGCCTCACGCCCGTAGACCAAGTCCGATGGTATACCGTTCCGGTGTGGAACATTACCCGGCCGATGGACCATTCCATCACCTTACCATGTCCCAACAACAGCACATCATTCACAAAGGTTGTCCCGAGGTGGGACTTTTACCAGGCCAATGGACCCTACCAATGCCTTTAAAACATCACATCATATCAGATTCGTTCCGATAGGGAACTTAACCAGGCCAATGGACCTACCATTGCCTTTAAAACATCACATCATATCAGATTCGTTCCGATAGGGAACTTAACCAGGCCAATGGACCTACCATTGCCTTAAAATAAACATCACATCATACAAGAGTAGTTCCGATAAGGAACTTAAGCAGGCCAATGGACCCTACCATTGCCTTACAATGTCAAAATCACATCATATCACACATATAGAAGCCCAGTCGGGCTCTCATAACTTCCTGCAGTCGATCACACTTCCCCTGCGATCTATCGCAAATCACACTAAGCCTAAATTCATAGCTAGGCACAGCCCGAAACCGAGGGCTCCATCCCTCTGCTCCATTTTCACTCTCATCCATCTCATCCATGCATCATTCATAAGGTCTTTGACCTTTTTTTCATCCACACATAATATTACCTAACCATTCCATGTAATTAAAGTAGCTTAAATAAGGGAAAAGAGAAGAGATGGAGAGGGATTTTAATTCTTTCGCTTTTTTTCGAGATTGTCTAGGGGCAAAACGGACACTGCCAACATGTTCGGGAAAAAGATCAACGCCCAAGGTGAAGCTCCTCGCCTTCAAACCTGATTTTTCACAAATTTATCAAACACTTAACTAATCAACCCCAGTTAAGGACCCATAAACGCATAATTTTATTCTATTAAAATTCTGGGTCATTACACAATTGGTTGGATCAAGAAGATCAGCAAAACCAAGGTACATAAAAGATGTCAAATTTCATTTTCTATTGACAAATTCTATAAGGATGAAGTTGAAGGTGATGCGGTTGACATGGAAGCCTGTCATATGTTATTTGGTAGTATGATGTCGATTCTACCCATAGAGACAAGGAAAGTGTATATGTGTTTTGCAAAAATGGTAGAAAAATTGTCTGTGCCCCTATGAGAGTGGAGAATTGGACCAAAGATTTTCAAGTGGAGGGGCAATCCCTGTTAGTGAGAGACTCTGTAAAGTAATCTAAAGAAACAGGAAGATGTATGCACTGTTGGTGAAAGGCAATGACATGGACCTTATTGGTGTTCCGAAAAGGTTAAAAAAATCGGTGTTACATGAGTTCAAGGAGATTACACCTGATGATCTTCTTGATGGACCACCCCACTATAAGGGGCATTCAACAACATATTGACCTAACCCATGTGCTAGTTTGCCTAATCGACCACATTATCATATGAACCAAAGGAGAACGAAATATTACAGGACAAGTTGAAGAATTGATTCATAAGGTACTGGTCAAAGAAATTTTGAGCTCATGCGTTGTGCCAGCCTTGCTAACGCCTACGAAAGATGGTAACACCTAAGAAAGATGGGAGTTGGTTGGTGCATGTGCATTGAAAGTAGAGCCATTAACAAAATCATTGTGAAGAACAAATTCCCTATTCCAAGATTGGATGATATGTTAGATATGCTGGAAGGGTCGACAATGTTTTCCAAATTAGATTTGAGGAGCAGGTATCACCAAATCAAAACTGGAGCATGCGATGAATGGAAAATAGCCTTTAAGATCAAGGAGAGTGTATATGAGTGGCTAGTGATGGCTTTTGGTCTTTTGAATGCCCAAGTACCTTCGACAGTTCATAAACAAGTCCTCAAGCCCTTTATTGGTCAAATTATTGTGTTTTATATAGATGATATATTAATATACAATCACGGTGAGGACCATGTTGATCACCTAAGAGAGATGCTTCTTGTGCTTAAAATGAATAAATTATACATATACCTCAAGAAGTGCAGTTTTATGACCAATGCCTTCCATTATGGGCTATGTGATTAGTTCTAAGGGCATCCACATATATGAAGAAAAGGTGAGAGCTATTAGGGAGTGGCCTACACCTGGGCATCCACATATATGAAGAAAAGGTGAGAGCCATTAGGGAGTGGACTACACCTAAAATTGTTGATAAAGTGCAGAATTTGCATGGGTTGGCAACCTTATACCAACAGTTTGTGAGAAATTTAAGTACAATTGTGGCATGCATCACAAAATGCATGAAGAAAAGATAATTTTAGTGGGCAGAAGTTGCTGAACAAAGTTTTGCGTTGATCAAAGAAAAATTACCTATTGCCCCTGTCCTATTCCTGCCAAACTTTGAGAAGTTCGAGGTGGAGTGTGATGCTCCATATGTTCGTATTGGAATTGTACTTTCCGAAGAAGGAAGTCTAGTAGCCTTTTACAACAAGAAGTTGAGTGATGTTTGTACGAAGTGTTCAACATATGAATTGGAGTTATATGCAGTAATCCAATCTCTACATCATTGGAAGCATTACCTTACATATCGAGAATTTATCCTATATAGAGATCATCAGGCTTTGAAGTATATTAACGATCAAACTAGCATGAATCGTGTACATGCCAGTCTGGCCAACAGAACAAGATGGTAGAATCACTCAACAGGAGAGCTTCTTTGCTAGTCATTATGAGCAGTGAGGTTGTCAGCTTCGAGTCTCACAAAGATTTGTATGTAGAGGATGATTATTTTTAGAATGCATGGGCCAAGTCTCTAATTGGGCCTTCAAAAGAATTGCATAAACAATGTGATTCCTCTTCAAAGGAGATCAATTGTATATTCCAAGGTGCTCTTTTTGTGTGAAGGAATAGTTATTGAGTTGCATGGAGGATTAGGTAGACACTTGGGGCGTGACAAAAAGATTAACTCTTGTGGAAAAGAGGTATTATTGGCCCCAAATGAAGAGAGATGTTGGGAAGACTGTATAGAGATGTTATATCTGCCAGATTGCTAAGGGCTAATCCCAAAATACCAATCTATACACTCCATTTTCAGTGTGCTAGAAGCAGCCTGGGAGGACTTGTCCATGGAATTCATATTGGGTCTTTTGTGGACTCAACAAGGTATGGATTCTGTATTTGTGGTTGTTAACAGATTCTCTAAAATGGCAAACTCATGTTAGAAGACAATGAACGTGACCAACATAGTAAATCTTTCTCTTCAGAGAAGTTGTGCAGCTGCACGGTGTACCCAGTAAAATTACTTCAGAAAGTGAGACAAAAAAATTTAGCCATATTTGGAGGACTCTATAGAGGCAATTGACACCACCTTGCATTATATCAGTGGATACCGAGCCTAAACAAATGGCCAAATAGAGGTGGTGAACTAAACACTGGGGAACATTGTACGGTGTTTATCTGGTTCTAAGCCAAAACAGTGGGATTTTCTTTAACACAAGCTGAGTTTGCTTTTAAAAATATGACGAATCGATCTACAAGCAAGTCTCCTTTCGAGGTTGTGTTCTTAGACATACATTGGACCTAGTTTCAAGGTTGATAAGATGGCAGAGAGGATTGTGACAATGTGTGCTGATGTTCAGAAAAAAAAAGTTCGAAGAGTCCAAAACCAAGTACAAGGCATTGAGACGCGCAATGGGAACGTACAACAAGTTGAAGAACAAGACAATAGATCCCTACCACTCATGAAGATTAATGATAATGCTTATGCTGTTGATCTTCTCTATGACATGGCAATATCACAACATCATGTCAACAGCTGACAATCATTGAACCATTTCAAGCAACATCGTCTGGTAGGTTGTCCAACGAAAAGCATGTCAAATTCATAAGAAAAGACGTCTCGAACTGGCGACAAAAGGAACTACGATAATACCCACTCCAGCTTCAAGAAACTGATCCTTTCTGGGATGAAGGCACAAAGAAACAAGGGATTTTGCAACAACTGCGACAAGAAGTTTGCCCTGCGCATCATTGCATGGCTGCTCAACAATTTTACATTCTTCATAACATCATATCTCTACATGTGGATCCAATTTTACCAACTTAACAAATTTGTAACAATAAACTTAAAAAAGTAAGCAATAAAAATCATCTTCAAACCGATACCAATTCGAACCGAAAAACTAATAAGCATCAACAACACCATGATAAGAACCATCTATGTATCGGAAACAATAAAAATTCAACATAATCATCCACCCAAACAAGAAGGGAAAAAACGAAATTGAAGAACACGGGCAGATCAGTCTGTAACGATCACAAAGGAAGTCGAAAAATTCAAAGGAAAACCAAAAAAAAGAAAACGACGAAGGTCACAAACCTCCTTGTTGGTTTGGGTTTCGACTCCATTGCAAACGCAGAGAAGTGGCATGAAATGGAGGAACCCTCTCGAAGCCGACGTTAAAGAGACCAGTCAGAAACCCACCCACGCGGTTTTTATATTATGATTTGGCGTATTTCCTTGATTGCCCTTGTGGTTTTGATTTGTTCTCAAAATACTCCCATTTTAAAAACTCTTTTGGGAATGCCCCTACATGCCAGAAGATCATTTCGACTATTTTATCCAAACCATTTGAAGGAAATGAAAGAGATTTGTCTCTCATTCATTCCTTATCAACAATAGAGAGATATATTTGTTCCCTATCAACAACGTATTACAATGAAAGAATGTCATTAACAAAAGGAGTTTGACAAATATTTCGTTACATATCGTTTCGACTAAATATGTTTTTAAGATATTTAGTTCGTCAAACCCTATTACCTATTTCTTACAAAAACATTTCTCAGCCATCTCCTCCTATTCTCAATCTCTTAGAACGAATGTTTGCATGGTGTACGTCTGAATTTGTTCTGTTAAACTACTAACAATGACTATGAAAGAACATCATTATCGGGGGAAAAAAATACCTATTTTTCGGGTTTCTTATGTTTTTTTTTTAAAATAAATTAGTTTAACCTAAAAAATAATAATTATAACCATTGCAATTATGATTTTAAACCTTAAATCCAACGTTAGATGGATTTACATGTATTTTCTTTACATTTTTTTTTTATGATTTACAGTGTGCGGTCGATACTCAATTAGTTGGGTCAATACTTCATATCGATACTAGTTGTGTTCCAAGGTTGAAGACGACCTGTATCGATATTGTCGATATGGGGTATATCAACCACTTGGTGTATCAATATGTATCGATATGCTGATATATGTGTATCGATACGAGTATCGATACGTATCAATAATGGAGACAAAAATTACGAAAGTGCCACTAGAACTGAGAAAGTGCCCCAAAAACCCTCAACTTGAAATGGAAATTTGAGCATTGGAGTACTGCTTCGGTAGTTCAACCCGGATCCGTCTCGTTGAGCTACCCTAAATTCTTATATTATAGTAATCAATCAGACTTCCGAATCAAAAGTTATGGCCAAAACAAGTTCTACCGTTGGGTATCGATATTGGTATTGAGCAGGTGTATCGACCACATGTAACAACTGATATCAATATGTATCAATCCAGCGCGCATAAAACTTCATTTTTTTTGTAATTTTTTATGACTTTTTTAAAAATCTTTATTCAAGATAATTTATACTAAAACATCCATTAAAGGAGAATAGAGTGAGGAGCTCCGTGAGATGGGAAGATGAGAAGATTGGGAAGTTTCTCCGAATGTCATATGCACGTATGTACCCTCTTTTCTTATTTTTCTTCTTCCAAAACTATTCTTTAAAGTGTTGGTGGAGTGGAGGGGTTATCGTGACCCAAAATACCCCCTGGGAGTTAGGGATACTTTGGCTCGTGATGTGCTATATCGGATATGAGGCCATCCTGTAAAATACACAAGGCAATATATAATGAAAACATAAAGTAATGCGGAAGCTTAATCATGTGCGGAAGCGTAACCCAAAATTTCATTTTTCTATATATACTCTGTATTCCAAGTTTGTACAACACAAAACCCAAAATAAAAGTAGACAGGCTTACTCATCAAAACACAAAATGTAATGTTCTATCTCTCTCTCTCTCAGTAATCACCCTGATAGGGCCAATAGTCTAATTCTCTCGCCTCCACCTAAGGCTTCGCTACCGAATCCACATATGGCTCCTCCTCGCCATAAACCTCCTCTATCCAAAGCCTTTGATCACAGATGTCAAAGGGAACCCGTGTACCTACTGACATAAATATACGGCTGAGCATGGAATACTCAGCGAACCAAACCTACTAGCTAACAATGCTATCATAATTATAATATTGTATACAAGTACGTAAGGGAATACAAACCACAAGTTCATGTTTAAAACCCCGTCATGGAAAATCTTTCATAAAACTTGTTATTTTCATGGAAAACCAATCCTCTTATGCAAGCTTATGAGTTCTTATGAAAGCTTGTGAGCCTCATGTTTTCTTATGAGTTCTTGTGAGATTTTGAGTTCTTATAACCTTTCTTGCGAGCTTATGAGCTTTCTTTCTTGTGAGCTTGTTCTTGTAAGCTTATGATCCTTGGAGACATATGCAAGATCTTAGACTTGTGAGTTTCTTATGAGTTCTTGAAAAGCCTTGCGAAACTTATGATCCGTGGAGTTTATGCAAGATCTTAGACTTGATCCTTGTGAGCATGAAGTAACCGATCTTAGAATACCAACCCAAAGTTTAGCCTTGTGAATGCTTATGCACTTATGCTTCTTTCTTATGAATGCCTTTGAAAAACTTTCTTATGATTCCTTGAAAAACATGCTTATGCCAAAACCTCGTCATGCAAAACTTATCGTGCGTGGAGTGCTTGTGAGCATTATCATATCCATGTGAAAAGTTTTAACCAATTTATACAAGGCATAATTATCATCATGGTATACTTGAGTCATTTCTAAAAACATATAACAATTTCATTTATCGCATCACATTATCAAGATCACGGCTTTTAAGTCTATTTCATCACATCATACTTAAAACATGATTTATTTGAAGGTAATAACTCTCACATATTAGTATAACCATGTTCATCCCATTTATTGGAAAACCCCCAAATCATAAACCCTTATTTTCTCATTTAATCATAATCTATTTTACCCCAAATCATATATTTACCATTTGCATCATATTAAAGCTAAAATCATAAACCCTTAGTATGATAACAAAACTAGATAGTGGTTTTACTTACATTCCATTCAAAATCATACTTTTATTAATTGCATGATAGCAAGGTTAATTAGTAGGATTACTTACTATGTTATTCAAACACCCATCTAATCATCTTTTCATTCTTTGCATAATACCAAAGTTAGATAGTAGAATCACTAACCTCTTGGATCAATTTCTTTGTAGAAGAAAGCCTTTGAGTAGAATCTCAACTTGATTGAGGAAGATCCTTTTTGAAGGAAATGATCCAAGTCCACAAGAGTTTAATAGAATCTCTGGATGTGATTCTGTCAAAAAGATATGAGACAAACTTCAAGTCATATATGAAGGCTCGAATCAAGTAAAAGAAGAAAAGATAAGCATGTTAGTTCATAAATATGAACTTTTCAAAATGGAAAAAGATGAATCAATAGGTGATATGTTTACTCGCTTTACTAACATTTTGAATGGACTAAAATCTCTTGGTAAAGTGTATTCCAATACAGAAAATGTTAGGAAAGTTCTTCACTCATTCTCAAAAAGTTGGGGTCCCAAAGTCACTGTCATCCAAGAAGCTAAGGATTTGACCAAGCTTCAAATAGATGAGCTTCTTGGATCTCTCATGAGGTCATAATGAAGGATCAAAAAGATAAGCCGAAAGCAAAAAAGGGACTTGCCCTGAAGACTACTCAAGAAAGTGATGAAGATGATGACATTGCTCTAATGGCAAGGAAGTTCAAGAAGTTCTTGAAGCACAATAAGAACTTCATGAAGAGGCCTTACAAAAGAGAATTCTCCAAAAAAATAACTAAAGGAGAATCAAGCAAGAAAGAGCGACTCATTAGCTATGAATGTAAGAAACCGGGACACATTAATACCGAGTGTCCTCAACTAAAAAAATGCCAAAAGTTCAAGAAAAAGGCAATAAAGGACTAAATATATCTTTTAAATCAAAAGTATGCATCATTAAAGACAAAGATAATATTAATACTTTGTTCATAGCTCATAGATATGAATATGTATATATAATTGATTTTGATAAACTTATTTCTCAAAACCTAATATGTTTTTCTGCTATAAATGAGACTAGTTGGCTATGGCATAGAAGATTAGGCCATGCAAGTATGGACTTGTTATCTAAACTTTCTAGGAATGAACTTGTTAAAGGTTTGCCTAAAACCAAGTTTTCAAAAGATAAAGTGTGTGATGCTTACCAACTAGGAAAACAAATCAAATCTTCTTTCAAAAAGAAACTACTAATATCAACTTCTAGGCCATTAAAATTATTACATATGGATTTGTTTGGGCCAAATGATGTTGCTAACTTAGCCAGAAAACTTTATGCTTTTATTATTGTAGATGACTATTTTAGATTCACTTGGGTGCTATTTTTATCTCATAAAAGTGAAGTGTATGTCTTGTTTGAGAAATTTTGTAAAAGAGTGCAAAATGAAAAAGACTACTCCATTAATTCAATTAGAAGTGATAGAGGTAGAAAATTCAAGAATAAAGAACTTGAATCTTTTTGTAAAGAAAATGGTTTAAACCATAACTTCTCTGCCCCTAGAACTCCTCAACAAAACGGAGTAGTTGAAAGAAAGAATAGGTTATTGCAAGAAATGGGTAGGACTATGTTAAATGAACATAAATTACCTAATTATTTGTGTGCTGAAGCCATTAATACATCTTACTATGTGATTAATAGGGTTGTTATTAGAAATAAATTAAATAAAACCCCTTATGAACTTTGGAATGGTAGATCACCCAATATTGGTTACTTCAAAGTATTTAGTTGCAAATGTTTCATTCTAAATAATAAGCCAAACTTAAAAAAATTTGAACCAAAATCTAGTGAAGGAATTTTTCTTGGTTACTCCACAAATAGTAAAGCATATAGGGTGTCTAACAAAACCTTCATAATTGTAGAAGAATCTATGCATGTAATATTTAATGAATCTAATCCATTTAAAATCAAAAGAAATGAAGATGATGATCAAATTGACAAAGTAGATAACTTATATAAAAATATAGCAAACTTGGAAATCAACAAAAAAGATAATGCAAACCAAGATAATGATGTTGATAAAACCTTAGAAGTTGAGAATTTAGATGAAAATGAAGAAGAAAATGAAATTCAACTTCCTAAGGCATAGAGATTAATCAAGGATCATCCTAAAGATCAAATACTTGGTAATATGGAACGATGTAAGAACAATAAGAAATATTTGTAATAACCTTGCATTCTTCTCTCAAATTGAACCTAAAAATGTCCTTGAAGCAATTAATGATGAATCATGGGAAATTGCTATGCAAGAGGAATTAAATCAATTTGAAAGAAATCAAGTATGAGATTTAGTGCCTAGACCTAAAAGCAAATCTATAATAGGTACTAAATGGATTTTTAGAAATAAAAATGATGAAAGTGGAAACATTGTTAAAAATAAAGCTAAACTAGTAGCTCAAGGATACAATCAAGAAGATGAGATTGATTATGATGAAACATTTGTCCCTGTTGCTAGACTTGAAGCTATTAGGATGTTGCTTGCTTATGCTAGCTTTAAAGACTTTAAACTTTATTAAATAGATGTTAAAAGTTATTTCTTGAATGGATTTATATCGGAAGAAGTCTATGTAGAACAACCTCCTTACTTTGAAAATCATAAAATGTCTAATCGTATATTCAAACTCACTAAAGCTCTTTATAGTTTAAAGCAAGCTCCGAGAGCTTAGTATGATTGACTAAGTGGCTTCCTACTTGAAAATGAGTTCTTTAGAGATAAAATAAATACTACTTTGTTTATAAAATCCAAAAATGATTATATGCTTTTAGTACAAATCTATGTTGATGACATTATTTTTCGATCTACTAATGAAACTCTTTGTCAAGAATTTGCTAAATCTATGCAAGATGAAATTGAGATGAGCATGATGGGGGAGTTGAACTTCTTCCTCGGACTTCAAATCAAGCAAATAAAGGAAGACATCTTCATAAATCAAGCCAAGTACACTAGAGAGCTACTCAAGAAGTTTGGGATGGACAACTCAAATGATGTTGATATTCTCATGAGTCCAATCACAAAGCTGGATAAAGATGAAAATGGCATAAGTGTGGAAGAAACAAAATATCAAGATATGATTGGTAGTTTATTATATTTGACTGCTAGTAGGCCTGATATTATGTTTAGTGTTTGCATGTGTGTTAGATTTCAAGCTAATCCTAAGGAATCACATATGACTGCAATTAAAAGAATTTTCAAATATTTAATTAGAACATTAAACTAGGATTATGGTACCCTAAGAACACATCACTAGAACTAGTTAGTTATTCTGATGCTGACTTTACTGGATTCAAAGTTGATCGGAAAAGCACTAGTGACACTGGTCACTTCTTAGAACACTCATTAGTTTCATGGTCATGTAAGAAACAAAACTTTGTAGCTCTATCTACAGTCGAGACTGAATATGTAGCAGCTGGGAGTTGTTATGCTCAAACATTATATATGAAACAACAACTAGAGGACTTCAATTTGTTTTATGATAAAATTCCTATTAAATATGATAACACAAATGTTATATGTATGGCAAAGAATCCAATTCAACATTCAAAAACCAAACATATTGAAATTAGATATCATTTAATAAGGGATCATGTTCAAAATGGGGATGAAATGTTGGAATTTGTTGAAACAAAGACAACTTGCAGACATATTTACTAAAACTCTCTCTTATGAAAGATTTAGTACATTAAGAAGAGAATTAGGCATGACTAGACTTGATGACATCAAATGAAAATATGTTTAACGTTGAACAAAATTGACAATACTCTATGTTGATTGATGGATTGTGTTGACTTTGTATTTCAACTTGATTTGTGGTTTTTAATGTCTTAAAATATCTCAAAACCATTAATAAAAAGGTTTAATTGCTTAAGGAATCTTTCCAGATTTTGAAATTTGGAAATTTTCAAACTTTTTGTAATGGCTCGTCAACAAGTCAGAGTATAGAATTGTACTCGTCGATGAGTGAATTGAAATTGCTGAGTTTTTCAAATTATGTGGCCACTCGGCGACGAGTCATACCTACTCGTCGACGAGTGCCCTCGAGTTTATATATAAAAACCTAATTTTTTCCCATTTTTTCACAGTTCCATCTTTCAAATCTGGTTTCCCTCGCAATCCTCAACCTTCCAATCCTCTTCCATTCTCTTCCTACCTTCTCAAAGCCATTCCATTGCCAATGGCTCCTCAAACCAAGACTCCTTCCGTGCTAAAATCGAATAAGAAGCCCACGGCAGCCGAAAAGGGAAAGAAGAAAGTTGGTGAATCCTCAAAGAGCAAAGCCACAGAGCCTTCCTAAGAAGAAATGCCAAACTTGTTCAAGACCAAAGCTGCCCAAGAGAACTAGTCGAGATACTTCATCAAAAGGGAACTGGTTTTGGGTAAAATTCCTGATTTTGATCTCTTTAAAGACATAGGTCTTGATATTATTGCTTCTAAATTCAAATCTCTTAGATGGCATAGGTTCCTTGAATTGCGTGAGCCCATGTACCCTGGTCTTGTAAAGCAATTTTATTCTCACCTAGTTTTTGATAAAACCGCCCAAAAATTCTCATCCTATGCCCATGGCAAACTCATTACTTTTAATCTATCCGACCTAAGATCAATTCTTAAATTACACAATGGGGATTTCCAGGAATACTCCACTAATCAGTGGTATCTCATGAGGGTTTCAATGTGATTGAAGCATTAAAAGTAATGTGTGTCGATAAAGACATCACTAACCTTGCCCCTCCTAAGCTCAAGGACCTAACCCTTGATGCTAGGCTTGCACACCACATCATCACTTATGATATTCTTCCCAGAGGTGGTGGCAGGGAATTCATTACATTCTTTGATGTCTTTCTTATCTGGTGCATTTTGACCACCCAAAACATTGACCTTTCTTTCATAATAGCCAATGTCATGAAGGATACTGCCAAGAAAACTTCTGGCAGATTACCCTATGGTCTGGCTCTCACCTGTTTATTCAAGCATTTTAAAATTCCTTTGGACTCATATCAGGACAAGAAATCCATTTCAGACTCTGATGTGTACTCTAAAGCTTCTATCATGAGAATGAGATACTCTTTCATAGAGTCCAGCAATGTTTGGGTCCCAAAATCCCAAACCATCCCTTCTTCTACTCTATCTGTCATTCCTGACACTTCCATTTCTACTCCTACTCCACCTTCTCACCCTTCTGTACCTTCTTCCATCTTTGATCCACTTCCTTTTATTCCATCTCCTGTCCATTCTCTCATCCTTCCCTCTTCTCTTGTAGATGAGCCAGTTCTTGCATCAGAGGCAGCAGATCAGCCAGAGATTGCCGAGACAGTTATCAAGCCAGCAGTAGAGGCTGAGGTTGAGGCTGAGCCTGACTGGGGAGACATTATGATTGATGTGGATCTCCCGGAGTCATCTCATAGACAGCATTCAGATCATGGAGATGAGCCTGAGCAGACTCTTGCATCTCCTTCTAGACCTGCTCCAGTTTCTGATGAGCTAATGAGTGTGATGGCAGCCCAAATTGCTTCTATTGCTTCAAGCATGGAGCAATTTCAGCTTGAGATGAGGCAAAGTCAGCTGCAGTTCCAGGTAGAGACTATAGAGAGACTATCTTCAGTCGAGACCTAGATGGATATGATTCAGTCTGAGTTGAAGACTAGAGAGGCAGTGCTTGAGCCTAAGTTTACTGAGATGGAGATATCTAGTGAGATTATAAAGAATAGAGTGGATTATATCATCTCATAGATAGAGAGAAAGGCAGTTGAGGCTAATGTAGTTAGTGATAGACTGACTGAGGAGATGTCCAGTGTGGGCAATGCTGTAAATGCTCAAGCCAGGTATATTCAACACATGGCTGGACTGTTGAACTCCCAGGCCCCTGAAGTTGGTGAGACTACTACCAAAGTAGATTAGCTTGTAGATGAGATGATCCTCATCAAGAAGAAACTTGAGCTAGTGTCCATTCCAAATGATGTGGACATTCCCTCTCACCCTCCTCCTCAAACTCCTCACAGTCAGCCTCAAGCAACTCCTATAGTGCATTATGCAAAGCACCTAACAGCAGAGCAACCTCAAGCCAAACCAGCTAAGCAAGTCATTTCTAGTGACTCTGAAGACCTGTCTGTGAGCGCGGGTTTCGGAGAAACCCTGGTTTGTTCTCACAGGGTGAGTTTAGAGTCGCCACCTATTCATTCGGAAGGGATAAGTCCCCGGGATTTGGATAAGGTCTGGGTCTACGGTCCGAGATTAGGGTAAGAGATTCAGTTAAGTCCAGGGAAAGGGTTAGGCACCCCGACACTTCCACTTTTCAGTGCTTCCCTACTTGCTAGGGTTAAGCCAAATTAAGCTCAGTCTTAATCAAATGCCTTAAGTACTTAAGTTAATGCTAATCTAAGAAAAAGAGAAAATCCTAGACTAGGGTCGAACCCGGGTTAGGCTGCCTATGTACTCACATAGGGGTGAGATCAGACCGAGCGTAGTTCTGGCACATGAGCCCGTGCCGAGGCTAGGTGTGTGTGTGTGTGCACTAAGGGTGCCTTAGGGGCTAACCAGGAGGCTAGGGACGGTTGACCGGGTTGGTCAAGTGCTTGGTATTGGGCCCGGTAGCCTAAGGTAAGTCCGATAGACTGGGGTTGGGCCTGGTAGGCGAAGGTGAGGCCCGGTAGGCCAATTTGGGCCCGGTAAGTCGAGATTAGGCCCAATAGGCCAAGGATGATCCCGATAGGCTAGGGTTTAGCCCGGTAGGCCGAGATTAGGCCCGATAGGCGAAGGGGTGAGGTCCGGTAGGCCCAGAGTGTCTTAACCAAGGGTTAGGGTTGCTAACTGGGTTAAGAAATGTGATTAACCATGGTTAGGGGTACTAACCATGGTTAAAAAGTATAATATTAGATTTTTTGATCTTTTTGAATTTTTTTGATTTTTTGAGATTTTTTCAGATTTTTTCGGCTGTCAAAGACTGTTTAACTACGGTTAAGGTGGGTGGTCACCATGGTTAAGGGTCTTAACCAGGGTTAAATGGCCAAGTGAGATCATTTTTGAGTTTCTCCTAATATTTTGGATTTTTTGAGTATTTTTCCAGATTTTTTTCGGTTAAAGATTTTTTAACCATGGTTAAGGGTCAAAAATGGGGTTGACTCTGATTAAGGATCTTAAACAAAACAAAAAATGTCATATGAGACATTTCTAGATTCCATGTAATATTTATGATTTTTGATGATTTTTTCAGAATTTTGCTAGGTCATGGGCTACTTAACCATGGTTAAATGTTAATCACGGGTGGGTTTAACCATGGTTAAGAGGTCGACTGAGGCAAAAGTGGGCCCAGGGTCCATGGCAGGGCCTAGACTGGCCTCCTACCCGGCCTGGGCCCCCACAAATATCAGAAATTGTAAGAAACCTAAAATTTTCATCTAATTTTTAACCATAGTTAACATGAATTTAACCATGGTTAACGAGAGAATCACGGGAATCCGAGACTACCAGTTGGTAGCCTGATATGTGGGGAATAATTTGAGCCATTGTGGGGCCCAAGGGGAGGCCGTATGTGGGCCCTACAAAGGCCCAAAGTTGCCATGTTGAAATTCACATAAAATGACGATTTTCCCAAACAGTATTTTTTTCCAAACTTTGCAGCTATTTTACCACTGATTGGCTTAACCCCTGGGGGATCCGAGACCGTGGTCGCGAAGCCTGCTATGAGGGGAACAATTTGGGCCCTTGTAGGGCCCAAGAGGAGTTCGGATGTGGGCCCCACAGAGGTGCAAAGTTGCTCCACCGCACTATTTTCTGCACTGGCGACCCCACTTTGGGGTCGATTTTACCTGGGTTAATGGCGGAATTAAGGGCTGAAATTTTACAGGGGGGTTGCCGGGTATGCGGGGAGTCTAACCATGGCCTTAGTTTTGACTGAGGCTAGGTCTAACCTGGGTTAAATCGGGGTTAAAGGTGGCTGATTGAAATTGGTTTTTTTCCAGATTTGTGAAAAAAAACTCCGTTTTTGCTTGCTGGGTGCTGTACCAATGGAGGTCTAGGGGGATTCCTCTTGGATTGAGGACCCCCTAGACCTCAGGGAAGCCTACTATGCGGTGGGGGTCGCTGTACACATGGCCACGCCTCGAGAAAAATACCCCCCCACACACCTACGAGGAAGATGAGGGGGGGTTCCGTGCTCCCATGCCACGATAAATTACTGAAAAAAAGACGAAATGGGACCCCTGGAATGGACCAGGGGTCCCTTACATTGATAAAAAAAATAGTATAAAAATAAGGAGGAGGAGTGGTCTGTATACCCTTTGCTATAGCAACAATTGCGGTGGTGGCTGCAGGTGGTGGTGGCGAGACTGGGAAAGCCTGGAGTGGCTCGAGGGAGATCCGAAGTGGAGTGGAGGGGGCCCAGGTGAAGTGGGATGAGGCCGGACCGAGTTGCTGTAAAAAAAAAAATTCTGTTTTTTTTTTTTTTGGTGATCGATGGGGATGGTGGTGGAGTGTTACAGGCTTGAGGGACGACCTAAGGATCACAGAAGGTAGGGTATGAAGACTGGAACAGAGAAGGGGTTGGCTGTAACTCTTTTTTTTTTTTTTTGAAAACTCTCACTGTCTCCCTCGTGGCTATGGTGGATGGGGTTTTTTATGGTTTGAAGAACTCCTAGGAATTCTAGGGATGATCTTAAAGGTGAGATTGGGGTGGAGCAATGGAAAATGGGGACTAAGGTAAGACTGGCCGAAGATGACTGTAAATTTTTTTTCAAAATCCTCTCTCTCAAACCGTGGCTGCTATGGTGATTTTATAGAAGAAGGGAAGGAGTTAGAGAATGGATAAGGGTGAGGGAAGGCGTGGGGGACACGGCCTGGAGCAGCAGGGTAGCAGGTTTCAGGCGGGTAGGAGTGGCAGTACTGTGCACTCGTCCCTTTGACAGGGATGATGAATAGTGTTTTTTTAATTTTTTTTTTTTTGATTTGCTTACCGGTTTTGGGCCTAGCTTCATGCGCATGGGCCAACACCCTTGTTGGCTTTGCCAAACAAGGGTTAGCACCCAAACTTTGGAAAAAAGACTTTTTTTTCTCTTTTTTTTAAAAAAATTTTTGTCTTTAGGTCGGTCCCACTCTTAAAGGCCATGGGCCTTGGGTTTTTATGATGAATTTTTTTTTATGTTTTGGACCTAGTAAATGGGCCTTGAGACCGTGGGGCTTATCCTAGGATTTAGACTAGGGCTAGGCTAAGGTTTAGGGTTTTCCTAGGGGTATTAGGGTTTGGCCGGTGATAACCATGGTTAACAGAGGGTTAACCATGGTTAAGCAGGGTGTAAAAATTGGATGCTTATAGCTACCCCTCTTTGTCGGAGGGCGCCAGGATGGCGATTGAACGGCAAAGATTGGAAACATCCGATTTTTACACCAAGATAGAGGTTAGGAATGATGCATGCTGTGTCAATGGTGATTGTGATGAAGTGATGAAGACTACTGCTAGAGGATAGCGAGTAGTAGGGGAAGAACATGAATGTAGGGATGACGTGGCCCTAAGGCACTAGCCGGAAAGAAATGTCGCTCGGAAGCAGCGAGGGGATTGACCGAAATAGTGTTTCCGGGGGGTATTAACCAAATCGATCGAGGATACATAGGGTGTCGAGAACACACAGGGTGTTGAGCATTCGAGGTGTCGACAAAGTGTGTTATGTCGACGCTCACCTAGTATGCTAAGGACACATTGGGTGTCAAAGAGGAGGACATGCAGGTGGTACGCACTGTCAAGGTATACACGGGATGTTGGGCATACGAGGTGTCGACAAAGTGTGTTATGTCGACGCTCACCTGTGATGCCTAAGACACACGGGGGTGTCACAGAGAGGACATGCAGGTGGTGTACATTATCAAGGTACACACGGGATGTCGGGCATGCGAGCTGTCGACAAAGTGTGTTATGTTGACGCTCACCTGTGATGCCCAGGACACACGGGGGTGTCACAAAGGGGACATGCTGGTGGTGTACACTGTCAAGGTACACATGGGATGTCGGGCATGCGAGGTGTCGACAAAGTGCGTTATGTCGACGCTCACCTGGGATACCCAGGACACACGGGGGGTGTCACAAAGGGGACATGTTGGTGGTGTACACTGTCAAGGTACACACGGGGTGTCGGGCATGCAAGGTGTCGATAAAGTACATTACGTCGACGCTCACCTAGGATGCACAGTACACATGGGGTGTCACAAAGGGGACATGCGGGTGGTGTACACTGTCAAGGTACACACGAGATGCCGGGCATGCGAGGTGTCGACAAAGTGCGTTATGTCGACGCTCACCTGGGATGCCCAAGACACACGGGGGTGTCAGAAAGGGGACATGTAGGTGTACACTGTCAAGGTACACACAGGATGTCGGGCATGCGAGGTGTCGACAAAGTGTGTTATGTTGACGCTCACCTGCGATGCCCAGGACACACAGGGGTGTCACTAAGGGGACATGCTGGTGGTGTACACTGTTAAGGTACACACCGGATGTCAGGTGGTGTACACTGTAAAGGTACCCTCAGAAAGTTTAAAGATTTGAGGCATGACCTGGAGGCACTAGCCGGATTGACATTGATAATGGCTGAAAGGCACTGGATTTTGATCAAGATGATTGATGCTGAGGTGCGTGACTTGATTAAGTGCATGCGGCTAAAGTGCAATGTGTTGTGCGACTTGAATGTATTGGATGAGGCTTTCACCTTTTATGCAGCTAATATGTAGCTAGGATGTATTGAGTGCAACCTGATTGTGTGCAGCTAAAGTACAATGTGAAACTTGAATGCAGCTAGCTTGAGTGCGGTGAGTGACTCGATTGAGTGTGTGCAACTAGTATGCAGCTAGATTTGAGTAGCTAGAGTGCATTATGTGCGACTCGATTGAGTGTGTGCGACTAATGTGCAGCCGAACGATTGAGTGTGTGCAATTAGTGTGCAGCTGGATTTGATTAACTAGTGTGCATTATGTGTGACTCGATTGAGTGTGTGCAACTAGTTTGCAGCTGGATTTGAATAGCTAGAGTGCATTATGTGCGACTCGATTGAATGTGTGCAACTAATGTGCAGTTGGATTTGATTAGTTAATTTGCATTATATGCGACTCGATTGAGTGTGCGCAACTAGTGTGCAGCTAGATTTGATTAGCTAGAGTGCATTATATGCGATTTGATTGAGTGTGTGCAACTACTGTGCAGCTGGATTTGATTAGCTAGAGTGCATTATGTGCGACTCGATTGAGTGTATGCAACTAGTGTGCAGCTTGACTGGATCTGTGTAGTTAGAGTGCATTATGTGCGGCTCGATTGAGTGTGTGCATCTAGTGTGCAGCTTCATTTAGTGTATGGCATGCACGACTGGACTTATGCTAATGCATGAGAGGTTTGACTAGTCCTGGTTTTCATAGTGTGGCATGTAGGTTGAAGGAGGGCTGGGTATCTGACTCGCTCTTGGAGACCAGTCCTTTGTTGTTTGAAGATTCCGGAGGCATTCGATCTTGTTCTCGCTTCTTGCTGGAACTGTGATGCATCTCGGGAGATTACTGAGTTTTGTTTGATTTTGCCAAGCCGGTGGACAAACACTTAGAGGATGATTGACCTGGTGAGTATTGCGACTCTGACGGTGATTAGGAGACGTCACAGGATTTGACAGACTCAGAAGACTTCGAGGATGGTTGATCCGACGAGAATGGGAACTCTGGTGGTGACAAGGAGACGTCACAGGATTTGACAGACTCGGGAGACTTCGAAGATGGTTAATCCGACGAGTATGGGAACTCTGGTGGTGACCAGAAGGAGACTCAGAAGTTGAATGCTTCATTTGCTTATGCGATTTAACCAAGAGATCATTTTCACATGGTGAATGGATTTTGTCTTTAGGGGAAGATTACGATGCTAAGCAAATTTATCCTGTTGTGACATTGATGAAGTTATGCTTTGCATCTTGCGGAGTCGGGCTTTGCCGGGGACCTGGGGTCGCTTTGCCAATAAGAGTTGCTCTGCCTTGCTGTTGCTAGAGATTGAGTGATCTGGCTGGGGAGAAGCTTGCTGAAAAGTAAATTGGATGCTTTTAGGCTCTTGCAGGGGAGAATGTTTATAGAGAGCAATTAAAGGCTTCAGTTAGGGATCCACTGGGGAATATGACACTATTGTGGACCACTGCTGATGATCTACTGTTTATTGGGGAATTGAGCTCTGCTGGAGGCTACTGTAGGGGGTCTGTTTCTCCAGGCTATCTGCTAGTGACTTGTGGGGTATTGTCTGGAGTTCGGCAAGCTTGATTGCTACCAGATTCTGTTGCTAAACTGCTCATCAGCTTTTTCTTCCTTTTTCACCCTTGGAATGATCAAGTCATGGGATTCGCATAACTTTTGTGCAATGAGGCCGCTGCCGGTTTTCCTCATGCCTGCGAAGCTGATAAGTTTTCTTCCATTTTTATCCCTGATCTCTAAACCAGGTCTGGGGTTCGCGTAACTTTTGCGCACCGATGCCATTTTTGGTTTTCATTGGGCCCGCGATGGTTTTGAACGGAGTTCTTTTTCTGTTGCCTTAGATATTGGTATCTTGCTTTCAGATATTTGCATGATAAGCTTCTTACACTTTCAGTCTCTAGGGGATCTAGGAAGACTTGTGATAGGATGAAACGTAGGCTGGGGGACCGAAGTTTGGGACACCCTGAGATTTTTCTTTTGCAATTACTCTTTTAGGGATCTCTTCCATTGTACTCGTTGTACTCTCCTGAGGATTTGTACTTTTGGATTTCCAGCGGAGTTTTTTTTTGGAATTTGAGAGAGGTTGTCTCTACTGGGGAGAGTTTTGAGAGAGGTTATCTTTGCTTGGGGATTTTTTTTTTTGGGAGAGATTTTCCCTGAAAGGTTTCTGTTGGGGACAGAGTCCGAAGAGGTTGTCTTTGTGGGGAGTCTTTGACTCTTGAAAATGTTTCAGCTTCTATTTTGGGTCTTCCTTTTATGGAAGTTCTTACACCCTTGAGAGTCGACTCGACTGGGGAAATTGAGATTATTTTTGCTCTGTCGGACTCTATGGGTAGAGGTTTTAGAGAGACTTTGATTCCAATGGGGATGATTTGACTCTGCATGTGGAGACTGAGGGAGGTATGATTCCTTTAATGACCGCACCTGATTTGTCAGGCTGCCTACACACCTTTTACAGGATCAGGTCATGATGTAGTTCAGACAAAAACCATAGATTGGCAAAGGATGGTGTCCTTGAAAAGGTTTTGTGAAAGAAAGGCTGTTAGGCTCAAAGGGGCTAACTAGCGAATTTCATTGATCTGTAAAGTGGGTTTACATTGAAGGGGATGAAGGGGTGCTAAAGATTGCTTCCTGTCCTTTCTCGAAGCGGCTAAAAGTGCAAGTGTTATCTGACAAGACCTTAAGCACTGTACTTTGATTTTGCCCTTTTGATTGGTCTGGGATCAGGTGGTCATTCCGATACTGCCCCTTGCTTTGTTGGGTGAGGCATTTGCCCCTAGTAAATTTGTGCAGTTTTTCCCACAGTTGTCAGTTACTTGTTCGGGTGTCAGCTATGGTTCAAGTTGCCCCATGCTCCAAGCATTGTCCTGGGGGAGCTTACGTCGGATGACCGGAGATGGGCTTGCTCCTTGCTTTTGATTGCTCCCCCTTGCCCCTGGCGTGGTGAGGTCTTGACCTTTACATTCAGGGTTGCTACCCAGCTCCGTACAGGACAAGGTTTTTGGATGAGAATTCCGCTTTTCATCGTATTTTGCTCCTGGGGATTATGAGTTTGACTATTTGTTTAGGTGATCTCTTGTTAAGGCAGATAAGCTTAGGAAGCATTCAACTATGCTACGCAAGTATGGAGATGAAACTCTTAAAAAAAGTGATTTCATTGAATTGAAAGAGTTTGACTGGACTCATACAGAGCCACTGCGGCCGACTCTTACATGAAAGAAATCCTAACTAAGACAGACTTAGACTGGGCTTGGCTCTGATCAACCGAACTCAGCATTTCGCTTTCAGGTCTCCTTCTTCAGACGAGTTGGTGAAGACACTGCTCTAGGTGGCATGAAGACGGCTTGATGAAGGGATAGAGTTTTCAGGAACTCCAGCTACCGGGCACATAATCAAGTTTGCCCTCGTTGATTAGGTCTTCAACTACATGCTTCAAAGTGATGTAGTGATCAGTAGAGTGCCCAAGGCCTTGATGAAAAGCACAGTATTCGTGCTCCTTGTAGTTGTGGTTCCATTTGGCTAAGGGTTGCAATAGGGTAGGACCACGGAGTGTGATCAATTTCTTATCAATGAGAACTGGTAGGAGTTAGCTGAGAGGAGAAGGGGTGAAATGCTTGGGTGGTGCCTTCTCTTTCTTAGGCTTGGGGAGCGGGTGAGAGGGAGGTTTCTGTGGTTGTGCCACTGGGTTGGATGCGTTTGTCTGAGAGGTAGGGGGACGAATCTGGGTTTGCCCTTGTACCACCTGGAGCTTATCGAGAGCAGTAGCCATATCATGGAGGATAGACTTGATTTCCTTGATGTCCTGCTCTTGTTGGAGAAGGGTTGTCAAGATGATTTCTTGGCTGATCGATGCTTCTCCGCGTTTCATAACCTGAGTCCTTAAGTCGCCGCCTCGGTAAGATGAGATCTGGAAAGATAGAGCGAGTCAATACCGGAGGTAAGGTATGTGAATCTAAAATGCATGAGCATGCACGGGTAAAAACCCAATGAATGAGGTGAGACTCAAAAAGAGGAAAGATTTGACCCTAAGTAGCGCTCCTGATGGGATCGAGTGAAGAATGGACATGGTCTGTGGGTTCTTGCAATTGGGTCACTTCTAGGAGTGCTGTCGACTACATGATGTGTGGGATGTCTAGACTAGGATAGATTGGGTCTTATGCTTTCTTGGGTAGGTGTAAGTGCAATGCCCTAGTAATACAGATGTAGTGGCGAGGCATGTATAAATGCCTAGTGTCATGTGCCGGTGCTGCTAGTGTAGCGTACCGATGGTGCAAGTGCAAAGTGTAGCGTACCTGTAATGTATGTGCAGTGACCCTAGCTAGTGCAAATGCAGTGGAGGATATATGGATGATACAGTAATGTCGGAGGGGCACAGTGCAGGTGTTTGTGCCTAATGTTGTGGTAGCATTGTGAATAGAGTGATTTACTGGCTAAGCATGCATGTTCATGATGCAAGGAAGAAAATACTAGAAATGATTTTGTGCGGGAAAAAGAGTACAGGACTGTGACTCAAAAAGAGAAAAAGACTCGATTCTAGGCAGGTCCGTCAGGGATCGCGAAGTCAAGTGGTCGGGGCACACCGTCTAGGCCCATGATTTACTGTTGGGGGATGTGACCGCAACCTCCATGTTCTCAATGGCTTCAACAACATTGAACATTCGGGATCCGAACTGTCTGATCAGAGCGGTCATCTCAGCCATTGCACTGTTCAGCTGCTCTTGGTAGAAGTGCAGCTGGGCCCGGATGATAATGGTTTCTCTGGTGTTGCCTCTCCGCTTCTTCTGGTACAACTGGAGTGTTTGCTTGAGATGCTCGATCTACTCCCGTATGGCCTGAGGTTTGATGTCCCGCTCTACTTCTTGTAGCCTGGATGCCTGTTGAGCTTTCCGTAGCCGCTCTCTTTCAACTGGATTTGAAGTTGTCTCTCCAAGAAGATGTCTCATTAGGGAACTACCTTTTCAGCTAAGGGTATGGTTCCATGTGATGAAGCTGAGACTGGTGGGGGTAGTTCCCTGGGTATGGGCATGCTGGATGGAATGTCAGGTTCTTCTACCCAAAGTCAGTATGCTGCATTTGTAGGTGGTCCTGATGTAAGCACAAAGTCTAGCCACTGATCTCGCCTGAAGCTTTTGCCAATCTGACTGGAATCGGCATGTGAGGCTGTCAGAGTGTACAGTGAAAGTGATCCAATCATTTCCCTGCCGGTCTATCACTGGGATATGCTGAGGGAATCCGAACTGTCGAAAGATTCGGAGTGGATTGTAGATTGCAGAGCTCGTAAGTCCGGCAAGGATCATGCATCACCTTCGGTGATGACAACACACTGCCATATGAATTCCTCCTTTGACAGGGTTTGGAGAAGCTGGTAGAGCTTTTCGATGTCTGTAGTTGCTATCGGATCTTGATTCTGAGAAATCTCCCGATATAGACTGTAGGCTTCAGGGAGGTTGATTGGTACAGTTATGATCGTAGGCAGGTGTCCTACCAACCATAGGTGCAGGAGGGATGTACTAGCATTGAAGATGTCCCTTCTACGGTCTGCTGCCTGGTTGAGAGCCCTGAGAAGCTTTGCAAGGATGACTAGTATGGTGGTTCCGGAACTGCTGGTGTTCTTGATAATTCCCACCAGTACTGACTCGATTAGTATACGACAGCTCGAGAATATCAGCTGAGATATGGCTATCAGTGTAAGGGCATTGAGACCAGGAAGTTCTGCTGTAATGGAGTCAGGGTTTCACTTGTGCTTGTACTGTTTTTTGGAAATCTGATCAAAAAGAGCCGTTATGACCGGGCTGCAAGTAGGCATGCTTGATATGCAAAAACCTAGATAGGTCTGCCTAGTATGTTATCTTGTAGCGCGGTACTATGGCTTCGCCGTCCATGTTAAACCCTAAGATGCGCTGAATCTCTTCCAATGTTGGATACAGTTCGTTATTACCAAAATGATACATCATGTGAGATGTGTTCCAACACTGGATAGTTGCGTGCATGAGGCGCGGGTCTGGTTTAACCATGGATAGGTTTAGGATAATCCTGATTTTGTAGTATTGATCTCAAGTGATACGTTGACTCGGGGTAAAGGCCTCAATTACCTTTTGGAGGTTCTGGCCACATGTCCCCTGAGAAGTCAAATGCACGGACCAGGCCGGTTGACCAATCGACTGGATTATCCCTGAAGGACCTGCCATCTAGACTCGATGTGAGTGCACTGTGTATGCAGATGAAATATGCAAAAATGATGCAATATTTTCTAGGTGTGACAAGACACATGTGTTCCGATAGGGCAGACGGACAGAGTTCCGTCATGCTTTACCCGGGTTGTTGGGAACCGGGGGCCTATCAGGTCATGGTCAGGTATAGGTCTGGTGAAGACCTAATTGACTGAGATTTGAACCTCATATGCTATGTCAGGAAGCAAGGTAGGATGTGTTTTATTACAAGCACAAATTTGGCTCATTGCATGCCCCTGATGGGTGGTTATCCGGGTAGAGTGTGCCCGGTTAGTCAACCATGACTGGAGACAGATATAGGGTGCAAGCAAGTTAGGGTTTAGAGTATCCCTCTAGGTGAGCTACTTGTAGACTATACCTTAACCTAAGCTATATGTATGCTTGCTGGGATATGCAAGTGTGTTCCTAAGGATGAGGGGTCACTCAACACTGTATATGCAACTCCCTTGAAAATGGACGATTGGTGTAAGCGGGAGCATTCAGAACCTTCCCTGAGGGTCATCACCCATCAGGCGTAATTCCGCATACCTCCAAGACGTTTAAGCTACTGACACCGATGATCATCATCCAGCGACCGTTAGCGTAATAAGCCTGTCTAATAGGTATTTGAGTTGGTTATACTACTATGGTATGAATGAGATGCACAGTACACAAATCACCAAAAAGATGTAAAATAATTAGCATTAGGTTAAATACTTAGGTAAGTGATTAATTTGAGGTTTATTTGGCATAAACCTAGGTTCCGGGTTGAACCCGATAGTCCCCAGTGGAGTCGCCAGAGCTATGAGCGTGAGTTTCGGGGAAACCCTGGTTTGTTCTCACAGGGTGAGTTTAGAGTCGCCACCTATTCATTCGGAAGGGATAAGTACCCGGGATTTGGATAAGGTCTTGGTCTACGGTCCGAGATTAGGGTAAGAGGTTCGGTTAAGTCCGGGGAAGAGGTTAGGCACCCTGGCACTTCCCATTTTCAGTGGTTCCCTACTTGCTAGGGTTAAGCCAAATTAAGCTCAGTTTTAATCAAATGTCTTAAGTACTTAAGTTAATGCTAATCTAAGAAAAAGAGAAAATCCTAGACTAGGGTCGAACCCTGGTTGGGCTGCCTATGTACTCACATAGGGGTGAGATCAGACTGAGCGTAGTTCTGGCACATGAGCCCGTGCCGAGACTAGGGGTGTGTGTGTGTACACCAAGGGTGGCTTAGGGGCTAACCGGAAGGGTAGGGGTGGTTGACCGGGTTGGTCAAGTACTTGGTATTGGGCCCGGTAGCCTAAGGTAAGTCCGATAGACTGGGGTTGGGCCTGGTAGGCCGAGGGTGAGGCCCGGTAGGCTAGTTTGGGCCTAGTAGGCCGAGATTCGGCCCGATAGGCCAAGGATGAGCCCGATAGGCTAGGGTTTGGCCCGATAAGTCGAGATTAGGCCCGGTAGGCCAAGGGGTGAGGTCCGGTAGGCCTAGGGTGTCTTAACCAAGGGTTAGGATTGCTAACTGGGGTTAAGAAAGGTGATTAATTATGGTTAGGGGTGCTAACCATGGTTAAAAAGTCCAATATCAAATTTTTTGATCTTTTTGAATTTTTTCAGATTTTTTTGACGGTCAAAGACTGTTTAACTACAGTTAAGGTGGGTGGTCACTATGGTTAAGGGTCTTAACCAAGGTTAAATGGCCAAGTGAGATCATTTTTGAGTTTCTCCTAATAATTTGGATTTTTTGAACATTTTTCCAGATTTTTTCCGGTTAAAGATTTTTTAACCATGGTTAAGGGTCAAAAATGGGGTTGACTCTGATTAAGGGTCTTGAATAAAAACAAAAAATGTCACATGAGACATTTCTGGATTCCATGAAATATTTATGATTTTTTGATGATTTTTTCAGAATTTTACTAGGTCATGGGCCGCTTAACCATGGTTAAATGTTAACCACGGGTGGGTTTAACCATGGTTAAGGGGTCGACTGAGGCAAAAGTGGGCCCAGGATCCATGGCAGGGCCTAGACTGGCCTCCTACCCGGCCTGGGCCCCCACAAATATCAGAAATTGCAAAACCCAAAATTTCCATCAAATTTTTAACCATACTTAACATGAATTTAATCATGGTTAACGAAGGAATTGCGGGAATCCGAGACTAGCAGTGGGTAGCCTGATATGTGGGAAACAATTTGAGCCCTTGTGGGGCCCAAGGGGAGGCCGTATGTGGGCCCTACAAAGGCCCAAAGTTACCCCGTTGAAATTCACATAAAATGACGATTTCCCCAAACAGTATTTTTTTCCAAACTTTGCGGCTATTGTACCGCTGATTGGCTTAACCCCGGGAGATTCGAGACCATGGTCGTGAAGCCTACTATGAGGGGAACAATTTGGGCCCTTGTGGGGCCCAAGAGGAGTTCGGATGTGGGCCCCACAGAGGTACAAAGTTGCTCCGCCGCACTATTTTCTGCACAGGCGACCCCACTTTGGGGTCGATTTTACCTGGGTTAATGGCGGAATTAAGGGCTGAAATTTTGCAGGGGGATTGCCTGGTATGTGGGCAGTCTAACCATGGCCTCAGTTTTGATTGAGGCCGGGTCTAACCTGGGTTAAACCAGGGTTAAAGGTGGCTGCCTGAAATTTTTTTTTTTCTAGATTTTTTAAAAAAAACTCCGTTTTTGCTTGCTGGGTGCTATACAAATGGAGGTTTAGGGGGATTCCTCCTGGATTGAGGACCCCCCAGACCTCAGGGAAGCCTGCTATGCGATGGGGGTGGCTGTACATGTGGCCACGCTTCGAGAAAAACACCCCCTCACACACCTACTAGGAAGATGAGGGGGGTTCCGTGCTCCCATGCCATGATAAATTACTGAAAAAGTGATGAAATGGGACCCCTGGAATGGACCATGGGTCCCTTACATTGATAAAAAAAACAGTAAAAAATGGAGGGGGAGTGGTCTGTATACCCTTTGCTATAGCAACAGTAGCGGTGGTGGCTGCAGGTGGTGGTGGCGAGGCTGGGAAAGCCTAGAGTGGCTCGAGAGAGATCCGAAGTGGAGTGGAGGGGGCCCAGGTGAAGTGGGATGAGGCCGGACCGAGTTGCTGTAAAAAAAAAAAATTTGTCTTTTTTTTTTTTGCGATCGATGGGGATGGTGGTGGAGTGTTACAGGCTTGAGGGACGGCCTAGGGATCACAGAAGGTTGGGTATGAAGACTGGAACAGAGAGGGGGTTGGGTGTAACTCTTTTTTTTTTTTTTTTTAAACTCGCACTGTCTCCCTCGTGGCTATGGTGGATGGGGTTTTTTATGGTTTGAAGAACTCCTAGGAATTCTAGGGATGATCTTAAAGGTGAGATTGGGGTAGAGCAAGGGAAAATGGGGACTAAGGTAAGGCTGGCCGAAGATGACTGTAATTTTCTTTTCAAAATCCTCTCTCTCAAACCGTGGCTGCTGTGGTGATTTTATAGAAGAAGGGAAGGAGTTGGAGAATGGATAATGGTGAGGGAAGGTGTGGGGGACACGGCCTGGAGCGGCAGGGCAGCAGGTTTCAGGAGGGCAGGAGTGGCAACACTGTGCACTCGTCCCTTTGACAGGGACGATGAATAGTGTTTTTAAAATTATATATATATTTTTTATTTGCTTACTGGTTTTGGGCCTTGCTTCATGCGCATGGGCCAACACCCTTGTTGGGTTTGCCAAACAAGGGTTGGCACCCAAACTTTGGAAAAAAGTCTTTTTTTTTCTCTTTTTTTAAATTTTTTTTCTTTAGGTGGGTCCCACTCTAAAAGGCCATGGGCCTTGGGTTTTTATGATGATTTTTTTTTTATGTTTTGGACCTAGCAAATGGGCATTGAGCCCGTGGGGCTTATCCTAAGGTTTAGACTAGGGCTAGGCTAAGGTTTAGGGTTTTCCTAGGGATACTAGGGTTTGGCCGGTGATAACCATGGTTAACAGGGGGTTAACCATAGTTAAGCAGGGTGTAAAAATTGGGTGCTTACATTCTCCATGCAAGACTGCCAAGCCCAAGAAACCAACTTCCAGGCCTGACAGGCCTATCAAGAGATAGAAGATTTGATGAAGATTTTTTTACTGTTTTTGTATCTCTTTTTCTTCTTTTTGGTTGGATGTAATGCCTGATCTTTCATGTATTTTTGGTGCTATATATGACATTGCATTCTCTTGTCCCATCATCTCTTTTCTACTTATCTTGTTTCCTTTATAAATTTTTTTCATGATGCCAAGGGGGAGAAAATGTGAATTCTATGAGAGAATGAATTCAAGAGAATTGATATAACCTTCTTTGTGGAACTTCTCTTGGTTCCAAATTTAAGTTAACAACTATTAAATCACAGACCTTCTTTGTGAAACTTCTCTTGGTTCAACTTGTGTGTTGTTAATCAATTTTAACTTAAAATCTTATTCATGGAACTTCTCTTGATTTCATAATTCAAATCTAAATATTTTTTAATGATTCTTGAATGATCTTGCAAATGCTCTAAATTTCATTAATAATCTGAAATTCGTTTCTATATAATGCACATGTTGAGGAGGAGCTATCCTTATAATTCTAGAATTTATATACTGAGAGGGAGCTCATCCCAAGTCATTCATATTATTATGTCATCATAAAAAATGGGAGATTGTTAGCTTCAAGGTTACAACTCTAAGTACCCTTACCAGTTTCAATGATAACACAATAATGGAATGAACTTTATGATACTAATTCTTCCATTTAAGATGTGAAATTTCAGAGTATTAAGATTAACTTTCAAGTCATGGAGAATTGAAGAAGTCAACCATTCAAGGTGATCATCAAGGTCAAAGTTCAAGTGCTAGTTCTTCAAAGGAAAAAGCTTCAAGAGCTCAAGACATTCCATGAAGATCTATCAAGAGTGAAGCTCATCAAATCAATAATGAAGATCATCTCTCAATGAAGACTAGTGTCTTAGTTAAAAAATGTCTAGGACCTTGTAAAAGTCCTCAAGACATTGGAAAAGAATTGTTCAAAGATTATCTAGATAGACCCTAGGAGACCTAGTATAATTTGGACATCAATCTAAGGCCTTAAAAATGATTAAAATAATGTTGCTTAAGGATCCTAGCATATTTCCCATTGAATTGGTCTCATTAAGATGAGTTTACTAAAAAAATTCAGTGAATTCGTCGGCAAGTAAAAGGGACTCATTGACGAGTGGAAGAACAGAAATGAAGCAATTGTTTCTATCTCCACTCGTCAACGACTCAAGCCTAATTTTCTCTCACTCGTCGGCGAGTGCCTGCGGGAAAAACGTATAATGGCTAGTTTTCAACGGCTAACTCGCATTAAATGTCACCCCCAACAGCCATATTGATTGCTCAACTATAAATAGAGTTGATTTATGAACTAAACAATGATTCCTAAGAGACTCTAACACTGTTTTATCATTCATACATTATTCTCTTACTTCAAGCAATCAATACTCTATTTTTGCATTGAATATCTTGAAACTCAATCCCTCATTCTTTGAGCATTCAATTCCAATCAATCTTGAGAGATTGTAAGCTTTATTTCCATTTTTATCTAGCTCAATTAGGAGCTTTCAATTCGGATTTTAAATCCACTCAATTTTTTGTAAAAGCTGAAATTCAAGAATTAGGGATTCTTGCATCATTTGAGAAGAGTGTCTTCTTGTATCCAAGAGAGGGATTTTCTTGAAAATGTTATTTCTTAGCCTGTTAAAAGGATTGCAAGAGGTTCTTCCTGAGCCTGAAAAAGGATTGTAAAGGCTTGCTCTCTGTTCGGAAAGCAGAGTAAGATTAGTGAATTATGTGAAAATATATAAAGCGGGAAGCTTAAAAGCGGGGACGTAGGCAAGTTGCTGAACTTGATAACGTCTGGTGTCTGGTATCTTTATCTCTCTCTCTCTATCCTTTTTATCTCTGATTAATTTTTGGTAGTAGTAGTGATTAATTTATAATTCCGCAAAAATCAATTAGCTTAAATTTTAAATTGTCATAAACCCTATTCACCCCCCCCCCCTCTAGGGTCCATTATCTGGGCATCACCCACTAGGCGAATTAGAAAGCCCATAAACTTTGTCGAAATAGAGTCACAGCCTAGAACCAGAGATTCAGTCCGTCCAGAGAAAGAAGACAGTCTGTTCAAAGAGGAAGAAGACCTCCATACCCAGTCCACCAGAGAAGGTCGAACCATAGACCTGTTCGTGATTCAGATTGGACTAGATCCAATTGAATAGAACAATTTGTAATTCCAAAAATGGTTAATCACAGATTGGTACTACCTATAGCCTAATCATGGTGGCAAGCCCGAAAGGGTTAACCTTTGGTAGTCTATACGATTGACCTACTCAAACAATCAGTCTAATTGTTTAGTCCTTGGATTAAATCAAATTAACAGATCAACATGAGATGACTAAATCAAACCGCCTAATGTTGTCCTAAGGGACCCCTCTAATAGAAAGTCTAACCGGTTGGTCTACAGACTAAACCAATTTGATTGAGATGGTCCAAATGGACTCAACCAACTGGACCATTCCATTCCATATACCGTTCTGCTGCCAAAATTATGGCAGAAAATTGTATGGTTGGCCTAAACTGTTGATTAAAACAAATTAATGATTTATTGGTTTTTTGTTAAGTTAAATAAAATGTATTTAACTTATGATTTAATTGAATTTCAATTAAATGATTGTTTTAATTAAACAAAGTGTTTAATTAGTTGGACTGATTTCTAAAATGATTTTATGGACTAAAAATTATGTTTCAATGTTACAGATTAATTATTTTTATTGAAATGAATTTTTCATAAATTCAATTAATCTATTGTGGAATTTTATTAATTTAATGAATTTTAAATTAATAATTCAGGCATATTTTAAAAGAGGTTTGATGCACCACAATCCGTCGAGTAATGTAAACTTGTTGAGATTGATCGGTTGAATCCGAGTTGATCAGTTGTATCCCGGAGATAAGGCTACTCTTTCCTTGCACACGGGATGCTTCGACTATCTTCAAGAAAAACTCTCTTTCGAGCATCTCTCAACTTGCATAATTTAATTTTATATAAATGTTTATATATTATTTATTATTCAATTGTATATTTGTCTAACTTGTTCAGAGTTTATAAAAGGAAAACACACCTACACACTCGGTAGTCACACACTGGCTTGCTCATACGTGAGGAATCACCCTACCACTCACCTCCAAACCACTCACCTCCAAAAGGGTACTGACCTCGAAGAGGGAGTGTGGTACCTTATGTACGTGAGCAAACAACTTAAGGAATTTTTGATGAAAGGTAAACACCCACAATCACACTCGCCAAGTACATGAGGAAACTTCTACCAAAAAAAAAAAAAAAAAAAGTATATGAGGAAACTTCGATAGTCATAATGTGGACCGTGAGTGGCACATGTCACAACACGTATGGTAGGCTGTTCCTGAATCCTGAGTCCTGACTCAGTACGAGTCGTTAAAATTTTCAATTTTCAAGTGGGTGGTTGGTGCATGCGGAATAGTTAACCTGTTTTGTCGACGTAAAGAAGTGGCCGATAGGTGTAATAGTGAAATTGGGATTTTAACAGGGACAAAACCGTAACTTCATTCACCTGCGTTTCCACCATGAAAAGGGTCTTTTATTAGAGACAGAATTCCTCTCCCTTTAATCCTCTAAGAAGAAGCAGTTGCAGAAAAAAAGAAAAAAAAGAAAAGGAAAAGCTTCAAAGCAACAAAAATAAAATAAAAAGTTTCAACTTCAGACCCTTCCAGTTGAGTTTCGTACAGATTTTCTGCTCTCTTTCCAAGTTTTTGTTCTTTCATAACTTTTTAATGATTGTATAATCTTCTCGTTGGCTCAGAGCTCTCTTCAATTTCATATATTTCAGAAGCTTTCAATCGAATTATTATTATTTTTTAATTTTAATTTTTAATATTATGGCGGGAATAGCTGAATTGGCGGGAACCAGGATTGGATTGTGAGATTCTGAGAGGTGGGTTTTGGTTATTGATGGCTGCAAGTGCAAACCCATCTGGGAATCAAGATGGAAGCCATGGTCCTTCTTCATTCAATGGCGCTGCCGGTGCCGGAAACCCTAGTAACGGAAATTCTGCGCCGGTGTCGGAGAACTCGACCTCGGTGCATGTGTTGAAGCACAATCCAGGTCTCTCTGGAGAATGGACGGCGGACGAACAGTCGATCTTGGAAGAAGGGCTTACAACGTGAGTTTGTGTTTTAAAAAAAAATTATCTGTTTTTGGTTTCTTGATTCTGGGGTCTGTTGGGATTTTTGAATTTTGATGAAATAATGACCCCCTTTTTGATTTTTTTTGATATTATTGTTTTGGTTACTTTCCTGTTGGATATTTGATTGAATTATTAATACTTTCAGTCATTTTTTTTTTCAATTATCATGACAGATTTGTGGTTTTAGTTAATCGTTGCATGCTCTGATTTGTCATGTATATGTATTGATTCTCGGTCTGTAGACATTCAAATTCCCATGCAAAATTTTTTCTACTTTTGTTTTTATTTTGCTTTAATTTCTAACATATTTGGTCTAAGTTGAAGAAATTGTTTATCTTTTTCCTTGTATTGTGTTGTATGGTTTCTTTACCCCTTGTTTGTTTGCGAGAATATATGTAAAAACAGATTTTTGTTTTTTTGTGTCCCTAATACAAGTCTTAGTTGTATTTTTTTTTTCTATCTTTTCACCTATATTCTCGGCAACCAAACGGGGGTTAGGGTTAAATTCTGTTAAATATGGTTCTTAGATGTCAATTTTTTGCGTATCTATTTTAAATTTCTAGTCAGATTTTTGCACTTTCTGTTGATCCAATTATACTGTGCAGTAAATATATATTTTTTTTGGAAAAAAAATTGTCTTTTTTAGTTAGAATATATAGGTTTCTGAGCGTGTAATGAAATATGCGTGTCGGGATCACGACCACCTGCTCGAATTGGACAAATTTTCTCCATCTTTATTGAAGGAACAAATTTTTAATGTTACTATACAGTTGTTAATTCTTTTCCGGTAGTACAACTCATTATTTAGTAGGAGAGAAAGAAGATAAATACTACAACACTACAGCAAGCTGATTCCGATATGCTTTTAGATGTCAAATTCTAATACCCCGCCAAATTCTGGTGTGACACCTGTTGATTTCCATATGTTTTTATTTCCTTAAGTGTATGACATAAATTAGTATCTACCAAGATTATGATCCTACCTTTTCTAATAAACTGTTTTCGTACGGCAAGTGTAAACATTGTAACATGTAGCCTCTCGCTCTGTTTATTGTCTATGTTACAACTCATAGGAATTTACACCACTATATCTTATATACAAAAGTTGGAACATCTGGCAATTTTTGCATGTGCTACTGATAAGAGATAGAGGAGCCCAGAATAGTTCTTCCTCCTTTTTACGATATTTTCTAGAAAAAAGAGAGGATAAATCCTGGCTCTTCATTTTCTGTAGGCTTTTCTCTTTAACAACTATTAAAATTTAAAACAATTCCTTATCTCTCATTGGATTTGCTTAAGCCCAAATATTTTTCATTAAAAACAGTGTCTCACTATAATTAGATATCTTTCTTACTGAGAATGTCTTCGACACAAGGAAAGATTGCATAATGAATAAATGGTTTGCATTTAGGGGTGTAATAGACCAACTGTTTAATGGTATTCAATTAGTTGGTTTCATACATAAAATACAGTTTGATTAGATTTCTATAATAATCTGTTTAGTAGGCTTTATGGACCAACTATAACCTTTTTTTTTTTCGTGGAGAATGTGATGACAACCATTATAATCATTTACGTACAATTGGTTTGTATAAGAGTTCTAGTGGGACACATTTGATCCATTGCATCGCATGTGTTGACTTCTAGCAACTCATTACAATCTTTATTAATGTATAGAGGACTGATTTTATCTCATGTGATTTACAATATACTGTCAAAATTTGGATCCTATTTTTGATGGTGCACTGAATCTGACTCCCAGTAGCCTTCTCAAATTCGTAAACTCGTCCATATCAGTGTAAAATGGTTGTGTTTGAAATAGTGTAGTTAAAGCATCTAGGTGATTCCTTGGCGATAGGGATTCCCTAGAAGTTGCGTAGGCGATGCGCAAATGCTTAGGTGAACTGATATTTACTTTATTTATGGAGATTATAAAAGTTAAAGATATTCATATGAAATAATGATTAAAAATGAGAAATATACATATATAAAATCAAAATGTAACTTAAAAATAAATAAATAAAGAGCATAGTTTGGAGAAATGGGGAAAAGAGAGCTAGATGCAAACCTCTAGACAAGTACTGTCATGTAAAAAATGCTACATTTTCTAATTTTATATGCCATTTTTTTTTGCTTTTGTATATAGAGCAATGCTAGGTCCACTCTCCGGTCGTCCACTCTCCCCTATTTTTATACAAGACAAAATAGTATGACACTTTTTTGTGGGTCCCACCACATTTATTTTGCTTCTTGTATAAAAATAGTAAAAACTACCGGAAAGTGGACCTAGCATTGCTCTTTGTATATACCACCTAACTATACATGGGTGGTGGGCACTTTTGTTACCCTGCTTTATTGCTCCAGAGAAGGCCTAGGTATCACTAGGCGGCTCATCTTAACGAAGGCCCTCCTTGACCTGATTAGGCAATAGGGGTCCTGGCCAGGCAAGGCAGTGGCCTAGGCGACATTTTCACTACACTAGTTTGAGTAGAAGGGTGTAAATTGTTTTTTGAATGAAAGATCTATTGCATGAAATGGGACTTTCTTCTTTAAAATACTTTTTATTTATTTCACAATGATATTGGTTCGAGGAACTTCTATAACCAAATGATCAATATTCATGCGTCAATGTTCCTTTGTTCTTTTTTTTTTCTTTTTCTTTGGTGTGGGTGTGGGTGTGGGTGTGGGGTGGGGTTGTTTAAGATGTAGATTGTCGAGCTCAAAGTACTGGTTGCCATGCGTTAAGATTTGAATTCTGGGCGCTTGCTTTCCTCTTAAAATGAAGTCGAACTTGATTTTCTAGTCAACAAGGATAGGAATTTTTTTCTTTTGGTTGGATGTAGGTTCCTGATCCCTTGGGTGGGTCTCCATTGGGTTGCAGGGAAGAGGGATAGGAGGACCTTGGAGGGCTAAGCAATCTTCGTCACTATCAAGATATCAAGATGTCATCATTTCAAAGATTATGGTGTACTAGAGTTGACACTTGGCAGAAGCCACAGAACAGGCTAGCTTTTCATCCATGAACCATGATTGGTCATAACTCATAAGGAGATGGAGGCTAGAAGTTTTTCCAAAAAAATTTAGCTCTGGACAAGCTGCCTTGCTCCAGGGCCTTTGGTATCGGCTGTATGCTGCGAATAGCCTGTCCAAGTTGACGTGGGCTGAGTATATTCTATTTCTAAGGGATTGCAGGCCATTGGTACTGGGGGGGGGGGGGGGGGGGATGGCAGTCTATACGCAAGAAACAAAAAGAGAAACTAGGGGAGGTTCTGGGAAATCCTTGTTTGCTCCTGAACATTAGATTTTGAACTGTTCCTTTTCTTGACCTGTTCTTGGTTTCTGGATTTTGGACTGTTGGGATCTGAAAATTTTGATGGAATATTGAGTACTTTGGTTTTTCTTTTTGATATTATTTTTTGGGTTTTTTTTCTCTGTTGGAAATTTGATTTAATTGTGATTTTTTTGTCATTTCTTTCAAATGTCAGGTGCAATTTGTGGTTTAGTTAATCCTTGCATGCTCCGACTTGTCATCTATATGTCTTGATTGTCGGTCTTTAGACATTCAAACTCTCATTAATTTTTTTTAAAAAATTTTGTTCTTCTTTTGCTTTATTGTTTAACTTATTTGGTTTAAGTCATGAAAATTGTTTATTTTTCCTCGTATTGTGTTGCAGGGTTTCCTTATGATAAATCTGTTAAATATGTAGTCTTCCATTTCAAATTTTTTGCTTGTTTGTTCTCTAATACTTTTGGCTCTTTCTGTATATATAATAATTCAATCATATTTTCTGTAAAATGAAATTCATCTTTTTAGATAGTTTAGATGAGCCTGTATAATGAAATATGCCCGTTGATAACACAATCACCTGCTTAAATTGGACAATTGTTCTCCATATTTTGGAGAAAAAAAAAGCATTAATGTTACTATGATCGTGAATTCTTTCGCGGTAGAACAAGTCATTATTTAGTAGAGAAGAAAGACGGCAAGTGCTACAACACTACTTATGGTGATTGACAAGATTGTTGAGGATAGTTAAAGATGCAGGAAAATGAAGTGCACAGTAACATTCTAGTTTGTGACTTCTAAATGAATGAAGTACCCATGTCGATGCATGCTAGTTTTTTCCTTTTAGATGTCAGATTCTGGTACCCCACCGAATTCCGTGTGACAACTGTTGAATTCCATATGTTTTTCTATCTGTACTTGGATGACATAAATTAATATTTACCAAGATGACATAAATTAATATTTACCAAGATCATGCTCTATCTTTCCTTCTAAAATGTTCCCATTCAGCAAATCTAACACTATATTCGTGTAAGCTCTGCCTGTAGGCACATGTTAAAGATTATAAGATATTCCATTATATCCTATCTTATATGCAAAAGTTATATATAATCGATAAGGCGAAAAGAAAGAGTGTTTTTTTTTTTGCATTTATAATGTTTGTAAACAAAGTTCCAAAAATTAATGTTTGTAAAGAAAGAGCATCCTCCACTTTGAAAGTGGTTTCTGTGTAACTATGCCGAGAACTTCGCTGGGACACAACTGATCTGGAATCTAGTCATCTCTCTGGGGACTCACCCTATACCAAGGCTCATAACTCTCTTCTCCTTTTCTCTTCTTTCTTTGAATTCACAATCATATATTAGACGTTCAATATAGTTAAGGATGATAAAAACTCCGCTCTCTAAAATCCGTGGCATTATTTTTATTTTTACTATTGTTCATATCTAATCAACTAGCTAGTTTTTTCATTATGTCTATATTTTACCTTGTAGTTCAGGCTGGTCCAAACATTGCAGCAGTGCACATTTAACTTAAATTGTGACATAACACACTCTACAGATATGCCTCGGAATCAAACATAGTTCGGTATGCAAAAATTGCCATGCAGTTACAAGACAAGACAGTCCGGGATGTGGCATTGCGTTGTAGGTGGATGACTGTAAGTTCGTTGCTTTCCATTACTACTTGTGTAAGCTTGCTTTCTTATTAATAATACATTGTTTTGGTTCTCCAGTTCTTGGAGTTCTCTACACCTATGAGCAAACACAATTACTCCAATAATCTATGAAACTTCAGAGAATCTATTGTCTGAGTTACTGTCTGTAAAGGTAGTATTGGTACTTGTGGACCCATGCGGGGTGTCAGGATCCATCATTTGATGGTTCTCGCCCTTGAGATCCCCTAGTTCAGAAGCCCGGATATTTGGAACAGTCCTATGTATCACATTCTTTTGGATATGGGAAAAAAATTGCATGGTCCATGTGAATGCTAGTAATTGGATATTCAGGTGGGGACCCTGACCCTGTATTTGAGGACGTATCAGAATATTCCATTTGTAGATTTTAATTAATTTGTATAATTCACCGACTGTAGATTGAGCTTTCTTTTGCAATCCACTTTATTTATATGTCAAGAAAAATAGAACACCTTTCATATTTCATGAAGGTTGGTCCACCACTGCACAAGCTAATGGTATGCAAGCCAAGTTCTTTCAATCCTTTTGTGTCCCTGAAATTTAAATCTTCTTATAGACAAGCGAACTTGATCACTATGAACTTATAAACATAGAGAACTTATTGGTTCCGATACCATCCAACTCACGAGAACTTGATATGGATTTGCCCTACTTGATGTTAGCTACCTTTTTTAAAGGTGTGGTGATGGATTTTCTCAAAATGACGTTATCTACCTTTTTATCCATAAAAGTGAAGTGACATAATTTCGTTCAATTCTAACACCATTGATATTAGGTCAGATGGTGCTAGAGTCCCCAATACAAGAAATTGCAATATTTATTAAAATCTGAATAATAGTGATCTGAGTGGAAAAGATAATTACAAATCACAACAAGTGCACCTTTTATTTTACCTTATTTATTTTTTAGTGTGGAATTGCGAATCAGGATGTGTGATGCCGACCCAAATATTTGGGATAAGGCATTGATGATGATTTCTTATTTATTTATTGTTCTTGGGATCTGTATTGGCAAATAACGCTTACAGATACAAAACCTTACATCTCTGTGCCCTTGTCTAATTATCCTTTATTTGTCCTTCGAAGTGTATGCCACTAGCTAAGTTGGTAAACCCTGTTTTGATACCACCATAGCACAGGCTTGGTAATGAAACCTAGATTTATTAACAGCCAACCTGCTTGCCTTTGAGGAGAAAAATAAAATACCAGTTGATTGGTTTCTTTTTTCTCAAGGATGATAACATTTGTTGGAGAAATAAAACGATTAATAATGTGAAGGGAACCCTTCTGAATAGTTTCCCGGGAAATGAAAATAGATGGCAATAGGGCGGGTTTGGGCCAGGACGTCCCCAACCCCACCTCTAATGGGAGCCTACTGGTTGGGTGACCCCATCCCCGTTTATCAAAGCCCTTCTCAGTTCCGTCCTCGTTCCGCCTCGTCTTGTTAAGCACTAATCGGGGCAAGTCGGTTCATATTTCATATTATACGTAAGATATTAAGGTAATTTTAGGATAAAATTGGCATTTAATTTATAAACATGGCGACTTAATTAAATCCATCCCCGGCCCGAACCTGGGTCGGGTTTACCCATCATTCCCATCCCCACCACTACCCCGTTTATGAACCTCCTAAACCCATCCCAATAGGGTTGGGGCAGGGTGGGTTACCCGATTAACCAGGCCCGTTGCCAACCATACTTCTGAACGGTCTCTGGAAGGAGCTCCCTACATATCTAAAGAAGTAGGTGAAAGATGTATTTTTGTTTAATATTGCTTATAGGAAAATCCTAACTGCAGTAAGGATCTAAACTGAAAATTTGTTAATTTAGTCGTGAGACTCTTGTATATTGTTCTTATCTAGAGAGTTAACAGATATTTGTTCATAGTTCTGAGGTGGTTGTTCCGATCACAGATTCTAATCTTTGTTCTCCACTTTTTAGTTGGGGAAATAGGGTTCTCTTTTAACTCTCCCACGGTCAACTTATTTTTTATAATTTCTCACCTTCCACCCAATTATCAGCGATTACAGAAGATGAAATAATATAGCAAAAGAGTAACAGTTACCATGGAAAATAAATAAAATGAAAAGAAAGGGAATTAGCAGTATTGAGGTTCATGAAAAAATTCTTTTAACTTTAGTGCTGTTTCTAATACTTAATGAATGACAAGTTATATTTAATTGATCAATCTGACTTCATTTCTTTCTTCAGAAAAAGGAAAGTGGCAAGAGAAGGAAAGAGGATCATAATTTAACGAGGAAAAACAAAGATAAAAAGGTATGGTCTACAGATGTTTCCATGCTAATTTAGGTCTGGTTTCATGGTCCTTGTTAGTCACACTAGGAATCAACTATGCTTTGCGTTTGTGCACACTTACATGTGCATTTGCTTATGCCTGTTTCTCTCCATGATTAATTCCCTCAGTTGCAAATTAATTATATTCTCAATTAAAAATTTCATTATCCAGATGATATACGTAGAAGAAGAAAAACTGAAAACCCACTTACATCTCTCTCTCTCTCTCTCTCTCTCTGAGGGCCGTCACTGGAGGGAGGGAGGCATAATTTATCATTGAGGAAGGGAATCTGACTAAAATTTTTTTCATCTTTGTAGTGTTAGCTATGTCGGATGAGAATATTTCTTGCATCTCGTTATTTATACGAGAATGATGTGTATGGAATTTCGGATATAAAAGGTTCTAGTAGTTATTCAAACCGAAGTTTGAAATTGAAATTAATTCAGGATTCGTTAGTAATTATGTGTCCTGCATCACTACATCTGTAGCTGCAAAATTGATGTTCTTCTATGGATGCAGTATTTTTTGATATGTATGTATGTATGTATATATATAATCTTTTGGTTTGTTTAACATGTAATAGACGTAATAGGCTAATAGCATAACATCAACAACCCGATGTATTTGTTTCTGACCACCTACAATTGTCATCACTTGTGTATTGCACTATTGCATTTAGAAAGTTGCATGGGTCACCCCTGAAGTTGATTGTGGAAATAGTTTAGTAAATGATGTTGATGAGGAGGAAGCCCCGATAGCAAGGGCATATTAGGAATTAACGAACGGGGCAGCAAAAGGCTGCTCACTAACTTTATCTTTTATTGGTCACTAAATGCTCTTTATTGAGTCATATATTACTATCATAGAAAACTCCATATCAGTGTTGTAATAGGAATTTGTTCTCTTATATATATATATATTAATGTTTTAAAAATCATGTGAGGCTAATGCATCTAGGCTCAAGGAAAATTCCATGAGGCTCAACTTTGGGGCTTACGCATCAAAGTGTGAGGCTCATGCCTCAAAGTGTGAGTCTCACATGAGGCACACATCTCATGCCTTGAGGCTTACTTTATGCTTGAGGTGCACCCCTCATACTTTGACAAAAATAGGGTTCCAGACATAACCTAGACTTAATTTTTTTCCTTTTTAATTTCATTTTTCTGACTTATTGGCAACTCTATGTTGGAATGCAATATACAACACAAGAATTGATGACTGAACATCATCTGGCTTTCAATGTATATATTAGCAAAAAAATAAATTGAAGTTACAGTGTTTGCTTGTCTATCTTAAATTTAATTTTCTTATATCTGCTGGTTTAATAGTTGTGTACTTAAATATACATATATGGATATAAGGCCTTAAGGTTCAAATCTAGGTTTTACGGATTAGGGTTTTGGAGAAAGAGAAGACAAAGAACAAGAAGAAAGAAGGATTAAGGAAAATTAGAGAGAGTTAATGATTTCTCTCTAACAACTTTATTATATACTAAAGAGAAATACATGAAGTACCTAGACCACCCTTAATACAGTATAAGTATTTAAGTATTCTAACCCTCCTCCTCAAGTTGGTGCAAAGATATCAATCATGCCCAACTTGCCAACAATACTACGAAAAGAAGAACTACCAAGTTCCTTAGTTAAAAGTTAAAACATATCTCAACTGATCTTCAGACACAAATGGAGTACAAATGTAACCTGCATTCAGCTTCTCTATGATGAAGTGACGATCAACTTCAATGTGCTTACTGCTTAGTTATAGGGTGATTCACCTAAAAGGTCATGCTTTGCATTTTTATTACCTAAAAGGGCATGCTTTTAACATATTTATCAAAAAAGGCATACTTTGTATTTTTATTACCTAATAGGGTATGCTTTTGACATATTAACCCCTTAGTTACGCTATAAAACCCAAAACGGATAAGGGTAATATTGGAGTACAAACCTTATTTGGTAAAACTTTTCAAACCATGTCCTTTTAGGTGATATTTTTTATTTAGGGTGACTAATCGGTACTTATCTCTTAGTTATATCATGTTGCACTAGGTTGTGAGCAATGTTAATCTCCGCCTTATTATCGCAATACAAACTCATATTATCACTAGTAGGAAGTCTAATCTTAGACAAGAGTAATCGAAGCCAAAGAAGTTCGCATATTCCATGTGCTATGGCTCTAAACTTTGCTTTAGCACTAGACCGTGCAATTACATGTTTTATTTTTCCGTGTTACAAGATTGCCTCCTACTAGGGTGCAGTACCTTGAAATAGAGCGCCTCTCTGAAATTGAGCCAGTCCAATCTGCATCAGTGAGACTTCAACTCTTAGGTTGCTAGAACGAGCATGCATCAAACCTTTTCCAAGAGAGGACTTTAAATACTGGAGAATTCTATTCATTGCATTTAGATGTCCAGTAGACGGTGCATGCACGAATTGACTAACTACATCGACTGCATCTCTGGCCTCGTAAGAAAGAGATAGATGAGCCAGCCAACAAGTCGCTAATACCTCCCTGCATCTAATATGCACTCCCCACTATCTTCACTACTTTGTGGTTGGTATCGATGGGTGTATCACATAGCTTGCAACCCATCATACTTGTCTCTTCTAGGAGATCAAGAACCCCGTGAAACGAATATACTCTTTTTAGACCTTGCAACTTAAATCCTAAGTATATACTTTAGCTGACCGAGACCCTTGATCTCAAACTTTGTCACTAACTTTCTCTTCAGTTAACCTTATTTCATCCACATCATTCCTTGTCAGTACAATATCATCCAACGATCAAGATACTCACCTTCTAGCGAGACTACTTGATAAAGAATGTTGTGGTCTGCTTGACTTTGCTTGTAGTCATTCTTCACCATAGCTAGGAATGGCAATGGGGCGGGGTGGGGGCGGTTTTCTACCAACCCAGCCCTGCCCCGATTATAAAGCCGCCCCGCCCCCGACTGGGGCATACATATGGTGAAACTGCCCCTGCCCCGCTTATAAAATCCCCACCCCGGCCCGCTTGCCCTTTTAAAAAAAAAAAAAAATAATATATATATATATATATATATATATATTTATATATTTAAAAAAAAAAAAAAAAAAAAAAAATATATATATATATATATATATATATATATATAAAATGCAGGCGGGGCGGGGCACCGTAGCGGGGTATACTAAAACCGCCCCCGCCCCGCCCCCGAGTTGGGTCTTATTTTTTTATACCATCCCCGCCCCGCCTCTGATTTTTTTGAAAAAAAACCGCCCCTATAGTGGTGGGGCGGGTCAAATTGCCATCCCTAACCATAGCATTATGGAACCACTCAAACCAAGCTCTATGTGACTGTTTCAAGCCATACAAAGCCTTCTTTAACTTGCACACCTTTTCTTTAACCGAGGAACATGTAAGATTGGAAGGTGGTAACACTTACACTTCTTCCTCCAATTTATCATGTAGGAAAGCATTCTTCACATCAAGCTAGAATGAAGGCTAATCTTGGTTGGTTGCTAGCTTGCAAGAGATAAAAGAATTCTCACAGAGTTCATTTTGGCTACTAGAGCAAACGTCTCCTTGTAATCAATGCCATAAGTCTTTGTATATCCCTTCACTACAAGACAAGTCTCGTATCTTTTCACTGACCCATCTAAGTGAGCGGTGTTTTACTGTAAACACCCACCTTCACCCTACAAGTCTCTTTCCTCTTGGTAAGTCAATAATATTCCAGGTATTACTCTTTTCAAGAGAAAACATTTCTTCTTCCATTGCCTATCGCACTTTGGTTGTGAAAGTTCATTTTCTACACTGCGAGGAACAGACACAGAAGACAAAGCCAAGGCATAAAAACGATACGAGAAAGACATAGGATAATAGAAAACAAAATTAGAGATGGGATGTTGAGTACAAGACTTAATACCTTTCCTAAGAGCAATTAGTAAATCAGAGTCAACAATTTCACAAATAGAAAGAAAGATATTACCTGGATCTGATGAGACTTCTTGGTGGGGCTCATGAGGCATGAGGGCCTTCAGTAGTACCTTTCTTCCTTCTTGCATACGCTTGCAATTCTTTTTCCTTCTCATTTGGGATTTCACACTCTTCTTTTCTATCAGTACCACCACCCTTATCCCCTTCTACACTCTCCATTATGTGACCATTGTAAAAAAATGTGAGAAGAGACAAGAATAATAAGGGAAGGCATCTCTCTTTATGCACTCTCCCCTTGAAGAGAAGTGTTACTGTTAGAGAAACAAGGAGTAGACTCAAAAAACGTAACATCTATAAAAACAAAGGATTTACGGGAAGGAGGATGATAACATTTAAACCTCTTCTGAGTAGGTGTATATCCAAGAAAATACAACGAAGAGCCTTAGGATCAAGTTTAGTATGATCATAATGACTTATGTGAACAAAACAAACACGTCCAAAAAATCTCGGTGAAAAAGGAAACAAAGAGGTAGAAGGAGATAACACATTAATAGGAGTCCTGAAATCCAAGATTCTTGAGGTCATACGATTAATAAAAAAAACAATCAACACGACATCATACAAAAAAACTTTAGTCACATTCATGGTAAACATAATAGTGCAAGTGAATTCTAAAAAATGCCAGTTTTCCACTTAGTCACCCTATTTTGTTGGGGGGTACCAGCACATGAGGTTTGATGAACGATTCCATCAGACTCAAAATAAGATTTTAAACTCCCAGACACATATTCCTCCCATTGTCAGATCAAAAAACTTATACTTTAGCATCAAATTGAGTTGCTATGATTGTGTGAATGGATTGAAGAACATAGCATACATCACTTTTAGATTTAAGCATGTAAACTCATGTTAGCATGAGAAAACTCATCTACAAAAGTAACAAAACACTGAAAGCCACATAGAGAAGCAACTGGGGATGGACCCCACACATCAAAGTGCACAGTAGGAAGGGTGAATTACATTTATTTCCACTAGAAGGATAAGAAGTTTGACAATGTTTTGCAAACTCACAAGCAAGGTTCTGAACGTCGATATCGCTCGACATGTCGAGTCGCGGAAAAAAGATATATCGGAAGATCGGTGATTTTTAAAAAAAATTTACAAAAAATAGGGCAAAACATGGAATTTTGTAATGAAACTTCAAGAAATGTTAAAATAGATGTTAATACACCCTTTAGAATAAAAACATTTAAAAAAACAACAATGTACATAAGAGATGCAATGAGAAGAGAGCAAAGATGTGCGTTGACGAGTGACGATAATCTATGATTGATTCATGTTTATTCATTTCTCAATATGATGTGCTCTTACTTCTATGTTAATTGTAATATAATCAATTTTACTTTAGTTGAACAAATATGTAAGCATTTTGGGGACATGTTAATTTAAAAAAATCTAAAAACCAAGGTCAGATGCTTTAACCCTAAAGGTTAATGAATCTTAACCACAGTTAAAGGGAGTTACAAGGTGGCATGTTTATTTTTTTTAATTTTTAAAAATTAAAGTTAGATGCTTTAACCTTAAAGGTTAGTGAATCTTAACCATAGTTAAAAGGGAGTTAAGTGGGACACCCCTTTAACTTTGGTTAAGATTCATTAACCCTTAGGATTAAAGGCTTAAAACATTTAACCTTAGTTTTTAGAAAAAAAAGTTAATTACAAGGGTTAAAACTTGTTAACCATAGTTCAAGACTAGTTAAAGGGGGCTTTGTGAGGTTATGAAATATCTTAAGGGTATAATAGTAATTTTACTAACCGTGATAACGAAAAGTCTAACGAAACAAGGTTAGGTTCAAGTGGGAACAATGTTGAGTTAATTTGAAAATCTGTTATTCATAACAGTGTATTTGCAAATTATGAACAAGTAAGGGCCTTAAATGCAAAAACCCAACATTTAAAGTACCAAACCCCTCACCTTCAGATTCGATAGAGTAAAACAAACAGAAAGAAAAAAAAATCTGCAGACAGAGCTCGGAAAGAGGAAGAGCTAAAGAGGGGAGAGGCATTACCTCGGTTTCGGCGGCTCAGGTTGCAATCGACAACGGAAAATGGCGACGACGATGACAACGCTTCACTCTCACAGTCACAGGTATGTTATATGTACCCTGGCTCTTCCCTCTTCTTTGATTCTTTCTTCTCTACTCAAAAATTTCAATACTTTTTCTTTTTTTTTTCCTTCTAAATCAAAGATTCAATTCAATTTTTTTACAAATTTGCAAAACCCACTAAGAAAAAGGGTTTCACATGTTTCAGTAGATTTCAGTGATATATCGACGATATATCGGCGATATATTGTCGATATATCACGACATCATGTAAATTTTTCCTTACATCATGTAGTTGCATCGGTCACATCGATACCGACAAATATCAGTGATATATCGCCGATTTTGTCAAAATTTCGAACCTTGCTCACAAGTTTGACACTAAATGGAAGAAACAAAACTAGAAAGAGTTAACAAAGGAAATAAATGTCTAAGAAGAAAAAAAGACGGGTGGCCGAGACACCTGTGCCACTGTAACAACTCCTACTGGCTAGTGTAGTCAAGGTGTCCAGGCGATGCCTAGGCATTTAGGCCTGGCTAGGCGACTTCCAAGCGACGCCTAAGCGATAAAAATAATTAAATTATATTTATATATATTAAATATATGTTTCTGTAATATTAATATGTACACATATTATATAAACAATAGATATATAATTAGTTTGAAGTTTTCTAACTTTTAAGGTGATTTTGAGTGTTGACTTTGGATGTTGTCTTTAAAGTTTAAATGCATCACCTATATCTAAGATAGTGCTTTTAGACTTTAAAAGAGAGTTTTAAAATAGGGTCTAAGAGTCTAAATGATGGTTTTAAAAGAGGGTTTTAAAATAGGAAATGTTTAACATCACGCTGCATTCCACTGTAGTGGAATGTGCGGTCCGCATTGGTCCATGTCCCCCCTTTTTAACACCCATCAGTTGTGGTTAAGATTCACTCACCCCTAGGGTTAAGCAATCTAACCATAATTTTTGAAAATAAAAAACAAAAATATTAACCTTAATTTTCTTAAGCTTAACCATAGTTAAAGGGGTATTAAAAGGGGACACACGGACACAACATTGACTACATAGTCAAATGCGTGGTGGGCTTATCACTGCCCTTTTAAAATATGGTTTAAAAGAGAGTTTTAAATGAGTTTTTAAAATAGGGTTTTAAAGGAGGGTTGAAAAGAGGGTTTTAAAATAGGTTTATAGAACAAAAAAGTATGGACCGCCTAGGTGACCGCCTAGCGCCTAGTTGCCTAGGCGGTCGCCAGTGACTTTCGGCCACCTAGAGGGGCGCGTAGGCGGTTGAGGCCCAAAAAGCCTAGGTGACACCTTGACTACACTACTACTGGCTACTAGCTACTAATGCTCCAAACACCGTGGGAAATTTTCTGGACTGATGAAGCAACTCGGGATAAAGGGTTTACCAGATATATTCATCGCTCTTCATGTCTCATTTTAGTTGTGCTTCTCATTTGTAACTAGCCCCAGGATCATACAATCTCAATCCAAGCCATTAGCTTGGTCACCATGGCAACTAACATGGTGTCAAAATCCAATTCACGTTCATTCCTTCAGTGCTGTGTCCGACCAAAATTACCTGTAAAACTGAAGGAATCATAAGAAAATAAAATAGATGAATCATAATCTTAAGTTCCATATAATCAAAAAATTAGCAGCTCAAAAAGAAATTACTTTCTCATTCTTCGTCAAGGCCGACATGAAGTCAAAAGTGTGTTATCGAGCGCATTCCTCCATTTCAGAGCTCCATTCGTTGTATCGTTTGTGTGTTGAAGATGAAACATACTTGAGTCAAATTTACATCAGTCCAAGAGAACTCTCTTTTCTTCATCTTTGTCGCAAGAGAAAGACAAGGCATTGCAGAAGCTTCAGGATCCCTTGCTGTTTGAGAGAGTGGCAGAGGCAAAGTTAGAGTTTTATTCTTTGAGAATGAGAAGTTAGGGTTTACTTTAGTCTTTACTTATATACTTGATTTATTATATATTATATTTATAATTGATAATACGTTGATCTGAGCCTCGAGCCGAATTAAAGGCTTGATCAAAAAGCCGAATAAAAAAGGCATGGCTCGAGCTTGGCTTGATTAAAATTCCGAGTAATAGGAATAGGCCAGTCAAGTATAGCCTTTACCTTGTCTGGATCCGCTTCAACATCCTTTGAAGATACAACAAAACCAAGTAAAAATAAAACAGACTCATGAAAGAGAACTTCTTCAAGTTGACATAGAGTTTCTCTTGACGTAGAACTCTCATCACTTGTTGAAGGTGAAGAATATGCTCTTCCTTGGTCTTACTGTATATGTCATCAAAGTAAATAACTAGAAATTTACCAATGAAGGGCTGGAATACATGATTCATTACTCGCCTAAAAGTGCTTGGAGCGTTGGTAAGACCGAAAGGTATAAACGCCACTCATAAAGTCCATCCTTAGTTTTGAAGGCCGTCTTCCACTCCCCCTTCCCCCCGTCTGATAACCACTTTGGAGGTCGATCTTGGAAAATTTAGAAGTTCCTGATATCATGTCCAACATATCATCAAGGTGTGGAATTGGAAATCGATATTTGACTGTAATTTTGTAATTTTGTTGATGGTGTGGCTCTCAACGCACATCCTCCAACTCCCATCCTTCTTGAGTGTAAGGATGGAACTGCACAAGGACAAGGACTTAGACTTTCACGAAAAAAGTCCTTTGTAGCAACGCATCTACTTGCCTTCTTATTGCAGTGTTCTCCATCGGGTTCTTGCGATAGGCGGGAAAATTAGGCAAAAAAGAACCCAGCTCTAAGTCAGTGGCATGCTGCACATCATGCATGGGGGGAAATTCATGAGGTAAATCAGCTGGAATCACATCTGCAAAATCAAACAGTAGCTGGTTGACTTCTTGTGACTTCTCAATAGTTGGTTCCTTCACTTTGTCACCAAGACAAAAACGACTCTATTCTCCTTACTTTCAGCTTCTAATTGCTTCTTAGTAAGAAGATGCAAAGCCTTCTTCTTTGGTTCAACACCCTTGGAATCACCCTTCTTGCACTTTTTAAGTTCACCAACATTCATAGGCTTTAAAATAATTTGTTTCCCCTTGTACAAGAAGTAATACGTGTTTGCTTTCCCATTATGATACCCATCTTGGTCATATAACCACGATCGGCCAAGTAAAATGTGGGTAACACTCATGGGAATATCATCACACCAAACAGAATCATCCACCAATTCCAAATGAAATTAAACAACATTGAGTTACCGGAATTGTAGTTTTGTTCACCCATGCAACTTTGTAGGGACGTTGGTGTTGCTTCGCCTTCAATTGTTGACGTTCAACGGGGGTTTGTGAGAGAACATTCATGATGCTCCCTCCATCAATAATCAACTTGCGCACCTTTTTTTTCACAATTATCTAGAGTGGAAAATTGCAGTCCAACACTAAACCTCATTTTCCTCTCCTTTAGGATTTGTTAAAATACATCTCACCACATTAAGGAAGTGTCCACATCTTCATCGGAGTCCTCTTCAGAATAAGTACCATCCACAGGATCACATTCTTCATCTTCTGCATTAGTATCAAGACCTTGTTCAATCCTAACATGTAGATTCCTCTTCAGGCATTGATACACTTAGTGTCCCCTCTCATGACATTAATAAAAACCGCCATCTGTGCTGCCCCACCTTGTATACTCGGATATTCTTGCTTTCCCTTTCAGATCAGCAGTTTGTGTTGGTCTAGATCCCCTAGACTTTAATGAGTTAGCATTAGTAGTTGCTGGCCTAGAAGTTCTACCCGAATCAGAAGCTTTCCTGGCTGCTGTCTCCCCAGCTTGAGACCCTAATCTTCATGTGAATGGAGGCTTCAAATACCGCTCTATTACCATTGCCAATTGGAATGCTTGTTCGACACTATAAAGCTGGTGAGGAAGGATCTCTCTTCTAATTTCAGCCCGTTGTCCCATTTTAAAATGAGAAAGTGTTTGGCGCGGATCTCAGTCACCTCACAGCAGGTATTAAACTCCTCATACTTCTTCATATACTCCGCTACGGTCATGCTTCCTTGCTGAAGAGTGACCAACTGATCATATAGTCTTTCATGATAATTGAGAGGCAAATACTTCTCTCTCAATTTCATCTTCATCTCCATCTCCATCTCCTCCCAGTTAATGATAGGATGCTGCCCCAACATCCGTAGTTGTCCTTCAATACTAGTTCACTAAATTTTAGCTGTCCTACAATCTTTATATTGGCAAACCTAACATTTTGATCATCCGTCATCTCATACCACTCAAAATAGTGTTCCATGGAAGCATGCCAATTGGAGGAAGCTTGAGGGTCTATCCTTCCATCAAAATCAGACCTTTTTAGTAATGTCCCCCGCAAAATCAAACTGATTGGGACTAACTTGCTCCATCATATCATGTGCCAGATCAATAAGGGACTCTGGATGTAGTGTTGTTGCTCGTGCAATCCTAGGGTTTTGCCTAGGATATTGAAGAGGCTGATGTTCCACATTTTGTTCGTTGTTGGCAGCTCTTCATTCACCATTATTCAGCTGTCCAGAGTATCTTCATGCACTTCATCTACTGAATTTTCAGTGGGCTGATAGTTGCGAGTCTCTAGTGTTGTGGAAATATTTTCAATAGCAACTCGTCCTGCTGGATATCATTCAACTTTCCTCTAAAAGTTCTACCACTATGAGTAGACATGGCTGAACCAAGGCTCTAATACCAAACTGATGTAGGACCTTAAGAGGAAAAATAAGGTTTTCTAAGTTCTAGTGTTGAGGAAATATTTAAAGATGGAATAAGGAAGAATCTAGGGTTTGGATATAAGAACAAATCATTGATGTTGGTCAATAGATATCTTTCATTCCAAACTCAAAGATTAACAGCAAAAATTAAGAGGAATTAATGGTAGAGAAGAAGAAGAGATATATCTATTGGAATCACACCTAGGGTTTCTTGAAGCTTCACACACCCTAGAGGGAAAAAACAAACTGCTTTCTATTCTATTCTGTCCTGGGAAAAACACAAAACAGGACTTATATAGTGTTCTATATGTCTAACCCTAATTTTGTCTTGTAAATTAAAATAAAATAGAAATGAGTAAACTACTATTACATAAAAAAGAGAGAAAGCTAACAGTTGGATTCCCCAATTAATCCAGCTGTCCACTATTATTTGCAATGCCTAAACTACCCATGTGGACCCCCTACTAAGAAAGCTCTCATGTGTCCCCTACTTCATTATTGTCCCACCAAATCAAAGTTTGGGCATGACTATTCAGCCCATTACTCCGCTTCTTGTAAACTTTAAAGGGTTGTGATTGATCCCTATCACTGTAACTATGGACCGTGGGACAATGGGAATGGGATGGAAGTTGCTGCATGATACATAAAAACTCAGGCAATTCCTAGTTGTTCAGGTCACGTCTTAGCCTAGGACACGAGACCACCCCACCCTCACTTGACTTGAAACAATTTGCTACCGAGGCCTCCCTATCGCTAGCAGGTGAGAAGATGTTCTTGATAACGTCTTTCAAACTCGACCCACACCACACATCCTGCCAAAACCTCACCTTGGACCCTCTGCCTATTTTGAAGCTGGTGTGAGGAGTCGGCAAACTTGCCAAAGCCGCGATTTCTTTCCACAGCCCCACCCTATGGGGGCCCCTCACCTACCTCGGAAACCAACCAGAAGAATTCCTGTATTTGAGCTCGATCACGTTATGCCACAGGCTACTCCTCTTTTCCCTTAAGTGCCAAACCCATTTGCCTAGTAATGACTTAATCACCCCACCAAAGATGTCAAGTTCAGGCCACCGTCCTGCAAATGAACTTGGTCCCAGGCTACTAAATGGCATCCACTAAATTCATCTTGGTTCTTGTTAGAACCCAATGTGATTTTTCCCTCTAAAAACTAGAAAGAAGAGGTAAACATCCATTGCCTTTCTCTTTCTTTTATTTCCTATTCTTATTATATTTTACAGTACCTCTCATTATGTATTAAATGAATTGAGATTTTTAAGACATGATGGGCTATGTTGGTTTTCCGTGAACTTAATTGGGTTCCTTCTTATGTATTTCTTTGTTTATTAATTAATTTATTTTTATGGTTTCATGAACTGTAATATTGATATCTGTTTCCACTTTTAGTTTATAGATTGGTTATCACATCTGAAATTCAGATCATGATATACTCTAATCTTATTTATGTTTTCCTAAAATTGTGTTGAATATGACTTGCTCATGTTGTTAATGTTGGTTTTATGATGAGTTAACGGTAATGTTAAATATGATCTCTACTGTTCTTAATGCTTTTTTCATAAATTTGGTGGCCTTAGTATTCCTGAGATATGACTGAATGAAATTAGTTAGCATTTTGCAATAAGTGTGAAAATTGAGGTAAATTCACCTTCATAAGGTTGGGAAATAAGTATTTTCTTTATCCTGGTTTTTTTTTTTCATCATGTTTATCTTTTTTGTTCATTTGCTTTTCTTTTCTTCTGTACAAGTACAACATAGAGTGCTTCATTTGTAAAATTGGAAGTATTCTTCTCTTCAGAGAAAATATCGTAAGATTGCATACAACATAGACTACCCAATGTTTGGGTACTTAAATATTCTTCATGGCGTTTCTCTACCATCTTGTCTAGATTTTTAACAGCTATTAAATGGGATTTGAGCTTTTTTGTTGGGTTTTTCTAAGATTTTGATCTTTCAATTAGGTATTGTCCTTTCATTTTTAAAGCCACCCAATGGGGGGGGGGGGGTTAGGCACCCGTTTTTTAATAGGAAATTAAGGATACAAAAGAGGGGGCCATGAAGCCTTTCCTTATTAAAAAACAAGACAGAAAAACTAGGAAAATGACAAAAAGACCAGCCCTGCCCAATACATAATACCCTCGGGCTTCAACTGGAATATCATTTCTAGTCCTGGTCATTTCATCATGTTTGGCCTTGGAAGCATGGTCTGCAATGGCATCTTGAACTTTGTTACTCTCTTTGTATATATGAGAAAAATTAACTCGAACAGATCAGTCCTTCCCAACACTTAGTACCCTTGGGCTTCAACTGGAATATCATTTATAGTCCTGATTGTTCCATGATGTCTAACCTTGGAAGCATGGTCAGCAAGAACATCTGCAACATGGTTTATCCCTTTGAATATGTGAGAATAATTAATTTGAAAGCCATGAGAAAGACTTTATCCTATTGCATCAGTACCAAACAACCCAGGGGGCTGTTTAAACAGTCGAAGGCATCCACAGGGATTCTTGAGATAGTTCCAAAGACAAGATTATGAATATTCAGCTTCCAGCAATAGAAGTAAATTAAAGGAATTTAAAAATATAAGGTCGAATTGTGAACCTTTAGGTCCAATTCAACTTCCAGAGCATTTCTAATTTCTTGAGACCAATTCATGGATGCAAATGGTTGTTTCGAGTTGATAAGTGCAAACAAGCACATATAAAAAAAAGAGAAAATTAAAAACTAATGCGGAGATGTAACAGCTCAAGCTCTACATGTTAGAGTATATATTAGAGAATTTGGAGCAGAAGTGCGCTTCGAGTGGAATAATCTGGCTTCTAAGCCCTCTTTCTTGTTCCTGTTTCTTCCATTTTTTAACCAATTCTTTGAAACTCCATACCTATCTTCTCCAAGAATTTACCCAATTTCCGAAAAAGCATTGCTTGGTTGCACAATCTTAGGCTAGAAGAAAGCCTTAGAGTGGTCTGATTGAATCACCTGCATGAGTTCAACACACTCGATTTGAATCTATGTGTGCCCAAGCATTGGTATCATTGTTTTCTATGTCTGAAGAAATTCCTACATCTTTAACTATGTTTGACTGAATTTCTATTCTGTGAACCGTGTGATTGCTAAGTCAAAGGAGATCGAAAATATCCATGCGGAAGACCCTAATAACGGTCTACATAGGCATGCCTAAAGTCATGGAAGTTTGGCACACACCACACACCCGTAAGGTTCTGGGATTGATATATTCAGTATGGTTATATTACATGCCCAAAATAAGATTGGTGATTCCTTCAATATTTTTTATTTTTCTTCCCTCTGTTGTGAAAATAGACTGAAAATTATTTCTGTGAAGCATGCTGGTTAAACGAATAGTAGATCTAAAGTCTCCATTACAAATACACTAATTATGGTCACCTAAATGGCTCAATCCATAGCAGTATGGCACACCAGCAAGGATCTTGGACTGATATATTCAATTTGGTTATCACCTGTCCAAAATAAGATTATTAATTCCTTCTAGTACTTTCATTTTTTTTCCAGTTTTTGTTGGGAAACTAGACTAAATGTAATTTTTTTTTTCATATCCATATTTCTTGAAATTCCATAAGCTCATAAAATATTTTTGACATTTATTTTTCAGGAAAAAGTTATGGATCCTTCAGCAAAATCATCGTCTCACATAGCAGCCCGGCCCAATGTTCCTCCATATGCTCTGCCGATGATCCCTATGGACAATGATGACGGCATCTCGTATAATGGTTGGTTAATGCTCTTCTTGTTATTTACCAATTAGGTACCCAAGGCTATATTAATTAGTGTTATGCTAGAGCCTAGATGTCATGACAGTTATCTATCTCCATGTTCATATGTGCATCAGTTCATGTGTGCATGTGTGTGATCTGCAAGCAGGCAGAGCAGCATGCAGTTGACTCTTGGGCCAGACCTGTGATTTTTGTACTTGTAAAATTAGTTATGCAGAGTCTAGAATGGCCATCTTATGCTATCTCTATATTCATCTGAGAAAATACACAACTTAAGATGATAGCCAGGAAATCTTATGTTCTTTTGACTGATATGGATACTCTTGCATTGATGACTGTATGGGACATGAGTCTATTGAAGAATTAGCTATGCTAGTAAACAGTTACTCTCTCATGCTATCTTTCTGGTCATCTGAGAAAATATGGAGGACAAGGAAATATTATTAAGCGGAAATCCGATTTCTTGTGACTTTCTTGTATTGGGGACTATAAGGGACATGTGGAACAGGGGAAGCTAACTTTCAATGGTTCCCAGCTAGGTGATCTCTTATAGAAAATCAACTTGACCAGATGTAGAAACCATCAGATTAGTATTCTTTCCTAAGACCATTCGCCTTTTGCTTTTCCTGAATCCAAGGATTTAAAAACTTGGTTTTGGGGTGCATAACACCCCCTCTGTCGCAACCATTAAGTAAAAGTTAAACACACAAGATTGATGATAAAGTACCTAATCAGACATACAAATAACAATAACCAACTCTAATTGACACAAACAGTGCAGGCTGCCTATATCCAACCCCATAACAATATCCATCCATATAGTCTGAAGGAGTCAAATAATTTGAAGACCACTCCCTCCCCTAACTCAGTTGGGCCCTGATCCATTGTTTCCTCCCAATCAAAGTCTCTTTCCTCACCAGCCTCTGCATCATATATATGTACTATAACATCAGCACCTCCCACTTCCAAGGTTTTTAATAACGTTTTCGATTTATGTAACGTGTCTTACCGAAACCTTTACATAATGCAATGGTGTAACGGTTTCGTCCGTCGCGGCTAGAACCCATAATGTCTCACCATTTTGTAGATAAAAATTAAGAAAAATGTTATGTTAAGAAAAATTGTTTAAATTTAATAAGAAAATAAAAGCATCGACTCTAAATGGATATTATGCATAAAAATACTAATTTATCAAGTTTGATTAACACAATGAGATAAAAATACATAATCCAAATCATCATAAATATATTGATTTCATTTGAAATCATGAATCTATATTCTAAACTTGCTAATATAAATGACTTATGCACATTGATTGAAAAAAATTAAGAACTAATTATAAAGGCTCCAAAGTGATTTTTTCCCAAAAGTGGGTTATGAAGATTCAAATCATTGATTCATAGCATAAATCTAGTTTTTGATCTAAAAAAACAATGGAGTTGTTATATGTAGCTTGAGAGGGGGGAGAAAGTGAAAATTTCAAAAGAAGTTAGACAGAATGAGTTTCTAAAATTTATGCCGACAATGGAGGTATACTACTGTTACTATCAACTAGGGGTAGCTCTTCATTAACATTCTCCCCCTGAAAAAACCCAGAGAAAAGAGGAACAAGCTCAAAGAAGGGTACATCTTTTAGATATAATCCGCTTACCTATCAAAGGATCAAAACACTTAAACCTTTTTGGGTGAAAGAGTACCCCCAAAAATACATATTTGATGGACTTAGGATCCAACTTAGAACGATTTCAACCCAAGATGTGGAGAAAGCAAATACATCGAAAAGCTCGAAGAGGAAAACTAAAGAGAGAACTCTCAAGATATAAAATTTGATGTAGGGCTTTAATCCCAGAACTCTAGAAGGCATACGGTTAATCAGATATGCCGTCGTAAGCACTACATTTGACCAAAACTTCTTTTTCACTTTCATCTGAAGTAATAAACTATGGGAAACCTCAAGCAAATGCATCTTCTTTCATTTTGTCACCTCATTTTATTGTGGCAGATAAACACAACTATTCTGATGAATGACTCCAATTTCATCAAAATAAATTATGAGGGTTCCTTCGAGATACTCTTCCATGATCGGATTTAAATTTTTTTTATGTTTGTATCAAATTATGTTTTGATCATTTTAGGAAATGTGTGAATGATATTAGACACCTCATCTCTAGTCTTCATTAAATACAACCAAGTGTAATAGGAATAAGCATCAATGAATGAAATTAACCGATATCCAAACAAAGATAGAGTGGGAGAAGGTCCCCATACATCAAAATGCACAATCTCAAATAATGGAAATGAACTTATTATATTATATGGAGGAAATAGACATGAAAAGTTTTACCAGCTCAGAAATTTTTACATAACAAAATTTGAAAGCCGACAAGTCCAAACATGCTAGGGAATCAAATTTTTAAGGAATGAAAAGGACAAATGGCCTAACCAATTGTGATAGGGTGAGATCTGGTCTTTACTAACATAACTATTAGGCTGGAGAGCACTGGAAGAAGAAGAAAGAACCTGATCCAGAAAGTAAAGTCCATCTACTTCACGTCCACTCCCAATTTGCTGTGTTACCAGATCCTGAAAGATATAACAAGATGGAAATAAGGTTACACTACAACTTAGATTCTTATTTAAACTGCTAACATAAAGGAGATTAGCATAAAAATCAGGTACATGTAAAATAGATAGCAAAGGAAGATTGGGAGTGACAATGATGTTTCCTTTCCTATATGTAAAAGAAAATGAACTATCAACTATTTTACCTTTGAGAATTGAGAGGACTAGAACAAGGATTATAAATTGAGAATATAAAATACATATTAGACATGTGATCTAAGCCTCCTGAATCGATAATCCAAGAAACTCAAGTGATGTTATGGAGGAGACAGGATGAGCAGATGCATGAATACCTGTCTGAGCAAAGGATATGGATGATCCAGTGGAGTTCTCTATCTATGAGAGTAACTGTTTGAAGTGCTCAGGCTCCTCCCTAGAAATTGACAATATCTCCTTCGGCAAATGCTGAGGATGGGATGGCATGGTGGGGGAGATAAAATAGCACTAGTGGATGAAGCACTATGAGCTGTAGAGGATCCAGGGCTAGTATACTTTGTTGGTCTATCAACAAGGTTCCAACAAGTCTCCTTCTTGTGTCTGGTTCTACCACAATGCTCACATTTAAACTTATACTTCTCATCCCCTTTTGTTTGCTTGAACCTGCCTTGTTCCCTTTCTGTGGAAATGAGGTAAAGGCTAAGGCAAAGTGCTATGAAGGAGTGGAGGTTGGGTGCATAGCCAGTCTCCTACTCTCTTCTCATTGAATGACTGCATACACTTGCTTCAAGAGGGTAACTCTTCCTTGCTCAATATTTGGATTCGATCCAATTTAACCTCTAGATTCAACTCAGCCAGAAACTCAGTATTCTGTTTTGTTCAGACAATCTTCTGTGAGACTATGACTCTTCCCGGTAGATGTATATACTACTCAAAACATTTGATAATGATCAAGCAGTTGGTTTAGTTTGTGAGTTTATTAGGGTTAGAAATTAGGGTTTGAGAGAGAAAGAAGAAGAAGAAAGAGATTAGGTTTAAGCAAAAATAGTGAGAGAGATTAATGATCTCTCTCACACTTTATTATTTTTATTCCACTAATGGTCTACTATTAGTATATAAGAGCTACTGATAGTAGACCCACAATTAAGTATATTAGAAATAACTAAAGACATGACCCATAGGAATAAAGTCCATAAAGCTTTATTCAACACTGCCCCTCAAGTTGGTGTGTAGATATCACTCATGCCCAACTTGCTAACAATATTTTAGAACTAAGTACCACCAAGATCCTTAGTTAACACATCAGCCAGTCGTTCTTCTAACTTCACAAACAAGGTGCAAAAATAGCTCGCCTTCAACTTCTCCTTAATAAAATGACGATCTACCTCAATATGCTTAGTTCTGTCATGCTGCACCGGATTATGAGCAATACTAATAGCGGCTTTATTATCACAATATAAGCTCATAGGGTCTTCAGTAGGAAGCCCAATCTCACTTAAGAGTAATCAGAGCCAAAGCAGTTCACACACACCGTGTCATGACTATAAACTATGCCTTTGCATTAGATCTAGCAACTACATTCTGCTTCTTATTTCTCTATGTGACAAGATTACCTCCAACCATGGTGCAATACTCGGAAGTGGAGCATCTATCAGAAACTGAGCTAGCCCAATCTGCATCATTGTAGGCTTCAACCCTTAAGTTCTCATTACAGGTATACAACAAACCCTTCCCAGGAGATGACTTTAAGTAGTGGAGGATCCGATTCAATGCATCCAGGTGACTAATAGTTGGTGAATGCATGAATTGGCTGACTATACTGACAACATAAGCAATGTCTGGCTTGGTAAGGGACAGATAAATAAGCTTGCCAACAAGTCTTTGGTACCTTCCAGCATCTGGCAGACGTTCCTCACTAGCTTCACTGAGTTTATGATACGGGTCTATAGGTGTATTACATGGCTTACAACCCATCATGCATGTCTCCTCCAATAGGTTAAGTACATACTTGTGCTGAGAGACTAATATGCCCTTCTTAGATCTGGCAACTTCAATTCAAAGGAAATACTTTAGAATACCCAGATCTTTGATCTCAAATTCCTTTGCTAAATTGCCCTTCAGTGACTCTATCGCATCCAGATCATCACATGTTACAACAATGTCATCCACATAAACAATCAAGACAGTCACTTTCTGGCATGACCACTTGAGGAACAATGTGTAGTCTGCTTGACTTTGCTTGTAAACATTCTTCACCATAGCATTGTGAAAACGCTCAAACCATGCTCTAGGGGATTGCTTCAATCCATGCAATGCCTTCTTTAGCTTACACACATTCCCTTCATCTGAGTGACATTTGAACTCAGGAGGAGGTACCATATACACATCTTTCTCTAAATCACCGTGAAAAAATGCATTCTTCAGGGCCAATCTTGATTGACTGCAAGTCTGCAAGTGAAAGGAGGACTCTCACTGAGTTCATTTTTGCAACTGGAGCAAATGTCTCCTGATAGTTTATGTCGTACGTCTGAGTATACCCCTTTGCAACCAAGCGAGCTTTGTCTCTCTCGACTGAGCCATCCGGGTGATGTTTCACTATAAACACCCACCTACATCCAATTGACCTCTTCCCTCTTGGTAGGTTGACCATATCCCAGGTACTATTTTTTTCGAGTGGTCACAATTTCTTCTTCCATAGCTTGTTTCCATTCTGGTTGAGACACTGCATCTGCTAAACTGTGAGGGACAAACACAGAAGAAAAAGCCAAGACAAACGACCGATACGAATAAGATAAAGCATGGTAAGATACAACATTCGAGATAGGATGCTGAGTAGATGCTCTAGTGCCTTTCCTAAGGACAATAGGAGTTTCAGAGTCAACATTGTTAGGACTAGAATGAACAACAATTTCAGGACTAGAATGAACAACAATGTAACTTAGATCATGAGGTTCTTTTTGCCTTCTCTTGTATACCTGCAATTCTTTGACTACAGGCTCATACTCCCCCTGCCTACAATCACTGTCAGAGGAGATAGGAATATGAAGAGAAGAAGATATCTCTTCACTGATGCTCTCCCCCTGAAGAGATGTCTTATTGGCAGAAAAATACGGAGTAGATTCAAAAAAGGTAACATCCATAAATACAAAGGACCGACGAGAAGGGGGATGATAACATTTATACCCCTTCTGATGAGGAACATGCCCAAGACAGGGACATCGAAGAGCCTTAGGATCAAGCTTTGTGCGAGTAGAACGGGTAATATGCACAAAGCAAATACACCCAAAAATCTGTGGTCCACTGGAAACAAAGGAGTGGAAGGGGATAATAGGGAAACAGGAGATTAGAACTCCAAAATCCGGGAAGACATCCAATTGATTAAGAAAGCAGCAGTCGACACGGCGTCACCAGAAAAGTTTAGGCACATTCATAGCAAGCATAAGCGAGCGAGTGACTTCCAACAGATGTTGATTTTTTTGCTCAGCCACACCATTGTGTTGAGGTGTGTCAACACAAGAAGTCTCATGAATGATTCCATGAGAATCAAAAAACGTAGCCAAACTAGTAGACATATACTACCCTTATTATCTGAACAAAGGAATTTAATTGAGGCGTTAAACTGATTAGCAATCATTGTGTGAAAAGAACGAAAAATAGTCAAACTTCACCCTTAGATTTCAACATATACACCCATGTAGTAAGAGAAAAATCATCTACAAAAGTAACAAAATATTTAAAACCACACGATGAAGTAATAGGGATGATCCCCACACATTAGAATGCACGAGAGAAAATGGTGAATTGCATTTATTACCACATAGGGATATGAAGTTTGACAATGTTTTACAAATTCGCAAGTTTCACACTGAAAAGAGGAAATCACGCTAGAAACAGATAAATGTGGAAACACACGCCTAAGAAGGGAAATGGAGGGGTGGCCGAGGTGTCTGTGCCACCAATATAACTCCTTTGTGTTACTAATACTCCAAACACCATGGTGTACCTGTTGGACTAATGAAGCCGTTAGCCTATAGGTTCCCACCTTAGGTCTCCATATTAATTTTGATGATTACATAATAATGTAATGATGTTTTGTGTTACTAATGTCCTCGTGAGTTTATGTGAAATTTAGTCTATCAAGAGCATTAGAAAGCCATTCAATGAAAAACATGAAAATGACTATCAATGAAGAAGATTCAATTCAAGTTAAAGCCAAGCCATTGGATCATGTTGGATCACTTTGAAGATATAGTAGATCTTGAAGATCATGCCCAAAGTCCAAGTCGGATCTTGAAGCTAAAGAAGAAATCTTCTCAAGATCAAGATTGAAGATGAAGACTCTCGAGAAGGTTTTATAGTTTATTATTTAGTCTTTGAGAGTACTTATGATTTATGTAAGAAGTCCTCAAAGTTTGGTCAGTTGAATTGCTCAATACTTAGATTAACCATAGGTGCCTTAAGACCCAATTTAATATCAATCTAAGGACCTAAAACATGATAAATATCTTGTTAAAGATAAGGTATAAGACCAAGGAAATCATGCCCATCATATTGGTTAAGCAACGATGAGTTTTCTGAGAAAAATCAGAGGATTCGTCGATGAGTGGGTTTGAGTAACTCTTACTCGTCGATGAGTGAAGTAACAGAAGCTACTGTTCTGTTTTTTCCATCTGACTCGGCGACAACTGGGAAGTGCAGCTATGCACTCGTCGACGACTGCTTACAGGAAATCGAAAAAATGCCTGTAACGACTATATTTTAAATGACTAATTTGGAATCCAATGTTCTTCCAACGACCATATTTTCTCAAGGGCTATAAATAGGAATGAATTATGAAGGAAATGAAGAACTCCTATAAATCCAATCATTCTATAATTCTTTATTGAGCTTAGAATTCCAAATGTATTGAGTTTACCCTAGAAATCCCAAAACCGAGTTCTTGAGCTATTCAACTCCTATCTTTGAGGGATTCATAGAGAATCTTAATTGTAATCTATCAGCTCGTTTTAGGAGCATTTCAAGAGTGTAAACACTTATTCAAAATGTGTTGAAATCAAGATGTCCGTGGGAGTCTTGTTCGTGAAGCCGGGAGCTTTGTAACGTGTGATTCTTACCTGGAAGAGAATTGTAAAAGGTTTGGACTTCACCCGTGAAGAAGTCTGTGCGATTGAGTATAAATTGTGGTAAATCCTTTAGCAAGTATAGCTTGAGGTGGGGACGTAGGCGGGTTGCCGAACCTTGTGAACAACATCGTGTGTTAACGTGTTTGCATTCTCTCTAACTCTTCTCTTTACTTTATTATTTTGCATTGCTTGGTAGAATTGCTGAATTTCTAATTTCTTTTAACTTGTATAGTTGAAATTCCACTTAAGGAATTAGGATGCATTTTAATTTGCCATAGACCGTATTCACTCCCCCTCTAAGGTCCATTACTTGGGCAACAGAAGCAATGCGAGGCAAAATGTCAAGCAGATTCAATCCTCGCTCCTCATGGCCCATACCAATCGTCCGTTTCGTTTCCAAGTCCTGAAACACACAATGGGAATAAAAGAAAGTGACGCTACAATTCAATGATTTAGTAATATAGCTAACAGATAAAAGATTCAATGTGAACTTAGGGACACGAAGAACAGAGGAAAGGGACATAGAGGGTGTGACATCAACACTCCCCTTACCCGCAATGGACAATAATGTATCATCCGCAACTTTAACTTTGTGTCTACCAGAATTAATGAAGTTATATGAAAAAAAGGACATACCAGTCATATGATCAGATGCTCCTGAATCAATTATCCAGGAGTGACTATGATCGGAAACAGATGCACTGAGAGTCGAGGCTGAGGTACTTGAGTAAAGGACTGAGGTGACACTAGCGATACTTGGTGTCTCTAACTGGGACATAAAATAGCGGAAGACATTGATCTTATCTCGAGACAGGTGAGGGCTATCAGAAGGAGGCACTAGCCTGGAAGGTCTGATAGTGATCTAGCTCTTCCCAGAGACGACGAAAAGCAGAGTAGTAGGTGGGAATAGACATATCCCCTTGCTTGAGTTGTGAGATACTTTGACGCAACTCATAAGCACAGGCTGTACCCCTATCTCAGAATAGGTCTGTGTCACGACATCCCATATAGCTTTTGCAGAATGAAGAAACATATAGGCACTACTAATGTTTGGCTGCATTGGTGGAGAAACCATGACATTACAATTACATTCTCAGCCTCCCACTTAGCATAAGCTGGATCTATAGACTTCGGAGTGGAGATAGTATCGTTTAAGTATCCCATCTTCCCCTTGCCTTTAACAAACAACATCGCATATTGAGACCAGGCAAGAAAATCTATCCTATCTAACTTCACTGTAGTAATCTGGAGATTTGGTGCATCACCAGCACTAATTCCAATACTCCCTCTACCTTGTACAGGGACACTAGAGGACTGACTAACCTCAGATTCATCCATCACAAATGTCACAGGGTTGTTTTACACTCACAAATTAACCCGAAGAGAGTACTAATCTTAAAAAAAAAGCAACAGGCTAAGGTTCCACAACCCAAAAAAACTCAAAAGTACCTCAACAATTAGGGCTGTAAACGGAGCGAATTCAAAGCGGATACCACTGTATCCGTATCTGATTCGTTTATATATATATACTATCCAAATCCGATTCGTTATCCGACCGGATACTAATATACACCATCTAAATTTGAATTCGTTTAATTTAAACGAATTCAGATATTATCTGAATTCATCTGACTGGATTACGACAATTCAAAGATTCGGATAATGTTCTATTACTATTTGTGCAATCACAAAATTCATACAACTACTCCATTCATGACAATCAAAACCCTAAAAATCTGCATGAAAATCAAACCTAAAAATCCTTTTTTTAATCCTAAAAATTGTTACTGGTAAAAAAACAAAGAAAAAAAACTAGAAATCTAAAAAAAAATTAATTAGGGCTTACCATCTTCTCCCATTTTCATTTGCGAAATTTCGTGGGCTTGGAAGGAGGAGCCACCTGTTGTCTCAAGATGAGAGAGAGAGCATCTACTTGCTAGTACTGTCACGCATGCTTGGGGTTTGGGACTTGAAGCTTGAAGGTTGAAGCTTAAAGGGGAACGTTGAAGGTTCGTATCTTCATTTCCTTCTTTCTCTCACTTTTCATTTTCCTTTTCCCCAATTTGAATTGAATCCCAGAAGAGAATCGATAGGGTAGTGTTTAGCTTTGTCTTATATTAGTTCAAAATTACTACTTTGACCCCTCATGTTTTTGGTTTCACTTTGAAACCTATGTAAATAGGTTATATTACGAAGGGCTTATTCGTAAATAGAATCAATCGGATATTTGACGGAGTGGATGCATCACTATCCGAATCCGCTCCGTTAATTAAACGGATACTTAAAAGGGTATTCGGATTCGCTCCGTTGGATACATAATCGGACAATTATCCGGATAACTGGGTATGAATTTATTGGATTCGGATAATATCCGAATCCGTTTACAGCCCTATACACAATAGGTAGAACAGTCAAAAAAACCAAAACAGCAACCCAACAACAACCTAACAGTGTTTGGGATAATAGAAATTCATGGAATAGCCTCCACCAACCATATAACAATTTTCAATGAACAAAAAGGAGCGCCAACAGTGAAAAATGACAATTATGGGGGTGAAAAACCTTTGTCGGGCATTCAATACTTCTCAAATCTTCACGAAACTTATTTCAATCCGTTAATATTTATCATATGGATCAAACACAATAGGTTTGAGTCCCCAAAAAACTCCTAAATCAATCACAGAATCCAAAAAACAAAATCTGAATATTTTCTACACAAAAACTCAGAAAAAATTCATCTTCAGATCTCAGAAAATTTTCAAAAAATAACCACAATTCCTGTAAAATCAAGATCTATCACATGGAATGATAAAAAATTCCGACGCAATCCTGATAGTCCGTACAGTTCTGACAGTTTGTACGATTGACGTCAACACTCCTCTGAGTTCGTCCAACTGAGTTGTACTCCCTAGGTCTTCCCTTTCTCTATAACAAAAAAATCTATTTTTTTCAAAAATTCGCGAATTATTTGCGCATTTTTACTTTGCCAAATTATTCTTCAAATTATTGGACTCTCAAATTATTGGCAAATTATTTGTGAATTTTCCGGATTATTCGCAAATTTTTCCCAAACTTGACCTCTGCTAAATTATTCCCGAACCCCGACTTTGTCACTATGTTCCAATTTGGCTCTGATACCAAGTTGGTTTAGTTTGTGAGGTTATAAGGGTTAGAAGTTAGGGTTTGAGAGAGAGGAAGAAGGAGAGAGAGATTAGGTTTAGGGAGAGAGATTAATGATCTCTCACACACTTTATTATTCATATTCCACTATTGGTCTACTATTAGTATGTAAGAGCTACTAATAGTAGACCCACAATACTAGTATATAAGAGATAACATAAAGATAAAGTCCATAAAGCCTTATTCAACACAAGCTCCTCCCACATGCCACAAACTGTAGTAAAACATTCGGCTGAGGATCTCTCCTTCTGATAAAGATGGTAAATTTCTTGCTGTAGCTGGTAGATAAGAAAATTGTTTAGACTATGTTTGGACAACAGAATCCCAAATCTTTTTAGTTGTATAAAAGAAAAGTTAACCACAAGACATATGCGGATGCATAGAGTGGAGAAGCTAGGACATGACTCTAAGATTTTCACTCATCATGCAACAAATCAGTCACACTAAGCTCCACAATCCTTTTTGTAATATAGTCAAGTTTTCTACGACTGTCAATAAACATCTTAATTGATTGTGACCACTCCGAATAATTCTTGATATCTAGCTTCACTGTACCAAGGTATTAAACTTCAGTTTCGGTATAAACTTCGATCGCTAAGGAAGTTGACACGTTTCGAGGAAGTTTAAGGAAGTCTAAGGAAGTTATGTAAAAATTAAAGAAGTATAAGAAACTTTAAGGAAACATTGGAAATCTAAGATGAAACTTTAGAAATTCAATACTTAAGCATAAATACACATCTAGAATTCATTATATTACTGGTGCAAGCATGTAGTACTCAAATGTGAGAATCATATTAAGTGACATGCGTTATCTGCTTGTCTGAGTTGTAATTTTTTCTTGGTATTTCTCTGGATTGTCAATTTTTTAAAACTATATTTCATCTTCTTTGTCAAGTGAAGGGGTATGTATTTTCTTTATTTTTCAATGATTATCCATGTTAATTGTTTTGGAAACCTAAAAACCTTATGAATGCACATTGAAGTTGATAAATAATTGAAATTCAATTTAGTTTGTAAGCCTATTTCATTCTACAATTGATGAGCTCAATGTTTTTACAATACTGAATCAATATGTGAAGAGGAGGAAATGGACAGTTAAATAATTTTGAATTTATGAAATACTGTTAGGAAATTATTTGATTTTTTTAACATCACTAAAAAGTCATTATGGGCATAATATACTAATAACAAGATTATTAGAATAATACTAGTAAGGTTAATGCTAACCACACTCTAATAATAAAATTATAATTTATAATAAAGTTAATGCTAGCACACTCTCTTTTAAAGTTAATTATATTTATAATAAAGTTAATGCTAGGTACACATGTCTTTCCTTATGAAGCATGTAAGTTTAAAACGAGTGAAACTAGCATTACCCTTTTAAGTTAAAACCTGAAGTCCTTCAATTTACAGATATTTTCTATACACTTCGGTTAACTTCCACTGAAGTTCTACATTTTTTCAACAATTTTTTTCTATTTCCATCGAAGTTTACGGAAGTTTACTAGGTAGTCCAGTATTTTTAGAATACTAGTACATTTCACTTCGGACACCACGGAAGTCGACTCAATTCGGTCAACTTCGACGGAATTGAGTCGATTTTTGATACCATGCACTGTACTAATTTGCATACTTAATTCTCAGGTGAAAAAATTATTACTTAATATTTGAATATATAAATAAATAAATAATTTAATTTAATTTTAAATGCTCTTACTTATTACCCGTGCATCACACAGGGTCTCTGCTAGTATATATATATAGCCAAAAGAGAAGCTTGGTTTCTTTTACTACCACGAAAAGCATAATAAAGTGCTCGGAAATTTTAAATATTAGTAAAAACACAAAGCCCATGAGGTTGGAAAAATTAAAATATGTGGGTTCCAAAGTTCACTCGAATCTGACCTCTCACTAGGTTCGATTTTACTCTCCACATTATCTTTATTCTCTACTTGAGTATGGATGATTGTTTTCTAGATTGTGGAAGTATTTGCACCATTCTACATGATCATTGACTACATTAGTTGCTGATAATTCAAATTCTGAGTCATGTAGACCATAGTGGCATAGTGTAGTCAATCCGTTGCCTTGGCACCACCTTGCTTACCCGGGAGCCCTAGCTTCTGAATTGGGGTCTGGGGCTCTAGGCAGGCACTTGTTAACATGAGTTTCTTTAGTGGCGTCTAGGCATCCTCCCAAGCACTAAAGCACTAGTCACGAAGGATGGGCAACGAAGGCCAAGGCCAACATAAATAAGTAAATAAAATAATTTACCTAATATTGGAGAGGTAGGTATAAAAGGTTCTTTTAATCAAAAGAAAAATGAAAAAAATCAAGAGTTTTTGGAACTTTGCCTAGGGTTTCCAACTTTCTCTGTTGAAGTTTGAATTTCTCTCTCTCTCTCTCTCTCTCTCTATATATATATATATATATTTCTTACTGTCTTTTATCTACAGAATTTTTTCATGTTCATTTTCGATTAATTACTTCACTTCTTGGTTTAAACTGTGCTTTTATTTCTTTTTTGCATTGACAATCTGGTCTTATCTATGCTTATTTCTTATTTTTAATCTTTATTTTAAATAATATATGAACATCTTAATTTTTTTAAGATTAAGAAATAAAATAAATTTTGTTTGCATAAGGAACATCTAGGTGATGCCTACCTAGGGAACCACTGCCTTCTCGACCTCACTTGGACGCTTTGACTACACTTGTAGACCATAGCAGTGTATGATGGAATAACAGTAAATGTGGTGTATCCATGCAATAAGCTGGGACCCTCCATTCAATTGATCTGACCTTTAGAGATAATCAATACTAATTCCTGAGTCTAATGATTCTAATCTATTGTATTTGTCTTGTATGTAATAAAGACTATACTGAAAAGTCCAGACATTGACTATAAATTGGATTGTAAAGATAATCCAGTTGGGTCAATTCTAATACCTTGAAGGCCTGTAAAAGACATATCCAGTTGGGTTAATTCAAATACCTTGAAGGCCTGTATGTGAGACATGTCTGGCTATGGCATGCATTAATCATAATAAAGGTTTATAATTCCCTTACTTTATATGTTCCCAATTGTAACTATACTGTTATTATTGATAACATGGTGTTTCTTATATTGCAGCAATTGGTGGTACTACAGGACAGCTTCTCGAGCAAAATGCACAGATCTTCAATCAAATTTCTGCAAATCTCGCAGGTTATCAGGTAAAGAGCATAAAGTACACTTTTAACATCAAGGGGGGAGGGAGAGAAAAAAGGAATAAGAACAAAAAGAAGAAATTTGGGGTCTTTAGAGTAAGGTGAATGGTAATGTGAAAAATATTAGAAAAAAAATGGAGAGAAGAAAGAACAAAACGTCAGTACAAGAGTACGTGGTTCGTCACACGAAGGACTACCTGTATGGGCGAAAACAATCTTAGAGCTTCCACTATAGTTAAAAGATTAGAAAATGCAAGAATTTCTTTTGCCTCTCTCAAACGCTCCCCCAATGGATACCAAAGATCCACTCTCCAAAGAGTCAGAGATTCCCTGAAGAGCCCTAAAAGGATACCCTGATGGTCCAAATACTCATAATGATCAAAAGTCCTTACTCTCACACACCAAGAGCAAACTCTCCACAAGAGTCATGAGATTACTCGTGTCCCACTTTCGTTGAGAGCTACATGCTCTTCCCAAGAGTCATTAGCTCGCGTCATGTATTGTCAACTAATATGATGAACCTATACCGTAGACGTAAATAGAGCCACAAACCCAAGTCCTAAGAGCAAACACTCTCCATGAGAGTCGCAAGATTACTCATATCCCACTGTCCTTGAAAGCCACGTGCTTTCCCTTGGAGTCACATGCTCGCCCCAGGAGCCATTTGCTGGTTTCATAAACGGTCAACCAATACGATAAGCCTATATCCTAGGCATTTATATAGTCACAAACCCAAGTCTTCAACCAATTAGGGATAATTTCAAATTATATTTCCATGAGGAAACCCCAAATGGTTATAAACATGTACAATGGAACTCAATAAAATATTAAAAAATCTCAGCCTTGGCTTGGATTCCAAACCTCCCAAAGATGCTCCTTGTCCTCTTCTCTGTCACACCCCTTATTTGTTAACATGTATAAGATGTGTCGACATTTCAGAGGTGATGATCTTGTAGAATAAGATGAGGAAATCCCTATGCAGATACACATCCTTGGTGGCAGATGAACCGAGCTGACATTTTCTTTTTCCTTGTTCTATTTATGCAGTATCAGGAGAACATCAATCTCTTCTGCCGAACTCGGGATAACATCTTTGCAATCTTGAACAAGTAGGTCGCAAATCTGTTCTTTATGCCTTTGTTCTTCTATATCAAATGCGTTTTTATGCATTATACGCTTGCGTACATATGTATATACATGTTTCCTTCCTTACACGCTCACGTGTGTGCATTGTGATTCATTTATATGAATATATAGTTAATTTACTTTCCCTTTTTTTTTCTCATAGTGGGTAATATAAATATTATTATTTTATGCATAGTTAATTTCATTTCTTTTTTTTTTCTTTTCTCTTCTTTGGCCATTATTATTACAAGGCCATACCATTATGTTCCATTAAACATGTCTATCTACAAACTTATCTACCTATCCTTCTAAAGCATAGTTACCTATCTATAGATGTCTAGCTAAAAAGAGGCCTTGTTAAACATAGGCTAATTTAAATTATTAATATCATATCTTTCGGTTTTAAAAGAAATGCTCTTTATGGTACGAGTCAAATTAAAAATTCTCTTCTTTATCAATTGATTTGACTACACTTGGATATTAAGTCATACTATTAAATAAATGATATTATTTACCTTGTTTCTTAAGTTCTAGCGGATCTGTTTAATCTATTTACTAATACAGATTATCCCACTAGTTAGCAAAAAGCAAATTAATACCATGATAAAATAAAGTGAACCTAGTGAACCAAAAAAAAAAGAATTTTTGAAGCCTACCCCACAACGAAGTGTCTTTTTTTCATTGGCCGTGAAAAGTAAACCACAAAGCAGAGCCAATTGAGCCGAACCAGCTAACTATGATATAAGGATGATCTACAGGAGTCAATATGCAGAAAATAGTAATTTGTAAGCAAAACTTGAGATAATTTGATTACAAACTTTTAAAATCAAAGTCATATTAATTAATGAGTCAATAATATTGATATTTATCATTGTCCTTCTCCTCCTCTACATAATCACCTTCTAGTTCCTCGAGGTACTCTTCCTCCACCCAAGGTTTGGCTACAATTTATGAATCTAAACCTTCCGACATAAACATATCGGCTGAGCAATGAAATGCTCAGTATACCACATACATACTTATCATACTTCACTTAGCATGACTTATCTTGATATAACATGCATACTTAACATGACACAACACACATGAAACATACATAAACAGAGTGTGGAAAAATATGAGTATATGCATCTTACTTAACTTATCATACTTGTAAGGTCTGGTCTTGTGAGAAATACTCATAATACCTTTGCGTGAACTTAGAATTATCAGCCATTTAAGATTACTTTGAATGCACTAATATTTATCAGAATACACTGACTTGTCAGCCCGCTTAGACTTATCAGAATGCACTTAGACTTATCAGCCCGCTTAGACTTATCACTTGTGAGCTTATCATACTTGCGAGCTTATCAGACTTGCGAGCATACTTGTGAACTTATCTTACCTATGAGCTTATCTCACTTAAAACTTATCATAGGTGATAAACCTTCGGTTAAACTACACCCTAGATCACAAATCTAGTGTCATCGAAAACCCATCATAGCGTCCCATACCACTATGATAAATAATCTAAACACCAAGTCATAATTTAAGGCTTCTTTACCCGTAAATAAATTATAACATACATCATAGATCATGCTTCTCAATTCATGTTCATCACATTACCCATATAATACAATAACATGTTCATAATTTAATATAGCATATAACAACATGTTTATAATTTATTAATCATTTATAAAACACCTGGATAACCCATTCATAAATTGTAAAACATGTAAATACCTTACTCATTATTTATATGGTATCTAATTTACTCATTTTCTTCACCAATTCATCACACATAATTATTTACATCCCAACAACGCAAGATACATAGATCTTATGATTATTTACGTACTTAAAACACCTTATTCTTATTTAATTAACTTCATACATGCTTACAACTCTTATTTTTAATTTATAAAAATCCTCACATACTTATTAAACCCTTACTCTTAATTTATAAAATCCTTACATACTTATAGCTCTCTTATAAGTTATTACACTTAAATTTTTTTATTCATATTTAATTAAATCTATTAACCCTTAAGAACATCCCTACTTGCATAAATCTTCATTCTTAATCTATCTGACCCTTGAAAATCCATACATCTACTTGAAATCTTAATCTTAATAATACATATTCTTATTCTTAACTTAATGATTTTGCTAAAGTTAAACATTGGAAGATCTATCAACATTCAAAACCACACTTATTTTTGTTCTTACTTAAAATCTTCAAACCTTATTCTTAATCATAAATCCATGATTACCAATGTCATTAACCTAGAACAGTATATCAAACATCCATATAAATCCTTGTTCTTACTTGGAATCCTATTCTTTTTCTTTAAAACAATTATCATTAAACATCCAACACCATGCTTATATTCTTAACACAATGATTATGGTATTGATAACTATAGAAAATATATCAAATTTTAAGATCATGCTTATTCTTGTTCTTATTCTTCTTTTAAAAATTCATACATATGACATTGTTATCTAAGGAGAATATATCAAACTTCTTCTTAAATCCTTATTCTTACAATCTTACCTGCAAATCCTATTCTCTTTCTTGAAAAACCATGATTATGAGATCATTAGCTATGGAAGATATATCAAACCTTTCTAGATCACTTCCCTACGATCAAACGCTTGTGAATGGATACTTGTATACCGGAAACAAAGATCAAAGGGAAAGAATAAACCCTTGATCTCAATCTCTTTCTTCTTACTTAATTTTTCCTCTTCCTTAGCAAAGACTCTCAAAACCCTAAGTTTTCTTTTCTCTGAAGTTCTAAGGCTCTTAAAATTGTTTAAAACCCTAATCCCACGTTTTATGACCTATTTATAGGGTTTAGACTTCTAATCTCTCTTTAATTTGCACAAAAACACATTTTGGTAAGTTACTGCATGAAACTGTTCGAATGGTTTGATGATCGTTCGAACGAACATGGGTTCGTTCAAACGGTCATGTCTTCATTCAAACCAACTTACATTCGGGATTCTGTTTTTGTTTCTCAACTAGCACGGTTGCCCTTATTTAAGTAAATGTTTCATTTACTTTAAGTTTTTCATTAAAATAAGGACATACCCCTATTTGGATTCAATAAAAATACTTAAAAAATCAAATTCCTAGTAAATCAAAATCTTATTTTCCAGTTTTAGCACAAAAACGGAAATCTTGTCCATTGTCCAAAAATAGATAGTCGATTAAATCACTCTATACATAATACTAAAATCCTATGAAATCACATATGTTCATTTATCACATAAACATCCATTACCAGGAAAAATCATCTCAAAATTCGACAATCTATTTTTTTGCTAAAACCACCCATTTACTATGATTCTTGCAATTCCTATACGTGGTCATTTTAAACCAACTTAACTCATCAAGAAACAAGGCATCACATGCATAGTAACAAAATTCTAAGAATTTTTGAAAAATTTGCGAATTATTCCCGAATTTTAGGTGTGCCGAATTATTCGCAAATTTTAAGTTTGCCAAATTATCCCCCGAATTTCAAGAATCATTTTTGAATTTTGCAATAATTTGTTTAGTTTGACTAAGTCAACTACTTATTTTGTATATTATTTAATCAAATTATTGGATATTTTTTTATAATTATTTTTCCCAAATATTTCTCAGATTTTTCTGAACTTGACCCTTGCCAAATTATTCCCGAACCCCGACTTTGTCACTATGATCACATTCACATATATGACAAGAATATCGAGAAATAAAAATATTGGTCTCTACAAACCTATTTCCTTATTTTAAAACTAACCTATTTTGCAATTTTGAAATCAATATTAATGCAGATTTCAAAACTAATCTAACTCAAATTCAATCAAATTAAGCAAAAAAAAAACCAAATTCAGATTCATGAATTAAAGAGGAGAGAGAGAGCATATTGTGCACGGACCATGCAACCAAAGAGAGAAATAGCAAAGAGAGAGTGGAGGGAGAAAGAGAGGGGGAGCGGGAGGGATACTTACCGGCGAGTTGAACGGTGGCAGAGTGGACGGGAGGAGGTCGATGTACGATGGAGGAGCAATTCTGGCAGGAGAGAGGAGAGAAAAAAGAGGGAAAATGCGATTTGCACGGGGACGAAGGGTTATTTATAATTCGATTTTTAGCTCTGAAATAGTTTTGTCGCAATACGTTGTTTAAATTTAGAGACGGTAACATTACCGTCGGTAAATATTTGTTCGTAATAGCTATTGTATATTACCGTTGCTAGATGTTATTTTATTTAAAAAATTAATATTGTAGTTGAAAAATTATCTATTAGTGACAGTATCAATTCCATCAGTAACAGTGATATATACCGACAGTTTTGGTTCGTTGCTAAATGTATACTTTATAAAATATTAACAAATTCATTATAGCAACTGAATATTAGCAATGAGTGGTTTTACCTTCGCTATAGGTATGATTTAGTGACGGTATATTTTCCGTCACTAATTTTATGTGCATAATCGGCAGATTTCTTGTAGTGTATAGATGTTTTTTTCAACTTTCCAAAATAACGAAGTAGTCATATGGTTGAGAATTGAGATGACTGAATCATACTTATTTCTAAACTCATATCTCCTATGGTGATTGAAATGGTTGATATCATGCATATCTCATGATATTGTGCTCATATATCATTATACGTGTACTATGGACTTTTGATTTCACCATCTGTGTCTATTTTTGTATGTTGTTTCGGATAACTATGGCAGCTTGAACAACATGCCGGACATAATTATGAGGCAGATGCCATCACTTCCGGTGAAGGTGAATGAAGAGCTGGCTAACACCATCCTTCCTCGGACAACCCTTCCAATGCAATCATGATCCCTGCTCTCCACTGATCTGGGCTTCTGAATCACGGACCTCGCCATTTCTCTCTCGTTGGGATGCCTCAAATCATGTCCGAAATGGATTAAATTCATCAACAGAGCCGACCCAACTCCAATGTCTGATTCACTAGGTGCCCCACTGTTTCAATACCTAGAAGATAAAGGTTTATGTTTTTTTTCCTTTTTTAATTGACTATATATACTTAGTTTGTGTAGTATATAGGATATTTAGAAATTTAGTAAAAGGGAATTCCAGATGGAAAGAAGTGCTATTAATTTTTTTTGTCCTTTAATTTTTCCTGTGCCTTACTTTTCTAATGACTTTATATTCAAATATTTAGGTTGGAATTCATTGATTGATCCATGATATGATAAACCCTGTGTTAAGTTAATTTAATACCGCCAAAAGAACAGTTTATGATTTTTTTTCCTTGTTTGTTTGATTGGCTAATCTAAAGTCATATATCAATGATATGATTTCCAAATCCTAGGATAACTTTTCTTCATTCAAATGGATTTTTAAAGTCAGAGTCAGAAAATCTTGACTAGGGGTGCAACTCGGATGGTTAGGTGCCAAACCAAACCCAAAACGATCTGCCCGTAGCCAAACACCAACCCAATTTTCGACCTAAGCTACTCCCTTGTTCATTTCGGTTGAACCCGGCCAGTGATTTAATGGTCAAATCTTGCTGTAACCTGAAACCCTCACAGCAGAAAGGAAAATGTTTTAAAGATATTTATCAATAAATTAAATAAGATCTTTTAAACTCCCTTAACCAGGGAATAAACAAATTCACATTCATTGAAGAAAGACACCCTGGGAATAGCCCAGTGGTAGGTGTATCCCTTCCTTAGAAAGTTGGTTCCAGGTTCCATTCCCGAGAGGGTGAGAGTGGGTTGCACTCTCCACCCGCCTTTAACTTAGAACAAATACTGACTTGCTAACCAAAGACGAATCCATCTTGAGCAATAGTTCGCTCCACTGCCAAGGAGTGAAGTATTGATCCTCGCTCTCTCATAGCCGCCCTTTGAACTGCCATTAATTTGAGTTAGTATTTTTTTTAACCCTTTGGTTAATTTATTTTATTTTATTTTTCTAAAAACCAAGCATAGATGGGTGAACCTTAGAGGTAGATGAATCTTAACCACAGTTAAAACGGGGTTAAAAGGAGGACATGTGACAAGAAAATGGAGTTGAGATGCCCCTCCTCATGTCACCAACCGAGGAGGTGATTATTTTCCTTCCATCTTAGTCCAAGAACATGGCAATCAGTGCATTCCTTTTCTCGGAGGAAGGAGAGGTGGGGTTGCCCTACTCTCCTTTATTGCACTCTCCCATTCTTCATGCAAGAAATACCCTTTTTCTAGTATGGAACTAAGTAATCAAAGTGGGAACGAGAGCGAGAGCGTCAAATTTTAATTTAAGAGAGGGTTGAGAGCGCCAATATATAAATAATATTTTTTTTAAAAACCAAAAGTTATATTATTAAACTCTAAGAATTAGTAAATTTTAATTACAATTAATAAGAGTTATAAGAAACACCCTGTGGACCTTTGGGTGCAATTGAACTTAGGGAGAGTTCAAGCGCAGTTGGCTGATACCATGTATCGTATAAAATATAGAAAGTAAATGAATAAAGAAAAAGGAAAATAGTCACCTCCTCGGGCCGAGGAGGTGAGTTACAGTCTCTACCCCCCTTTTTGGGGCCACGTGTCCCCTTTTTTACTTCCATTAATTGTGGTTAAGATTCAGTCACCCCTAGGATTCACACATCAACCCTTAGTTTTAGAAAAATATATTTAAAAAAAATTTAATCATAGGAGGTGATTAATTTAACCATAGTTCAAAGGGTTTGTGAGAAGGAGGAGGAATAGTCACCTCGATGCAGGAGGTGCCTATTGCTCACGGAAAAAAGAATAAAAATAATAATAAAGTACAAAAATGATATAAAGAGCATTGACTTTGCTCTACATTTCTCACTTTTTGAAATGACATTTAAGACTTTGCTCATTGATTGTACAAAAGTGAAATACCATTAAGTCTTTGCCTTTTTTATGGTTGTTTTATACACCTTGTAATTGTGGGGTCGACTGTCAGTTTCATTTGAAACCGTGTTGAAATCGCGCTCCACAAGAAATGAAACCGTGCTTTCGCTCTCAAACCATAGGGGCGAGGTTTGAGAGCGGGAGCGGAAAGGGGTACCCACGGTTTGGGTTACTAAGGTATGGAATCTATGGAAAGAAAGGAGAACTTTATTCACTATCTAAAAAGAAATGAGATTCACTATGAAGAGGAGTTCCGGTTGAAGAGAGCCGAGCAACCAAAAATTTGACTTATGGCAGGGAGAGTTTGGAAATCGAGAACAGATAGCAGCCAATCGTAATTGAACTCGGTGAGAGTTCAATCACACCCACAGGTCAACACGTGTCCCTTTTAACAGCTATTTTCTTAACCATAGGGCTAAAAACCTTAATTAAAATTTAACTTTTTTCAATTTGAAGCAGCTCTACTAATAAGATAGAGATCACCATCAACCTGTCCTTCAAGTAGTAGTCTCCCTGTTTAATAATAAAAAGGCACAATTATTATATTTGGATGAAGTGTGCAACTGGTAGTAAATTCTTGGTTATTGGGGAAGCCAAAAAGGAGATAGATCATAGCCAATTGCAATTGAATTCAAGTGAATTCAATGGCACACGTGTCATGTATGGATTGGAAGAGAATTTTTTTTTATTTTGATTTTCCCGCTTGTTTTTCCATCCTCCAATCCATACATGACACATGCAATTGCAATTGGTTGTGATCTGGTCTCGCTAAAAGCACATTACGGAGCTTTAAATCAGATTGGGGAATATGTATGATAAAATTACCAACATGTGTGATAGATGCAGCTGAACTAATATTACCAACCTTAACACTGTCTGCTCCATTATATTGAGAAGTTTGATGAAGAAGAATTCGGTCAATTGTAATGTGATTTGTGGAGCCTATATCTGGGTACCAATTAGTATCATAGGATTGTTGGAATATCATTGCAGCGAAGGATTGTGGAAGAGACCCATCTTGAACGGCATAGTTGAAATGATGCCGACAGTAAAGAGCGGATCGGTCACATGTATCATGATAATTAGGCGCGACGGGGTGCATTTGAGGTGCTGGTTGTGAAGAGAATATCCACTTGATCATTTAGAAGATGGAATACCATTAAGAGTGTAGAGAACCGGTCGTCTTCATTTACTTGCTAAATTTTGTAGTGAGAGTCTTAAAGTACAGAGATTTGATTTTCAATAGATATTCAGCAATATAACCATATAACTAGCTCTTGAGATATCGCAATTGATTGCGCCAAATAAGGTACTTTGGCCCTTCTGGTTTGATGGATACAAATTCTTAATGCTTGAAATAAAGAGTGATGGAAGGGAGGAAGAAGCATGGTCAGATGAATAGGTGTTAAGAGTGTGTTGATGATGGTTATTGAAAAGTTTGATTTGTGAAATTTTGAATTTAAGGACGTTGTTCATAATTCAATAAAATAATGACACGTGGCTCAAAGGACGTTCTAGCATATTACACATACTAAAATTCTTTTTGAGAATTGATTAACAGAATTCCATGTTTATCTGATAATGATGGCTCTGGTCATTAATGATCAATAATTTTAAGCCCTTATGCTTTTAGTTCATAAAAGGATTTTTTGCTTGTTAATGACAATTTTACCCTTATGTCACTGATGAAAGTTGAAACTATTGCGTCTTTCATGCTATTGACACAGATTCAAGTCCTAACGCCTTTGGATATTGTTTCAGGCTCTAACGCCTTCAGATATCATTTCAGGCTCTAACACCTTCAGATACCATTTCAGACTCTAACGCCTTTGGATATTGTTTCAAGCTCTAACGCCTTTGGATGCTGTTTCAGGCTTTAATGCCTTTGATATTGATTCAAGCTTCAACGCCTTCGGATATTTTATATGGCTTCAGTACCTCGCTCTGGCTTACAACGCCTTTCTCATAATGATGGGTGTGGTATGGATTTGTACACCTCCTTGTATGCCTTTCTGAGGACTTCTGCCAGAAAGGAGATTTGATTTGTCAGGGGTGAACAGTATGGATTGGTACCTCCCCGTGGGAATGAGTGTGGCTGTTTCCCCTCATTACCTATTCCAGTGGAGCATGGATTACTTCCTGGGCTGACAGTCAGGGAGAAAGCATTGAGGATGGATTTTTTCCTCAGTTTCTCTTAAGGCCTGACGGGAAGGGTGTCCTCGTCCAACACCTATGATTTCCCTATTGGACCTGAGTTACGGGAAGGGTGTCCTCGTCCAACACCTATGATTTCCCTATTGGACCTGAGTTACGGGAAGGGTGTCCTCGTCCAACACCTATGATTTCCCTATTGGACCTGAGCTACGGGAAGGGTGTCTTCGTCCAACACCTATGATTTCCCTATAGGACTTGAGATGATTATTAGATGAATTATTATCATCGTCATTATTATTATTACTATCATGATTATTACTCTAGAGGAGTGTTGACTGTCTGAACACTAATATATTACCTCAGTAGGACAGTACACCATGAAAGCGTATGACCCGCTTTCACGATGTGGTTACCAATTGCTTTTGGGGAAGGATGATGAGTTGTGGTTTGGAGGGCTTAGATGGAATTCGTTAAAAGATGGATATTGAGAATACCGCTTTTAACCTTTGAAGAATATATCTGAAAGCTTTGGTCATAAAAGCTTAAAGGAGGTATGGTGACAAAACGCCTTTATCTTGATAGAATCCAATATTTTCTCTCTAAAAGACAGTTACAAAAAACGGTTATGACAGCTGTACAAGTTAGTTACAATTTTGATAAATCACCTATAAATAGAGGTGACCCCTCCTTGAGAAAGGGGAGAAATTCTGGAAGGGAGATTTTTTTTAGAGAGAGACTTTCCTTGAGTTCCCAGAAGATTTTCCAAAAACAACCAGATTTTTTAAAAAGAATTTACAGAGAGAGAAAGTAAAGGATTCATCAAGAAAAACATTCTGTCACTACTTTTCTTCATCGTTCTTTCTTCTCTCCCTCTGAATCATTTCCTTCTTTTTTTCCCCTTTTTTCTTTCTTGTGTTCTCTGAATCATTTCTTCCAAAAATAACTCAATTTAGAACGGTCTGGGTATCAGATTTAGGCTAGATTGAGGTTGCAGTAAACCCCATTTCTTCAAGAATCAAAACACCCCTCTACAGAGTGCCATTGCAGAATAAATGGAAGAAACAGGTATAAAAACAAAAATAGAATGCCCATGTAAGGGCTCTGATGATACCATACAGGTAAAATAATATTATTGATTCCAACTCAGTGAACCACTATACGAGTTTTGCTCTATTCTTATGTTAGTGATGAACATAGTCACAAAATTCTTTGGGTTATTGAAAAATACATGAATTATTCGCGAGTTTTAGGATTGCCGGATTATTATCTAAATTATTCACGAATTTAAGTTTGTCGAATTATTCACGGATTTTGCGAATTATTCCCGAATTTCACGAATTATTTGTAAATTTGGCAATAATTCGTTTAATTTGACAAAATAAACTGTTTGTTTTGTACACTATCTAATCAAATTGTGAGCACGAGATTTCGCCCTCACAAAAAGATTGTTGTGTGTTTAGAGTCGCCACCTATTAATTCAAAAGGGATAAGTCTCCGGGTAGTGGATAATGTCTTGATGTGTGGTAGAGGTCTAGGTAAGAGGTTCGGTTAAGTCTGGGGAAGGTGTTAGGCATCTCGAGACTTCTATTTTTCAATGGTTCCCTACTTTGTAGGTGTAAGCCAATTAAAGTCAAAGTTTGTTCAAATGTCTAAGTGTTTAAGATAATACTAATATAAAAAGAAAAGTTAATTAGGGTCGAACTCGGGTTGGGTTGCCTACATATTCACAAAGTGAGATTAGACCGAGCGTAGTTCTGGCACATGGGTTCGTGCTAAGGCTAGGGAGTGTGTGTGCACCAAGGGTGGCTAATGGACTAGTTCGGTAGACTAGGGTTTGGTTGACCAAGTCTGGTCAAGTGCATGGTTTAAGCCCGATAGGCTTAGGGTTAGTTTGGTAGACTAAGGATTAATTCGGTAGACTAGGGTTAGGCCCGGTAGGCCAAGGGGTGAGTCTGGTAGACTAAGATTAGGCCCGATAGGCTAGAATCGAAATTAACCAAGATTAAGGTTGCTAACCAAGGTCAAGGGTCAAACTAACCATGGTTAGGGTTGCTCACCACAGTTAAGAGGACAAGGGTGAGCTCAATAGGTTGAGATTGGGCCGGGTAGGCCAAGAGTGAGCCCGGTAGGCTAAGAGATTAGGCCCGGTAAGCCAAAATCAGATTTAACCAATGTTAAAGTTGCTAACCGGAGTTAAATGGGTGAAGTAACCATGGTTATGGCTTCTAACAATGGTAAAAAGGTCAAAGCAGTAACATTTTAAATACATGCAAAGATTTTAGAATTTTTGGTATTTTTCCAGATTTTTACTAGGGGTTAAGGATGCTTAACCATGGTTAAAAGTTACCGGGATTAGGTTAACCCCAGTTAAGGTTGCTGATCTGGTCAAGGAGGGCCCAGAGGTAATGGCAGGGCCTAAAGTGGCCTCTTACCTAGTCTGGGCCATGTGCAAAGCCCATAAGAAACAAAAAGCAAATAATGGCAGTAAAGAGATTACTGCCATTGTCAGGCATTTCCAACCATGATTTATAGGGCTGGTATAGGGGTTAGGGATAAAGCCATGGGATCGTAGACCCATAAACTTGAAGAGGGGAGTGCCCTGAGTGCTCTGGGCCTTTAGTGGGCCTAGGGGAAGGTCTGGAGTGGGCCCCACAGAAAGCTGAACTCACTGTATTTGATATACTGTAATGACAGTAGATAGTCTATCGCCATTAAGCTAACCTTTGTTTTGAGGTCTGTTAACCAAAATTGAGCAACCTGGAATGACCAAGGTAGAAAGTTAAGAGGTAGAGGGACCTAACCATGGCCCTGGAAAGGACCAGAGCCCCACCCAAAGGGGTGTACAGAAGCTACAAATGGAGAGGCCAGGAATGGTAGTAATTATTCTACCGCCATTCCTGTATTTTTCCAGAAAACTGATTTTTCCCTACGGGGGCTGCACCAGTGGGTTCCAGGGGATCCCTCATGGCTTGAGGTACCCCCAGAAGCCTAAGGGAGGTCTGTGATAGTGTGGGGTCTTGTACCCGTGACTAAAAGCTCAAGGGGGTTCCCCCACACCTATGAGGAAGGTGGGAGGACCTCTGTCCTTGGTTTGAAACTACTGTAATCAAACAGAAAATAAAATAGAGGACCCCTAGAATAGGACCAGGAGTCCTTTATAATGCTCGCAGAAGAGAAAGAGAGGGTAGGGAGGTCCTACCCTACTGTTGGACTGCAACAGTGGCGAAGGAAGGGTTGCTCACAGTGGTGTTGGTGCACAGTGCTACTGTAAGGCTAGGACAGGCCTAGGGATGCTCCTGGGAGGTTAAGGAGTAGTTTCAGGTGAAGAACCAAGGCTGGAAGAGCTTGGGTTTGGGCTAACCATAATCCAAAAGGGGTTTGTTAAGGGATTTTGGAATGGAGTAGAAGCTTGGAGGAGGAGGGGTCTTATAGGATTGGATGGACCCTGGGGTAGTTTGGGGATGAAGGTGAAGGTCTGGAACACTGGGGAGGCGGATTGGAGGGTCGCAGAGGTGTCAGTTGCATTGCAAACAGGAAACTCAACAATGGCGGTAAAACATTTACCGTCATTACTTGACTTTTGCTAAACCGAGCCTAACCCTCACATGATTGGCTTGATACACTGTTCATTTTTCTATTTTTTAGTAATGACAGTAAAATTATTATTGCCATTATTTGAATTTTCAAAATAAAGTAAATGGGCCCCACTTAATGGGTTCTAAAGGCTTGTGGGCCCTTTTTTGGGCCATAGAGGTTTCTAGGCTTCGGATTTGAGGGTTTTTGGGCCTTAGGGGTGAATTAGGGTTTACCTAGGATTAGACTAGGGTTTAACTAGGGTTAGGACTAGGGTTCAACTAGGGTTAGACCTAGGGTTTAATCAGGGTTTACCTAGGGTTAGTCTAAGGTTTTACCTGGGATTGCCTAGGGGTTAGGGCTTGACTAGGGTTAGGCCTAGTGTTCATCTAGGGTTAGGCTTAGGGTTTGATCAGGGTTTGCCTAGGGTCTAGGGCTTGACTAGGGTTAGGCCTAGGGTTCACCTAGGGTTAAGCCTAGGGTTTGATCAGAGTTTACCTAGGGTTAGTCTAGGGTTTTACCTGAGATTGCCTAGGGTTTAGGGCTTAACTAAGATTAGGCCTAGGGTTTGATCAGGGTTTGCCTAGGGTTTAGGGCTTGACTAGGGTTAGGCCTAGGGTTCACCTAGGGTTGGGTTTAGGGTTTGATCAGGGCTTGCCTGAGGTTTAGGGCTTAACTGGGGATAAGCTACGGATAACCATGGCTAAAGGATATTAACCCTGGTTAAGGCAGAGTGTAAACATTGGGTGCTTACAGTTGCCTCTCTTTGTCGGAGAGTGCCAGATTGGCAATTGAACGACAAAGACTGGAATCATCCTATTTTTACATAAAGACTTGAGAAAGTGGTGCAATGCGCGATGTGCTTGCCTATACCTGCTAGGGATAGGGGCAAGCTGGGAAAGTGAAATTGGTTTAAGGCCACTTTCTAGGGAATGACGAGTAGTCTGTGCTACTTGTGTTGAGGATTGAATAAATGCTATGAAGGATGGCATGTCCCGGAGGCGTTAGTCAGGATTGGTTGCTATGGCATTACCCATAGGTGTTTAGTCAAAACAAACAAAGGACACGCAAAGTGTCGGAAAAAGAACATGCGAGGTGTCGACAAAGTGTGTTTTGTCGATGCTCACCTAGGATGTCAGAGACACACGGGATGTCGAAATGGGACATGCGAAGTGCCGACAAAGTGTGTTATGTCAATGCTTACCTGGGATGTCGGAGACACACGGGGTGTCGAAGACACACAGGGTGTCAAAGGAGGACATGCGAGGTGCTGACAAAGTGCATTATGTCGATACTCACTTGAGATGTCAGAGACACATGGGGCGTCGAAGGGGGACATGCGAGGTGTTAGACATGATGCTTGGAAAAGTCATTTAGATTGTAAGATTCTTATTAATTTGATTAATTGAGACTTCTTCTTTATCTATTGTGAATTCGTTATGAGTAATTGACCATGATCATGAGATGATCTATACGATATGAGATATCGACAAAGGTCCATAGGACATATTATAGGAAAGCTATGTGATGGGACTATCACAGGCAGATATAGCTTTCCAGTTCCATATACCTTATATAGTCACAGCTATGGGTGAAACTGGGCACTTCACTTATATTATTGCCACAATGCTAAGATGTTCTCAATGGCGGAGATGTATTTTATCTCAAACTATTGTAGTGGAGACTACACATCAGCATATGGGTGCTTAAATGTACACTCACTGATTGCATGAAATGAGAGACCTTTTGCATAAACATACTATCAGATAGTTGGTCTCTCATTCACATTGAACAGTTTCAATGATCCTTAGATCTGATGAGTTCATTTATAACTGAACAGTAATCTGACTATTTTGATTCCACCAAAGTACTCTCTTCCTGAGGGACTATGATATGGTGACAGTTAGATAGTCAGAAAGCTGTTTGAGTCATGATGAATTTCAAATAAGAAATTCATGCTCATTAATTTGAGAGATTATCCAAGTTCCGGATAAGACAATCGATTAAGCTTAAATCCTACGCTGGTGATTTTGAAATAAAATAAGTTTGAAATATATTTTTATTAAAATATATTATATATAATCAAAGGTTTTTCTCAAAATATTTTACATGAGAAAAAGTTTCTCATGGCTTAATCAGACGTCTTGGAAACCCGGATGATGTGCAATGGACTATGAGTTAGATAGTATATTAATCTCGAAGGCCCATTAGGGATAATGTTATTGGAATGATCAGTTGAATTAAAAAGTTCATGTGGTGGGATCCTTAATGGTTAATGTTCTTATACTGGGATTCAATTACAACATGGATATCTCGCGCACTTGCAATTCCGATGTCATCTCTATTTAGGGTCAATGGGATAACATTGGGTAAGCCAGGGTTAGAATGTCCCAGAGCAATCTGTGGAGATACTCACATAAGAAATACAAGCTCAATAATAGATTAAATGTTAATCTATAATTTAAGTGATTAAAAGTTAATCATTAATAAATAGATTAAATGTTAATATATGGTTTAGATTAAAAGTTAATCTAGATTAAAAGTTAATCTAAATTAAAGGATAATTATAAGTATTATTTAATTAACACAAAATAAGGGGAAATGGGTCTGACCCATTTCCTTTAAAACCCAACCATAGTGGACCTTATTAGTGGGCCCAAGCCCATGAAATAAATCCCTAGGGTGGGGCGCCCACTTATAGTTTCCTAATTAGATTAGGATTATGTTAGTTAAATAATTATAAAATAATTACTCCTTAATTTATGGGATTAGATTCCAATCTTGGTAAACAAGAAACTTAAGAGATAAAGGTTTGACTTTAGTCAAAACTTGGAGTGCAAGATTCCCTATGGCTCACGCCCCCTATAGCTATAGCTCACGCCCCCCCCCCCCCCCCCCCCCCTTGCCCCCCCTTGGAAGTTTCCTAATTGGATTAGGATCCCTTAATTGTAGGGTGTTGGATAATCCCTATTAAATAGGAGTTAGTTACATCCCTTTAATTTAGGAATCCTTTTAGGAAAAGGAATCCCAAATTAGAAGATTTATAACAACTAATTAATTAGAAGTCTATTAAATTAGTAACTCCTAAAGGGATAACTTTTAACTGGATTAGGATTAGGATTTGATCCAATCCTATTATTAAGACCATACCCAAATCGTGTGGATCATTATTACCATTCCAATAATTCTCCTCCAAACCGTGAGCTCCAAGAGAAAGATCTCTTGGATTTTCATGAGCTACAAGGGCTGCTCCAAATTGGTTTTGAAGCTTAGGGTTTTGAACTCTAAGGTTTTGTGTGATAGAAATTCTATACCAACATCCACCTTCTTCTCTTTGTTTTCTTAAATACCAAGTAGAGATTCAAAATCTTCACAGGGATAGCGAAGAACAAGGATCGAGCTTTGAGTATTTCTTCGAGAAATCTCTACAAAGAGTTCTGACGGTTCGAGTAGGTTTTTGCTTCACCGGTGAACATCATTCACCGAGGTAATTCTCTAATCATGTAGTTAGTATTATTTGCTTTCTATGGTGTAAAGATCCTCGGGATCCCCTTTTTCGCATAAATTTTTATCTGGATTCCCTTCACGAGGTGCCCACAAAGTGCGTTATGTCGATACTCACCTGAGATATAAGAGACACACAGGGTGGAGACACGCGGGGTGTCGAAGGGGGATATGCGAGGTGCCGACAAAGTGTGTTATGTCGATACTCACCTGGGATGTCGATGACACACAGGGTGTCGAAAGGGGGACATGCAAGGTGTCAGCATTTTGACAAGGTATGTTATGTTAATGGAGACCTGGGATATCACGGACACACGGGGGTGTCCAAAAAGGGACATGCGGGTGGTGTGTACTGTTAAGGTACACACGGGATGTCAAGGACATATGGGGTGTCACAAAGGGGACATGCGGGTGGTGTACACTGTTAAGGTACACACGGGATGTCGAGGACACACGGGGTGTCGAAGGGGTTGTGGCATGTCCTAGAGGCACTAGCCGAATTGATTTTGAGATGGCATATCCCGGAGGTGCTAGCCAGATTGATACTGAAGTGGCATGTCCCAGAGGCTCTAGCCAGATTGATGTTTGAAATGGCCTAGAGGTGCTAGATTTTGATAATGTCATGCAGGATGTATAGGCGTGGATGCTTTCCCATGACTCTATTAATTGTGACTCACGGGGATGCGTGCTGTCTGCTAATTTCTGATTTATCTTTGCCGGGCTGCTTGATGCAAGTTGGTACGACCAGGTCTCAGTACCAGAAGCTCTGTTTTGAAAAAGGTTTCTAGAAAAGTGTTGGACTTTTGTAAAATTTTTTGGATTTTTAACAAAAAGAATGTTTAGCTAGCTTTTAGATTTGCCAGGAAATTGCCTTTGTTAGGGCTTAGGGGATTTTGTAATCTTTCTTTTACTCTCGAAGAGTGGAGTACAACCCAACAAGGCCTCGTTACCGCTGGGGATGCTTGGGGGTAGACCTGTTTGTCTTGTTGTTGCTTCAGATTGGGCTCTAGCTGGGGAGAAGCTTGTTGAAGAGTAACAAGAAGCTTCTAGGCTCTTGCTGGGGAGAGTGTTGTAGAGAGAAATTTGGAGGCTTCTACCGAGGATTCGCTAAGGACTGTGTCACTATTGTAGACCGCTGCTGGGTATCTGCTGGGGAGTTGAACTCTACTGGAGACCACTGTCGGGGAATCCGTTTCTTAGTGTCATCTACTGGGGAACTGCGGGGATTGTTGGGAATTCGGCGAGACAGATTGCTGCCAGGTTTTGTCACCAAACTGCTCTTTAGCTTTTCTCCCTTTTTTACACTTGGAATGACTAAGTCATGGGTTTTACATAATTTTTGTGCGATGAGGCCATTTCCAGTTTTCACTCATACCTGCGAAGCTGATGGATTTTTGTCCATTTTTTGCCCTTAGTCGCAAGACTAAGTCTGGGGTCGCGTAAGTTTTGCGCAATGAGGTTGTTTTCAATTTTCACTCATGTCCATGATTTGTTGGGGAAAATGGATCTTCTCTCTTTATTACCCTGAATGGCGTCCTATGGACGATTGTGTCCCGCTGAGGATGTAGATGTGATACAGCACTTGCACTCATAGTTTCTAGGGGATCTAGGAGGACTTAGAGTAGGACGAAACGTAGGCTAGGGAACCGAAGTTTTGGACACCCTGGGATTTCTCTTTTGCAGTGGATCTGGACTCGTCTGGGGACTTCTCCTGTTGTACTCTGATTTGTACTTTGGGATTCCCGCCTGGTGCACCATTTTTTTTTGCTCCGCTGGGGATTTTGAGAGAGGTTGTCTCTGCTTGGAGATGGCTTTCGGCAGAGCTTGTCTCTGCTTAGGGAGAGTTTTCAGGAGAGCTTGTCTCTGCTTGGGGAAAGAGTCCAGAGAGGTTTGTCTCTGTGGGGAGTCTCTAACTTTGAGAATATTTCGACTTCAATTTTGGGTTTTTCTTTGATGGAAATTTTATACCCTTGAGAGTTGACTCGACCGGGAAAGTCGAGAAGATTCTTGCTGTGTTTGGACTCTACGGGGAGACATTTTTAGAGAGGCTTTGGCTCCACTGGGGATTTTTTAGGAGATGTCTGGACTCTGTTTGGGAGATGATTCTAGAAATATCTTGATCCCTTTAGTGACCACACCTGATTTGTCAGGTTGCCTACGTACCATTTGCAGGATCAGGTCATGACGTAGTTCAGGCAAATACCGCAGAGGGGAATCCGTTTCTTAGTGTCATCTCCCTGAAAAGGTTTCATGAAAAGAGGACTGTTAGGCTTAAAGGAGCTAACTAGCAGATTTCCTTGATTTGAAAATGGTTTACAATGTTAAGGATAAGGAGTGTGCCAAAGATGGCCTCCTGTCATTTCCCGAAAAATCTACGAGTGTAAAGCGCATATCTGATCTAGACCCTATGCGTAATATCGTTTGACTTTGTCCATGTTGATGGGCTTTGGCAGGTTTTCGTCATCCATACGTCCGAGTTGAAGGGCACCGTTGGAAAATTTATCTCAGACGATGTATAGGCCCTCATAGTTGGGTGTGAACTTACCCCTTGGGTCAGGGCGGTTTGACAACTTTTTTTGGAGAACCAGGTTACCGAATTCGATGCTTCGTGGCTTGAATTTCTTGTTGAATGCCCTAGCCATGCGCCTCTGATAGGCTTGAGAGTGGTTGATGGCTTTCAGTTGCCGCTCTTCGATCAGATTCAGCTGTTCGTACCGAGTTTGTGCCCATTCTGCTTCTGAGATTTCTGCTTCCATTAACACCCGGAGTGATGGAATTTCTACTTCAATAAGGAGGGTTGCTTCCATACCATAAGCCAAGGAGAATGGTGTTGCCCCAGTTGAAGTTCGGATGGATGTTCTGTAGGCCATGAGAACATATGGGAGCATCTCATGCCAGGCAGAGTAGTTGGTTGGCATCTTCTCTATGATTTTCTTCATGTTTTTGTTAGCGACTTCAACTGCACCATTGGTCTGAGGCTTGTATGGCGTGGAGTTGTGCTATTATATCTTGAATTTCTGGCAGAGATCTGTCATCCCCTTATTACAGAAGTTGAGAGTATTGTCTATTACAATTTTAAATGGGACACCATACCGGCAGATGATGTGTTTTTTTCAGAAAACGCTGAACCACTGAGGCTATGACGTTGGCATAAGAGGCTGCCTCAACCCATTTTGTGAAGTAATTGATTGCAACCCAATTGAATCGATGTCTGTTTGATCCTTTTGGGGTTATGGGTCCGATGACGTCGATGCCCCAAGCTGAGAATGACCATGGAGCGGTGAGATTGTGCAGCTTGGTGGGCGATGCGTTGATCTTGTCGGCATAGATTTGACACTGGTGGCACTTTTGTACATGTTGGCAACAACCAGATTATATTGTAGACCAGTAGTAGCCCAGTCTGAGTATCTTCTTGGAGAGCATTAACCCGTTCATGTGTGGGCCGTAAGTTCCTCCATGAACTTCTTCAACTAACTGTGTAACTTCACGAGTGTCGAGGTATTTGAGCCAAGTCAAGTTCGGTGATCTCTTGTACAAGATTCCTCCAGAGAGGACAAACTGAATGGCCAGCCTTCTGATTGCCCCGCGGTCTATTCTGGTGGCATCGAGTGGGAAAGTCTCGTCCTTGAGGTATTGTTTGATATCCATATACCAAGGCTTATCGTCTGATCCCTCTTCAATCTGAAGGCTGTAGGCAGGCTGATCCTATTGCTGAATCTCGATCGGCCAGAACATGATGCCCTGGGGGATCTGTACTATAGAGGCGAAAGTGGCCAGTGCATCGGAAAATCTGTTATGGTTTTTGGACCTATGACTAAAGGTGATTCTCCTAAACTGAGTAATCAGCATATTAAGGTAGGCCAGGTACGGGACTAGTCTTGTTTCTCGGATGGCCCAAGATTCATTTGCCTGATAGATTACTAAGGATGAGTCGCCGTAGATGTCTATCTCTTCAATCCCGATGCCCAAGGCTTCTTTCAGTCCGGCTATGCACGCCTCATACTCTGCTTCATTGTTTGAACATTTGAATTGTAGCTTGACTGAGATGGGGAGATGTGCTCCCTTAGGTGAGACCAGGACTGCTCCTGCCCCATGTCCATGATTGTTAGCGGCTCCGTCAAAGTATAACTCTCAACCGAGGTACTGTTGCTCTTCCGATTCTGCATACAGGATGGCTTTATCTGGAAACTGATTTTGTATTGAGATGTAGTCTTGTGCTGGATTGAGGGCCAAATGATCTGCAATTGCCTGTCCCTTGAATGACTTCTGAGTCATGTGTGCCATGTCGAATTCAGACAACATCATAAGCCATCGGGCTGTTCTCCTGGTGGTGGCTGGCTTTTTCAGTAATTATTTGATTGGGTCCATCTGGGAGATCAGGATTACTGGGTAGGAGAGCAGATAGTTCTGAAGACGCTGAGTAGCCCAGACCAATGCCAAACAAGTTCTCTCGAATGGACTGTACCTCTCTTCGTACTCTAGTAAGCGCTTACTGATGTAGTAGATGGCTTGCTGTATTCTGCCTATCTTGTCATGTTATGCCAGGACGCACCCCATGGAGGTTTCTTGTACGGAGATGTAGAGTAGCAGTGGCTGTCCCAGTGTAGGAGGCACAAGTACTGGAGGGTGGAGGAGATACTGATTTATTCTGTCAAAGGCTTCCTGACACTCGTCTGTCCAGACTGGTACGTTCTTCCAAAGAAGCTTGAAGATCGGCTCGCATATCAGAGTGAGCTGAGAGATGAATTGACTGATGTACTTAATTTTGCCCAGGAAACCGCAGATCTCCATTTTAGTTTGGGGTGTCGGTATTTTGATGATAGCTTTAGCTTTGACTGGATCGATCTTGATGTCCCTTTTACTGACTATGAAGCCAAGGAGCTTTCCTGATGAGGCTCTAAAGACATATTTGGTCAGATTCAGTCTCAAGCCGAACTCTCTAAGTCTATCGCACAGTCTCTTTAAGTCTTTAGGGTACTGCCTGGCAGTAGGCGATTTGACGATCATGTCATCCACATAGACTTCAGCTGACTTGTGGATCATGTCGTGAAACAGTGCTATCATAGCCCTCTGGTAGGTTGCCCCTACATTCTTGAGCCCGAAGGGCTACCTTGTAGCAGAATGTGCCCCAAGGTGTGATGAAGGAGGTTTTCTCCATGTTTTCTACTGCCATTATGATCTGGTTGTATCCAGAGAAACCATCCATAAATAAGAGTATCTCGTGCCCTGCAGTATTATTGACCAGAATGTCGATGTGTGGGAGAGGAAAATTGTCTTTAGGGTTAGCATTGTTCAGATTTGGGTAGTCGATACACATTTGGACCTAGCCGTCCTTCTTGGGTACCGGAACAATGTTGGCTAACCACTCAGGGTAGGTTGTTACTGGCAGGAAGCCTGTTTTGATCTGCTTCTCTACTTCTTCTTTGACCTTCTGCGACCATTCGGGTCTCATCCGTCTCAGTTTCTGCTTAACTAGTCTGACTTCAGGGTTCAGGGGCAGTTTGTGTACCACCAATACTGGGTCCAAGCCAGGCATGTCTGCATATGACCAGGCAAAGACGTCACTGTAGCTCCTCAGGAAGCTGATCATGTCTGTTCTCTATTGCGGGCTTATGGTTGTGTCGTTCTTGACAAGCTGAGGGTTGTTTTCAGAATCGAGGTTGATGGTCTCAGTGTCCTCAATGTTTAACTAGCGGATCCCTTCACTGTGCTCTAGTAGGTCCAAAATCTCTTGAGGCGGTTCCTCTTCCTGTTCTGAGTCATACTCAACTTCCGAAAGTTCGAGAAGAGTTTTGGGGACAGCCTTATCAGAGGTGATTTCTTGACAAATCATTTAGTTTAGTATGCTTTTCATTAATTTTGTTGGCTTCAGGATACTGGGCCTTCCAGGGGAAGAGTCCATGTGATTTAGTTATCAGTTGAATGAAATATTTTATGCAAAACATGTTTTTGAGTCAAAAGATCAAATTTTTATAGATAAAACATGACTGTTTGTTTACAAAATTGCTGACTCAACAAAAAGAGGCCGACAGTGGCCGACATTTTAATTTTGCAATGGGAGCAAAATAAAAGGAGGAGAAGAATGGTGCTTCGATCACTACTTGATCGAACCAACCTGCCCTGTAACTTGTTTGCCCCGGCCCTGAATGGCCTCAATGGTTAGAGCCTCGATCCACCAACAGATCAATGGTTGGCAACTAGATGATGCCTTGGTGTTGTTGGAGAGGGTGCAAACCTGCTCTCTCACTGGATCTTCTGTTTCTGTGGCGTCTTTGACAGTCAACTCGTTGAACATCTGTGTCATGCTGAATATTCTGGATCTGGAATCCCCGAAGACTCAACACTGGATTGGGGGTCTGATGAACTGGTAGGTAGTACAAGAGGTGTATCCGAGTAGGGCTTGAAGGTTCCCACTGGAAAGGTTACAGAGATATGAGGTCAGGGTTTTGGTTTCACCAACCGGCTGTTCTTCTAGGTTAGCTTGGAGAGATAGTCCTCTAATTTGGGTTTATACCCCAATCCGAATGGAGATGTGTAGCGAGGAGGCACGTATCTCTTTTTCATTCCTTGATTTTTGATTCCCAAGCTTGACCCTGGTTGATAGTTCATTCTGGTCATCATCCTGACGAACTGAGGTACTACTTACTTGTTTTACTCTTTTATCTGGTGATAGAACTGGCTTGCTCAAACTGGTACGTCATGAAGGCTGCTCCTTGTCCCAGTTCCTGGATGTCCCCAAAAGAACTCGTCAACTCCTCTGAAGGGATTACGACCAGGCGGTCTTCTTGAATAAATTTGATTCTCTGATGGAGAGAGGAGAGAATGGCTCCAGCCGTATGGATCCACGGCCTCCCGAGGAGCAAGGTGAATGAAGCTGACACATTCACGACCTGGAAGTTTGTAGTGAATTGAGCAGGTCTGAACTTGGTGGTCAATTTTATGTCACCCAGGTTTTGCCTAGTAGAGTTGTTGAAAGCCCTGATTTTCATGGGTCTCTTCTTTACTTGGCTGAGATCTAGACCCAGGCTTTACAGTGTTGACAAAGTGCAACGTTTAGGCCGGAGCCGTTATCGATTAGCACCGATGATAATGTCTGGTCCATGCATTAAACTGCAATGTAAAGAACCCGGGTGTGATCTCTGTCGCTGTCGGATATTTCCTCCTTTGTGAAGGAGATTATTCTGGATTTAAGTACTTGCCCCACCATGTGCCCCAGTTTCTCAGGCGTGATGTCTGGTATTATGTGGGTGATGCTCAGAAGTCAAGAGAAGACCCATGATTGAAATTTGTGTGGGAGTTTTGCTTAACTGCTGAGTGATATTGAACTCTTCTGCCTTTTCTAGGATTTTTAGCAGAATTACTGAGTCTGTGCTTCTTTCTCTGGGTTTGACACCCCTACTTTCTCTTTCTCAGTCCACTTTGCCTTTGTCAGCTTAACCACTGTAGGTTGGTATACCCGGCCAGATCGGGTGAGGTAGGCTATGTATTCACTCTCAGGGGTGAGAGAGTGAGGAGCGGGTACTCGGTTGAGGTTAAAGGGTGGAGATGGGATGTAAGGGATCCAGACCGAACCTGTTGAGGTGGAGGCTTGTGCTAGGGTCGTGGGCCATTTTGCAGGGCAAAGGATGATGTAAATGATCTGTTCAAGGATAAGGATCTGTACCAGCGAATGGATGCTCTGAATGTTTGATTGGGGGAAATGGATTATGACAGGAGACTGGTAAGAAGGCTTGATGATGCCATCATCTACTACGGGTGCGTTGGGTCTCAGTTACCTTGCCCCGAGCTCTTTCCACTCAATGAAATTGACTTGGTTGTGTGAGGGCAGTGGTGCCTAGTTAATACTGGTGTTGTTAGGAGCTAGTTCAACCTTACCCTTATCCAGAAGATCTTGGATGGTGCATTTCGAACCGATGCAATAATTGGTTGCATGAACCGAGCCTTGATGAAAGGCACAGTGATGATCGGCTCAATAATTTTTGTTTTGTTCTTTAGGAGGTAAAAGAGGGGTAATGCCTCTCATTCAAGAAGACCCTGCTTGGTCAGGAAGTCCAATAACTGCCTGAGAGTGTATGGAAGAGGGGTGAAGTTTATGGGGAGACGGTTCTGCCCCTGGTGTTGTCTATCAGGCCGGGTGTTTTCGGACGCTTGCTGAGAATGGGCAACTGGAACTGGCAATCTGATGGGTGTTGCGGAAGATATCATCCAAATATCTTCTTTTCTTCTCTGGTCCCTGGGACCACTGTTTCTACTTACAGGTGCTGCTGTTCTTTAGGGAGCAAGTCCTAGACTGGAGTGGATGACACTGCTTTGGATGGCTATCTCGATCCGGGCACCAATCTTGGCAATAGTGCCAAAGTCTACCACTGGCAGAGTTACCATTAAAGTAGAATAGGGTTGCTTCAGAGTGCCCATGAATATGCTTGCCAACTCCTCCTTGGGGATCGAAGTAGCTATCTTAGCTGTCATTTCCCTCTAGCGGGTAGCGTACTTCAGGAAGGATTCGTTGTTGTGCTTGCTCATCTGCTCTACATGGCTCCTCTGAGGCTAGAGTTCTTGGTTGAAGGAGTATTGCTCCACAAAACTGTCCATGGCATCCTGCCACGTCTTGATTCGCTGTTTCTGAACCGACATCCACCATGTAAGAGCTGCCCCTTCAGACTTTTCTGAAAGTACAGGATGAGTAAAGGCTGGTTTTTATTGTGTTGGAGCATGTCCCCGGATACAACTATAAATGTTGCTTCAGTCAGCCTGTGTTATCGTACTTGTCAAAGTTTGGCACCTTGAACCTTGGGGGTACTGCATCACCGAATGAGAAATTCAGGTCTTCCAATGAGAGACAGGGGCTGACAGATGCCCCCTTCATCCGTCTCATCTCCTCCTTCATCTGTTTGATTTCCTCGTGCTAGTCCCTGAGAGACGGAGTGGGGTCTGAGGATGACGGCTAGTCCTGATTGATGGGCGAGGCCTTGGGCTACTCATTATATTGGTTGTACTCTTCTCCTCCACCTGTTGCGAGTCCAGGGTTTGGAATGATGATAGGGATAGGTTAATGTGGCTGTGTATGAGGCTGTTCAAGAGTTTCTTCAGTAGGGATTCGGATGAAGCGTTCTTTGGTTCGGGCATCAAATGAGAATCTTCAGGGATTTTAGAACACTGTCCAACGTTGCTTGCGTGACTGTAATATCTCTCTCGTGAGCCTTGCAGGATCTCACTTGTTCGTTGATGCTGATCGGATGTTTCTGTCATCGACTCTGATTGGCTATCAGTGGAGTCTTTACTGTAGGCTTTTTCCATGACTGGTACCTCTGTTAGGACTGTGTTCGCGGTAGCTGCTTCTGTGAGAATTACAGTCATAGATCGAGTCATTGGTCGGCACATGCAAACTGAAAAAGATGCAACGGCTAAACATGAATATGCGAGATGCCAGGAAGAAGATGCTAGAAAATGATTTTTCATTGATGCATGCAAAGTGAGTACAGGACTATGCGACTCAATAGAAGAAAAAGACTTGATCCTAGGTAGGTCCGTCAGGGATCGGGAAGTCAAGTGGCCGGGGCACACCGTTAAGGTCTATGATTTGCTGCTGTAGGGATGTGACCTCAACCTCCATGTTTCAATTGCCTCAGTAGCATTAAACATTCAGGATCCGAACTATCGGATTCGAGAGGTCATCTCAACTTTTACACTACCAAGCTGTTCTAGGTAGAAGTGCAATTGGGCCCTGATGACGGCGGTTTCTTTGGCATCACCTCTACATCTCTTCTGGAGAGCTTGGACTGTCTACTCAAGCTACTTGACCTACCCCTGCATAGCTTGAAGGTCACGGTTCCGCTTCGTTTCTTGTTGCCTGAATGCTTACTGGGCTTTTCGTAGCCTTTTCTTCTTCTACCGGATCTGGAGCTCTCTCTCCAGGAAGATGTCTCTCCAGGGAACCACCATTTCGGCTATGGGTATGGTTCCTCTTGATGGAGCCGAAACAAGTGTGGGTAGTCCCTAGGTACAGGCATACTGGATGGAATGTCAGGATCTTCCACCTATAGTCGGTATGCTGAATCGGTCGGTAGTCCTGCTGTAACCACAAAGTCTGGCCATTGATCTCGTTCGGAGCTTCGCCAATCCTACTGGAAGCGTCGAGTGAGGCTGTCGGAGTGCATTATGAAGGTGATTCAATCATTTCCCTACCGATCTATCATTGGAATACGCTGAGGGAGCCCAAACTAACGAAGGACTCAGAGTAGTGCATAAACTACTGAGCCGATTAGGCCGACAAGAATCATGCATCGTCTTTCGGTTATAACGACGTGAGGTAGCTTCTTCAGAACAAACCACTCGTATTGTCAGGTGATCTCCTCCTTTGACAGGCTTTGGAGAAACTGGTAGAGTGTTCTGATGTCTGCAGTCACTATCTGTCCTTGATTCTGAGAAATCTTACGGGGGTAGATTGTATGCTTCATGGAGATCGGTTGGTATTGGGATGATTGTAGGCAGGTGTCCTACCAACCATAGATGTTAGAGTGGTGCACTGGTATGGAATATGCCATTTCTGTTGTCCGTTGCCTAGTTGAGAGCCTTGAGAAGCTCTGTTAGAATGATGGGTACAACTGATTTGGAGTTGTACATGCCCTCGATGACCCCTACCAGAACTGATTCGATGAGAGTGTGGCACTTCAGGAACACCAACTGAGATATAACTATCAGCGTAAGGGCGTTGAGACCAGGAAGTTCCGTTGTAATGGAGTCAGGGTCCCACTTGAGTTTGTATTGCTTTCCTAGATACTCTATGGTTATCCGATCAAAAGAGCTGTTAGGACCATGCTGCAAGCAGGCGAACTTGATATGCAAAAACCTTGAGAAGTCTGCCTGATATGTTGTCATGTAGCATGGTACTATGGCTTCACCATTTATGTTTAAGCCCAGAACGTGCTGAATCTTTTTCAGTGTTAGACACAGTTTATTCTTACCAAAGTGGAACACTATTTGTGATGGGTTCCAACATTGGACAGCAGCGTTCATGAGGCGCGAGTCCGGTTTAACCATAGATAGGTCTAAGATCAACCCAATTTTGTAGTACTGAGCCCAAGCAAGACGTTGACTTGAAGTGAAGGATCCAATTGATTCCCAGATGTTTTCGTCACAAGCCGCCTGAGATGTCAGATGCACGGGCCGTGACGGTTGACCAATTGACCGAACAATCCCTTAAGGACATGCCATCTACCTGAACAAAAGATAGATTCGATGTGAGTGTACTGTGTATGCAGATGAAAAATGCAAAATAATGATGCAATTATTTTTTTATTTTTCTTAATTTGATTGGGTGTGACAAGGCGCATGTAATCCGATAGGGTAGACGAACGGAGGTCCGATGTGCTTTACCTGGGTTGTCGGGAACCGGGGGCCTATCAGGTCAAGGTTAGGGATAGGTCCGGTGAAGACCTATTTGCCTGAGATTTGAACCCCATATGTTATGTCGGGATGCGGTGTAGGATGTGTTTTATTACAAGCACAGGTTTGGCTCATTACATGCCCCTGGGTGGGTGCTTATCAGAGTAGAATGTATCCCAATGGTCAACCATGATTGAGGACAAGTATAGGGTGCAAGCAGGTTAGGGTTCAGAGTAACCCTCCCTAGGTAGGTTGCTTGTAAACTATACCCTAACCTAGGCTATATGTACGAATGCCGGTTTGATGGAAGTATGTTCCTAGTAGGATACGGGGATCACTTAACACCGTATACTCGACTCCCCGGTATAGAACATACCTGAAAAGGGACGTTTGGTGTAAGCAGGAGCATTCAGAATCCTTTTCTGAAGATAATCACCCACTATGCGTAATTCTGCAGACCTCTAAGACTTTTAAGTCTCTGACACTAGGGATGATCATCTACCAGTCGTAAGTGTAATAAGCCTAACTACTGGCTTTAATAGGTCATTATACTACTATGATATGTATGATATGCACAGTACACAATTAGACCAAAGAGATGAAATAAATAGTATTAGGTTAAATACTTAGGCATTTGAACAAGAATGAGATTAATTGGCTTAAACCTAGATTCCGTGTTGAACCTTAGGTTGAAAATCCCCAACAGAGTCGCCAGAGCTGTGAGCACAGGATTTCGCATTTATAAAAAAATTGTTGTGTGTTTAGAGTCGTCACCTATTAATTCAGAAGTGATAAGTCTCCGGGTAATGGATTAGGTCTTGGTTTACGGGAGAGGTCTAGGTAAGAGGTTCGGTTAAGTCCGGGGAATGTGTTAGGTACCCCGAGACTTCCATTTTTCAATAATTCTCTACTTTCAAGGTGTAAGCCAATTAAAGTTAAAGTTTGTTCAAATGCTTAAGTGTTTAAGATAATACTAATATAAGAAAGAAAAGCTAACTAGGCTCGAACCCAGATTGGGTTGCCTTCGTACTCACAATGTGAGATCAGACCGAGCGTAGTTCTGGCACATGCACCCATGCCAAGGTTAGGGTGTGTGTGTGTGTTTACACCAAGGGTGGCTAATGGACTAATCCGGTAGACTAGGGTTTGGTTGACTAAGTCTGATCAAGTGCATGGTTTAAGCCCGGTAGACTTAGGATTAGTCTGGTAGACTAAGGAATAGTCCAGTAGACTAGGGTTAGGCTCGGTAGGCCAAGAGGTGAGTCCGATAGAGTAAGATTAGGCCCGATAGGCCAAAATCAAAAATAACCAAGATTAGGGTTGCTAACCAAGGTCAATGGTCAAACTAACTATGTTTAGGGTTGCTAACCACAGTGAAGGGGACAAGGGTGAGCCTCGTAAGCTGAGATTGGGCTCGGTAGGCTGAAATTAGGTCCGATAGGCCAAGAGTGAGCCCGGTAGGCTAAGCGATTAGGCCCGATAGGTCAAAATCGGATTTAACCGAGGTTAAGGTTGCTAATCGGACTTAAATTGGTGAAATAACCATAGTTAATACTACTAACTATGGTAAAATAGTCAAAGCAATAATATTTTAGACATATACAAAGATTTTAGAATTTTTGGTATTTTTCAGATTTTTACCAGGGGTTAAGGATGTTTAACCATGGTTAAAAGTTAACTGAGGTTAGGTTAACCCCAGTTAAGGTTGTTGGTCTGGTTAGGGTGGGCTCAGAGGATATGGCAGGGCCTACAGTGGCCTCCTACCAAGTCTGGGCCCTGTGTAAAGCCCAGAAGAAACATAAAGCAAATAAGGGCGGTAAATAAATTATCACCATTATCAGGCATTTCCAACCATGGTTTGCAGGGCTGGTACAAGGGTTAAGGCAAAGCCATAGGGTTGTGGACCCACAGACTTGAAAATGGGAGTGTCTTGAGTGCTTTGGGCCTTCAGTGGGCCCAGGGGAAGGTCTGGAATAGGCCCCATAGAGAGCTAAACTCACTGTATTTGATATATTGTAATGGCGGTAGATAATCTACCGCTATTAAGTTAACCTTTGTTTTGAGACCTGTTAACCATGGTTATGCAAAATTGACCAACCTAGAATGACCAGGATAGAAAGATAAGAGGTAGGAGGACCTAACCAAGACCCTGGAATGGACCAGGGCCCCACCTAAAGGGGTGTACAGAAGCTGCAAGGGGAGAGGCTAGGAATGGTGGTAATTATTCTACCACCATTCCTAGATTTTTCTAGAAATTTAGTTTTTTCCCTACGAGGGCTGCACCAGTGGGTTCCAGGGGATCCCTCATGGCTTAAGGGACCCCCAGAAGCTTAAGAGAGGTTTGTGATGGTGTGGGGTCTTGTATTCGTGGCTTAAACCTCAAAGAGGTTCCCCCATACTATGAGGAAGGTGGGAGGACTCCTGTCCTTGGTTTGAAACTACCGTACTCAAACAAAAAATAAAATAGAGAACCCATGAAATAGGACCAGGGGTCCTTTACAATACTCGCAGAAGCTAAAGAGAGGGTAGGGAGGTCCTATCCTACTGTTGGACTGCAACAGTGGTGGAGGAGGGGCTGCTCATGGTGGTGTTGGTGCATAGTGCTGGTGCAGGGCTAAGACAGGCCTAGGGATGCTCCTGGGAGATTAAGGAGTAGTTTCAGGTGAAGAACCAGGGTTGGAAGAGCTTGGGTTTGGGCTAACCGTAATCCAACAAGGGTTTGTTAGGAGATTTTGGAATGGAGTAAAAGCTTGGAGGAGGGGGAGTTGTATATGATTGGATGGGCCCTGGGTAGTCTGGGGATTAAAGTGAAGGTTTGGAATACTTGGGAGGCAGACTGGAGGGTCGCAGAGGTGCCAACTACACTGCAAACAGGAAACTCAACAATGGCGGTAATGTTATTACCGTCATTCCTGATTTAGCCTAAATCAAGTAATGGCGGTAAAACTTTTACCGCCATTACTTGATTTTTGCTAAACCGAGCCCAACCCTCACACGATTGGCCTAATACACTGATCATTTTGTTATTTTAGTAATGACGGTAAAACTATTACCGTCATTATTTGAATTTTCAAAATAAAGCAGGTAGGCCCTACTGCACTGGATTCTAAAGGCTTGTGGGCCCTTGTTTGAGCCCATAGATGTTTTGGGGCTTCAGATTTGAGGGTTTTGGGGCTTTAGGGTTGAATTAGGGTTTACCTAGGGTTAAACTAGGGTCAGGCCTAGGGTTCAACTAGGGTTAGACATAGGTTTGATCAGGGTTTACCTAAGGTTAGTCTAAGGTTTTACCTGGGATTGCCTAGAGGTTAGGGCTTGATTAGGGTTGGGCCTAGGGTTTGATCAGGGTTTGCCTAGGGTCTAGGTCTTAACTAGGTTAGGCCTAGGGTTAGGCATAGGGTTTGATCAGAGTTTACCTAGGATTAGTCTAAGGTTTTTCCTAGGATTGTCTAGGGTTTAGGGCTTGACTAGGATTAGGCCTAGGGTTTGATCAGGGTTTGCATAGGGTTTAAGGCTTGACTAGAGTTAGGTATAGGGTTCACTTAGGGTTATGCCTAGGGTTTGATCTGGGCTTGACTGGGGATAAGCTGGGGATAACCATGGCTAAATGATATTAACCCTGATTAAGGCATGGTGTAAAAATTTGGTGCTTACACAAATCGTTGGATATCTTTTTATAATAATTATTTTTTCCCCGAATTGTTCCAAGATATTTTCTGTATTTTTTCAAATTTTTTTGAACTTGACCCTTGCCGAATTATTCCCGAACCCTAACTTTGTAACTATGGTGATGATACAATATTTATAGTTAGGGCTACCAAAGAGCACGACTAAAGTAGGGGCAAGGTCTTACCAGGCCCGACCCTCACTTATAAGAGCGATGCCCTAGCCCTCGAAGTGCCTAATCTAGCTAGGCCCAAGCCCTCAAAGGTTATGGCAGAGTCAGGGTGATAAGTGCATAATTTTGCTTAATTTTTCCCATTTAAATAAGCATTATCATACTTCTTTGGTTTATATCTTCATTCTTACACGTAAAATGGTGTATTTTCTTTTCACCATTGCGTTGTCCTCTTTCTCTTAATTTTCCTGATACATTTGCATGTATCCATACATGTCTTGGAAGGCCGCATGCAAAATATTTTTAAGAGAGACTTATTATGTGTATTTATTTTTTTTGCAGGAATCCTAACCCCAGACCACTCTCGGGATTCAAGAAGTCCAAAGTTTCAAATAGCCCATGTCCAACTCAAAGATCCAAAGAGTCAAAGCCCAAGAGCAAAGCCCAAGACCAAGTATAGAAAGATTCTACAACATGGCTGGAGAATCTTAGAAAGATATGGATTAATATGATTTTGGCATAAAAAGGGTGGAACTCTCTTGAATTAGAAAGAAAAAGTGTGCTATATAAAAAAAAAAGGAGAAATCATATTTTGGTCACAAGAACTCTTTATTTTGGGTGAATTTTGGAATTCAAGTAAGGAGCTTAATGAAGGTCAACTAAATCTACAAGAAAAGCAATAAATTTTGTGGATGGCTAGAGGAGTGCTATTATTTAGCAACCAATCCCAAACAAAGAATGAGGATTTCCCGGATTCCCGCCTAATCTGGACAGTACTTACTAATTTGGACATACCTTTTGACTCAAAATTCGGATTAAGGCAAAGTTTGATGTTTTGCAAAGAAGACTTAAAGGAGAACAAAATTGTATTTCACGAAGATCTCCTAATTCGGACGTTTAAGGAGTCAAAACATGTCGTCAAGTGGAGGGAAGTGCAATTTTGGTTGGAATTTTAGAATTAGAAGTTTCTCTTTTGTTTTTTTTTTCCCTTCTCTTCTTCCCTTTAGTCTATATAAACCTAAAGTGAGAGAATTTTGGGGCTCTTTGATCTTTTCTCATTCTCTTTTCTTTTAGTTTTTTTTTGAGTTATTTTATTGTAATGTTTGGAACACCATTAAGGAGGATGACAACTCCAATCATGGTTGGCTAAACACTCTTCTAAGGTTAGGGATTTGAAACCTTTTTCCGATTTATGTGAATGATGTGGATGGTTTGATCATTAATTTTAATTGAATAGTTCTTATTTTGGTTAATTGTTCTTCTCTATATGCTCTTTGATTTCGTATGATCTATTGATATATGGAATGCTTGGATCCCCTGTGAGTTAGATACAAAGTACTCTTCAAATTTCTCTAATTATTCAATTGAATTTAATGGTCAGTGATTTTATCGTATAATTTTCCATCTAGATTAAATCTTTATTTGGTTCTAGATGTATTTTCATCAAAATCTAAGCATAAAGAGGGATAGGTGGATTTTCCTAAAACCTTAGATCTCTTTTTTCATTGCTTTACAGTTATCAGTAATTTTTGCTCCATTCTCATGGAGTGGAAAACCGATTTTAAATCTCTTTTTTCTCTAGATTTCGTTTACTTAATTCTTATTGCACAATAGTCAATCCCTGTGGATTCGACCCTGTGCTCACCAGATACATTAACTGTGTCACTTGTGCACTTGCAAGTATATTATTTTTACTCTTGATTTTATGTCCATTAATTTGATTAAGTTGTAACAAGTTTTTGGCACCGTTGCCGGGGATTGCAACGTGTGACGAGTACACTGGTTACGAAATTCTCCCATTCCCCATTCCCTCTAATTCTAACTCCTAACTTTTACTTTCTACACCTGACTTCTAACTTCTAACTTTCTTGCTCCTAACTTCTAACTTCTAACTGCTAACTTTTACTTTCTTGCTTCTAACTTCTAACTTTTAACTTCTATTTTCTTTCTTTTTAACTTGATTGAAAAAAAAAAAAAGTCTGGATTTTTATTTTTATTTTTAGTGGAAGGTTGGAATTCCGTGCACCCTCCCACGGTAGGTAATTAAGAGGATTGGTATTGCTCGTGTAAAACAGGTACATCTATTGCTTGCCTACTTGGAAACAGACATTGCTTTGCCTAAGTTCAGGAATTTCTTCACTTCTGGTAAACTCACTCCTTCACTCTAGTTATTCTCCTACTTATCTTACATCTACTGTCAACTTACAACCTAGTGGGGAAGCTCGGCGTATACTCTGTATACGTGCCTCGTCTGTCGCCCCTTTAGCTAGCTTGTTCATATAGAAGACTTATAGGAGGTGCATGTATTCTTGTTTGAATCCCTGACTTTCCCTTTGAGTTCTCTCATTTGTATGATTACGTGGAATCGAGATCACACAAGCCGCTTAAGGAGAACAGACTTTGAGATTGAAGACTTGTCTAATAACTAGTTTGAAGATTTTGATCATTCTTATTCATCAGACACTATGACTGACAATGAAAGTGATCAGGGGGATAATGAAGTTCATAATAATCCACCAATGCTGACCTTGCGTGAATATTTGCAACCAACAAGGACGAGTTCTCCATCTTGTATGGTTTTTCCTACTAATGCAAATACTTTTGACTTAAAACCGGGAGTGATTCAATTACTTCCTAAGTTTCATGGCTTAGACTTAGAAAGTCCTTACCTATACTTGAAAGAATTTGATGAGGTTTGTGCAACCTTAGCACAATCAAAATGTTAGTGATGATGTGGTTATGTTAAAATTGTTCCCTTTCTCTTTAAAAGAAAAGGCCAAAAATTGGCTAAATTCTCTAAGGCCAAGATCCATTGGCACATGCCAAGAACTGATCAGGGAGTTTCTAAAAAAATTCTTCCCTACCCATAAGACTAATACTCTTAGGAGGAACATCATGAATTTCTCCCAAAAGGAGAATGAAACTTTTTTCCAATGTTGGGAACGTTTCAAAGAATTATTGTTGACTTGCCCCCATCATGGCTACGAGACATGGCGCATCGTTAGTTTCTTCTATGAAGGTTTAACCTCTCAAATGTGCCAGTTTGTAGAGATGATGTGCAATGGTGAGTTTCTAAATAAAGATCCCGAAGAGGCTTGAGATTATTTTGACCAATTAGCTGAAAATGCCCAATCTTGGGATAACTTTGATAGATTTAATAGGTCAGATAAGACCAAGCCTAATACCATGACTAAGGGAGGTATGTACCTCCTGAAAGAAGAGAATAATGATATGAATGCCAAAATAGCCAGTTTGACCAGAAAAGTAGAAGCCATGGAACTTATGAAAGTAAACTCAATTAAGGTCACTGAAAAAGTGGAAGATGTTTGTGGCATATGCGAGACTAATGTACACCGAACTCAGGATTGTCCAACAATCCCAGCTTTTCAAGAGGTGTTACATGATCAAGCAAATGTCATGAACACCTATAAAAGACCTTTTTCTTCTCCCTACTCGAAACTTACAATCCTGGTTGGAGGAATCATTCCAACTTTATTTGAAAAAATAGTCCTATTACAAACAACCCTCCTCAGGGGCCTTCCACTCATACTCCTTATGTGTCTCCATATAAGAAGACCCTTAAGGAGACGTTGCAACAATTCATGCAAGGTCAAACAAACATTAATAATAAGACAATGCAAGCTATCAATGATCTGAAGAATTCTGTCAAAGAGTTGACCTCTTCGTTGAGCTTTCAAGAAAATGACAAATTTCCTGCTCAACCTCAACCAAATCCTAGAGGTCAATTTGAGGTAAGTAATTCAAATTCTTCAGATTCCCAAGAGGAACATATCAAGTCCATCACCACTCTACGAAATGGAAAAATAATTGATAAAGATATTCCAAAGAAAGTTTACAAACCTGAGGAATCTTTAAAATCAAAGAGTGATGATGAACTTGTTAAGTCCAAATCTGATATGATTTTGCAATGTCCGATACCTGCTCCTTTTCCGCAAAGGTTACAACCTCCTCAAAAGTTAGTCCAAAATGCTGATATATTAGAAATCTTCAAACAAGTAAAGATCAACATCCCCTTGTTAGATGCTATCAAAAAAATTTCATCATATGCCAAGTTCTTAAAAGATTTATGTACAGTCAAGCGTAGGCTTAATGTACAAAAGAAAGCTTTCTTGACAGAACAAGTGAGTGCAATCATTCAACATAATACCCCACCCAAATACAAAGATCCAGGATGCCCAACAATTTCTTGTATTATTGGGAACTTCAGGATAGAGCAAGCTTTGCTTGACCTTGGGACTAGTGTTAACCTCTTACCCTACTCGGTGTATGAGCAGTTGGGTCTTGGTGAGCTAAAGCCCACTAAGATAACACTCCAACTTGCTGACTGTTCAGTGAAAATACCGAGAGGGGTAGTTGAGGATGTGTTAGTCCAAGTAGACAAATTTTACTTTCCAGTTGATTTTATTGTCTTGGACACACAACCTGTGTTGAATGCATGCACTCAAATTCCTGTTATTTTAAGCTGCCAATTCCTTGCAACCTCCAATGCTTTGATCAATTGCAGGAATGGTGTCATGAAACTCTCGTTTGGCAACATGACTTTGGAATTAAATATTTTTAATATCTACAAACAACCTGGAGATGATGATGATGATGTGCTGGAGTAAACTTGATTGAAACTCTTGTGCAAGACTAATTTCTTCAATATTCTTTTTCTGATCCTCTAGAAGCTTGTTTGGCACATTTGAATGATTTTAATGAGGACATTTTAATTAATTCTGTAAACTCTTTGTTGGAATCTGTTCCGGTATTGGATACTAACAAGTGGAGATCACGTTTTGAGGAATTGCCACCTCGCGATACCTTACCCCTCCCGTCAAGTATCCAAACACCAAAGCTTAAGTTGAAACCTTTGCCAGCTGAGCTCAAATATGCATTTTTGGGACAAGCAGAGACATTCCCAGTGGTCATCTCCTCACAATTGAATGAGACTCAGGAAGAAAAATTAATTGATGTTCTTAGAGAACACAAAGGTGCAATAGGATGGACCATAGCTGATATTAAGGGAATCAGTCCCTTAATTTGTACCCATAGGATATATTTGGAGGATAATGCTAAACCCTCTAGAGAGATGCAGCGCAGGCTGAATCCCAACATGAAAGATGTGGTTAGAGCTGATGTCCTAAAACTTTTGGATGTAGGGATCATATACCCTCTTTCTGATAGTCAGTGGGTAAGTCCTGCCAATGTGGTACCTAAGAAATCCGGTATAACTGTAGTCAAGAATGCTAATGATGAATTAATCCCAACTAGAGTCACAACTGGTTGGCTAGTGTGCATTGACTATAGGAAGTTGAACTCAATGACTAGGAAAGACCATTTCCCTTTGCCCTTCATGGACCAAATTTTAGAAAGAGTAGCTGGTCATAAATTTTATTGTTTCCTAGATGGGTACTCCGATTATAATCAGATAGAAATTTCAGCTGAGGATAAAGAAAAGACCACTTTTACATGTCCATTCGGCACTTTTGCTTATCGAAGGATGCCATTTGGGTTGTGTAATGCTCCTGCCACATTCCAAAGATGCATGTTGAGTATATTTAGGGATATGGTAGAGCGTTTTCTTGAAGTGTTTATGGATGATTTTTCTGTGTTTGGTGATTCTTTTGATGATTGTCTGTTTCATTTAAAAAATGTTTTGGTTAGATGTGAGGAGAAAAACCTCATTCTGAAATGGGAGAAGTGTCATTTTATGGTCTCTAAAGGGATCGTGCTTGGCCACATTGTCTCCTCCCAAGGAATAAAAGTGGATAGAGCCAAAATTGATTTGATAGCCAATTTGCCCACCCCAAAGACCATTAAGGACATTAGATCTTTTCTAGGTCATGCAGGATTTTACAGAAGGTTTATTAAAGACTTTAGTGCAATATCTAGACCATTGTGTAACCTTCTATCAAAGGAAAACTCTGTCGAGTGGACTAAAGCATGTCAGGAAGCTTTTGCAAAGCTGAAAGGCATATTGACTTCTGCTTCTATAATGCAACCACCTGATTGGAGTTTACCCTTTGAAATCATGTGTGATGCTAGTGATTATGCGGTTGGGGCCATGCTAGGGCAACGCAAGGATAAGAAGCCTTGTGTCATTTACTATGCAAGTAGGACCTTGAACAGTACTCAGATGAACTATTCTACTATAGAAAAAGAACTCCTAGCCATAGTCTTTGGACTTGACAAGTTCCGATCTTACTTGATTGGATCTCGAATTATTATATTCACTGACCATGCAGCTTTAAAGTACCTTCTTTCTAAGAATGATGCTAAACCAAGACTCCTTAGGTGGATCCTCCTACTCCAGGAATTTGACTTAGAAATTAAAGATAAAAAATGAGTAGAAAATGTAGTGGCTGATCATTTATCCCGTCTTGTGCTCTTTGATTCCTTGGAGACAATGCCGATCAAAGACACGTTTCCTGATGAGTAACTTTTTGTTGTCTCCTAATTACCTTGGTTTGCGGATATTGCGAATTATCTTGTTACAGGTAACCTTCCTATTCATTGGAAACAACAAGATAAAAAGAAATTTTTTACCAAGGTACGTAGATTTTTCTGGGATGATCCTTATCTATTTAAATATTGTTCTGATCAAATTATTAGGAGATGTGTGCCTGATTCTGAACACCTGGATGTCATCTCCTTTTGTCACTCTGAAGCATGTGGTGGTCATTTTTCAGCCAAAAAGACTACCGCAAAAATTCTGCAATACAGTTTTTACTGGCCCACTCTTTTCGAGGACACTCATGAGTTTTGCAAAGCATGCGAGCACTGTCAAAAATTAGGAGGAATCTCCCATTGAAATATGATGCCTCTCAACCTAATTTTGATTATTGAAGTCTTTGACTGTTGGGGCATCAATTTCATGGGACCATTCCCTCCTTCTTCTGGGTATCTTTATATATCTTAGTAGCCGTTGATTATGTGTCAAAATGGATCGAGGCTCTTCCAAGCAGAACCAATGACCACAAAACGGTCTTGCAATTTTTAAAAGAAAATGTTTTATCAAGGTTTGGAACACCTCGAGCCATTATCAGTGTTGGAAGTACGCACTTCTGTAATCGGCCTTTTGAGGCCTTAATGAAAAATATGGGATAACCCATAAAGTTTTTATCCCTTATCACCCACAAACAAGTGGACAAGTGGAGATATCCAATCGGGAGATTAAAAATATTTTACAAAAAATGGTAAATCCAGACCGTAAGGATTGGTCATTATGACTAACCGATGCGCTATGGGCTTACCGTACAGCTTTCAAAACCCCGATTGGAATGTCTCCATATCAAATTGTCTTTGGCAGAGCTTTTCACTTGCCTGTTGAATTGGAACACAAGGCTTACTGGGCGATAAAGATACTCAATTTTAATTTGGAGAAAGCAGGCTCGCTTCGCAAACTCCAACTGGATGAGTTGGACGAAATCCGAAATGATGCTTACGAGAGTGCCAAAATTTACAAGGAAAGAATGAAGGTTTTTCATGATAAGCATATTCTTCAAAAATCTTTTGAGTCTTCTCAAAAAGTTCTTTTGTATAATTCTCGTTTGCATCTATTTCCTGGTAAGCTTCGATCTCGTTGGACCGGCCCTTTCATTGTGAAAATTGTTTACCCTTATGGAACTGTCGAGATTGAGAATCCTAAAAACAGTAATGTTTTTAAAGTTAATGGTCAACGATTGAAACCATTTTTGGAGAATTTCACCCCAGATGTTGAGTCCACAACTCTGGAAGATCCCATTTATCCTGATTGATCATTTCTCTCACTTGAGAAGAACTTTTGTGTATACTATGCATTTTTTTTTACTTGCTTTATTTTCTCTTTTAGTTTAATTGATTAGTTCATATCCCTATGAAGTTTCATACCCTTTATCTCTTTTTGTTCTCTCAATGTTATATTTCATATAAATCTCTATTTGAAACATTGAGGACAATGTTCGATTTAGTATGGGGGTGTAGATTTGTGCTTTATTGTTGGGATAATCTCTACTAATAGTAGACCATTGCATTCCTCTTTTACAAAAAAATAAAATAAAATGTGTTTCTGTCTTGGCTACTATCTATTTCTTCCTTGCCTTTCATCTATTGAGCTATTGAATTTTGGATTAAAAGGGCACATGGTGAAAATCTTTAAGAAGCTCAATTCCAGCTGTTTACAATGAAAAGTCTTTGTTACTAATTCTCAGTTAGTGAAAATTATAAATTGCTGAATTTTTGAACTGTCACTACACATCTGACTCAATATCTGGAGCTAGGTTGAATTTGGTAGTTGTTGACTTGATAATTGTCTGGAATGTAGGAAGAAACCAAGTCTGATGAACTATGACTATCTTGTTCATTTGGTTTGCTGGTAAGAAGAAAAACAGAACTGGGTTATGATGAAGTCATGGAAAGAAACTAGTGAATTAGACCAGGTACTTTGAAAAGGGCTACCTCTTGTCAAGTCTTTGAAAAAAAAAAAAAAAGGATATGGACATTCAAAAATGTGCTCCCAATGTTGAAATATCAGTTTGTTATGCTATGATCTTGTTAAAACAAGTTGGGTGAAAGCCGTCATTGTAAAAAAGCGAATAAACTGGAATATCATATATAAAGCCCATGAGGTATTAAGGTGAATATCCACAACTTTCGTGATCCTGGACAGATTAGCTTAGTTTTGAATCAGATCCTTAGGCTAACCCGACCATTCTGTGGTGATTAACAAGTTGGCTCTGCTTAGGGAAATCGATACTTTGGATATTTGTCAGATTGCACATACACTCAAAATTTTTTAAATGGTGACTTAGTGATTTGGACTTTATTTAGAATGCTAGAATATATGGCTGAAATATAATGAAAACCAGTGCCCTAATAATTCTAAATTTGATGCCTTGATTAGAATGTGCCACATGAAGAAGTTTATTATGGGTAATTTTTGTTCTTCTTCAATTGTTTTGAAAAGATAAATATGTTTTGAAAAGAAGGAGGATTGTCAGTCATGCTTTACAATTATTATCCTGATTAATTGATTGACTATATTCAGCCTCTTAAATCTGAGTTGAAATCATTGTCACAGATTGGTGATGCTACTGAGAGATGAACTGAGATTCTTTCAAAATTTCTTGGTTGTCATGCATAATGAAAGTTTTCTGATTGTCTCATGGAATTGAAATGATGATATTTTGATATTGCTTCTTCACATTCTTTTTGCTCGAGGACTAGCAAAATGCTGATTGGGGGGTGTTGATAAGTGCTTAATTTTGCTTAATTATCCCCATTTAAATAAGCATTATCATACTTCTTTGGTTTATATATTCATTTTTACACGTAAAGTGGTGTATTTTCTTCTCACCATTGCGTTGTCATCTTTCTCTTAATTTTCATGATACATTTGCATGTATTCATACATGTCTTGGAAGGCCGCATGCAAAATATTTTTAAGAGAGACTTATTACTTGTATTTATTTTCTTTGCAGGAATCCTAACCCCAGACCACTCTCGGGATTCAAGAAGTCCAAAGTTTCAAATAGCCCATGTCCAACTCAAAGATCCAAAGAGTCAAAGCCCAAGAGCAAAGCCCAAGACCAAGTATAGAAAGATTCTACAACATGGCTGAAGAATCTTAGAAAGATATGGATTAATATGATTTTTGCATAAAAAGGGTGGAACTCTCTTGAATTAGAAAGAAGAAGTGTGATATATTGATGTTTCTATTTCAGAAAAAAGGAGAAAGCATATTTTGGTCTCAAGAACTCTTTATTTTGGGTGGATTTTGAAATTCAAGTAAGGAGCTTAATGGAGGTCAACTAAATCTACAAGAAAAGCAAGAAATTTCGTGGATAGCTAGAGGAGTGCTATTATTTAGCAACCAATCCCAAACAAAGAATGAGGATTTCCCCGATTCCCTCCTAATCTGGACAATACTTACTAATTTGGACATAATTTTTGACTCAAAATTTGGATTAAGGCAAGGTTTAATTTTTTAGAAAGAAGACGTAAAGGGAAACAAAATTGTATTTCACGAAGATCTCCTAATTCGGACGTTTAATGGGTCAAAACATGTCATCAAGTAGAGGAAAGTGCAATTTTGGTTGGAATTTTGGAATTAGAAGTTTCTCTTTTGTTTTTTTTTCCCTTCTCTTCTTCCCTTTAGTCTATATAAACCTAAAGTGAGAGACTTTTGGGGCTCTTTGATCTTTTCTCATTCTCTTTTCTCTCTTCTTCTCTTAGTTTTTTTTTGAGTTATTTTATTGTAATGTTTGGAACACCATTAAGGAGGATGACAACTCCAATCATGGTTGGCTAAACACTCCTCTAAGGTTAAGGATTTGAAACCTTTTTCTGATTTATGTGGATGATGTGGATGGTTTGATCATTAATTTTAATTGAATAGTTCCTATTTTGGTTAATTGTTCTTCTCTATATGCTCTTTGATTTCGTATGATCATTGATATATGGAATGCTTGGATCCCCTGTGAGTTAGATACAAAGTACTTTTTAAATTTCTCTAATTATTCAATTAAATTTAATGGTCAATGGTTTTATCGTATAATTTTCCATCTAGATTAAATCTTTATTTGGTTCTAGATGTATTTTCATCAAAATCTAAGCATAAAGAGGGATAGGTGGATTTTCCTGAAACCTTAGATCTCTTTTTTCATTGCTTTACAGTTATCAGTAATTTTTGCTCCATTCTCATTGAGTGGAAAACCGATTTTAAATCTCTTTTTTCTCTAGATTTTGTTTCCTTAATTCTTATTGCACAATAGTCAATCCCTGTGGATTCGACCCTATGCTCACCAGATACATCAATTGTGTCACTTGTGCACTTGCAAGTATATTATTTTTACTCTTGATTTTATGTCCATTAATTTGGATTAAATTAAGTTGTAACACAGGGCAGAGCCTATAGAGGAACAAATGGAATTTTCAAGTCATAGGCTTAGTGATTTTTTTTTACTTTAATTGTTAACCTGGTGTATAACCCTCAGCCTATATCCAGACTTAGGATCGACACTACAATGCAAAGAGCTATTTGGCGAAGTTAAATAAAAAAATTTGTTAGTGGTAATCAGACATAATACAAAAAAAAAATCTTCAGTAAAATATAGAAAATGTAACTATATTTTTTTTCAATTAATTTCTATCAAATGAAACTCAATATACCTTATGATTAACTATCCAAGTTATCTTTCAATATATTTATTTTAAAATTTTATTGTAAATCATTATCCTCCGAACCAATCTAATCTGGCAATAAACTAAAATTTTTATAGTATCCGTCTTTATGAAACTCCTAAACTGATCAAGTAACCTTTTTCTAGTGCTAAATTTGATAAATGTTAAGAGTCTAAGAGATGAGAGTTGAGCCAAGAGCATTTGTGAGCGTGGATTCTGCTCACCGGGTTTGACTTGGAGTCGCCACCTATTTATTTGTGGGGATAGGACTTGAGTTTAGATTAAGGCAAATGATCTCGATTAGAGTTAGGGTAAGTGGTTTGGTTAAGTATTGGGGATGGTGTTAGGCATCGCAGGGCCCCCGTATAAGACAATTACTTACTTTCTAAGTTTAAGCCAAATTAAAGCCAAGATTGATGAAAATGCCTAAATGTTTAGAATGTGTTGATCCAAGTAAGGGAAAATCCTATTCTAAGATTGAACCCGGGTTGGGTTGCCTACATACTCACTGGGGTGAGATCAGACCGAGCATAGTTCGGGTGCTTTAACCTGCACCGAGGTTAGGGGAGTGTGTGTATGCGCCAGAGTGACTTAGGGTTAGCCCAGAGGCTAGGGTTGATTGGCTGGGAGGCCAAGGCTTGAGCCCGGAGGCTAGGGTTCGAGCTCAGAGGCTAAAGGTTGAGTTTAACCATGGTTTAATCGGTTAAGGATGAGTTAACCATGGTTAAAAATGACCAAGGTCAGATTTATGGTCCTTTTGCATTTTTTTAGATTTCTTTGGGCTTTTTCAAGATTCTTAGTCAAGGATTAACTAATCGGGGTTAAAATTAACCCTGGTTAAGGTTAGACTTCAGTCAAGAAGGGATTAACCATTGTTAGATCAGTTAACCGTGGTTAAGAAGATGCTCGGGGCAACCAAAAAATTAGATTATGGATTTCAATATTTTTTGGGTTTTTTAGGATTCTCCCAAGTTAAATTAATTAACTAGGGTTAAGGAAAGCTAACTTAGATTAGGTTTAACCCTAGTTAAGAGTTTGGTCAGGTTTATAATGGGCCCAAGGAGCATGACATGGCCTAGACTGGACTTCTACCTGGTTTGGGCCCTGTATAAGGCCTAAAATACAAAAGATTAGGATTAGCGGTAAACATAGTACTGCCAATTCATGTTCTTCACTGAACTAGAATGGCGGTAGAAGGTTTACTGCCAATTCTAGGTTTTTCTGGAATTGGCTTTACAGGGACGAAGTGGATAGGGGGAGGACCCCAGAGGGTTTGTGGACCCTTAGGGATGGTCAAGAGATCTGGTGTTGGCACTAGGCTTGATCTGGATTTGGCCCATGGTGGTCATATATTGATTTAAGGGGAAAACCCCAGAATGTCAGTAAACAAAGTATCGACATTTTGGGTTTTTCTCATTTTATATATTTTAACCATGGTTAGGGAGGTCTATGGGTCTAAGGTGATCTTAGGGGATGAGGGAAGACCCTAGAGGTCAGACCCGGGCCCTGGAATGGTCCAAGGCTTTGCACAAAAGGCATGAGAACTACTGTAAAAGGGAAAACCTCATAATGGCGGTGCTAAGATTACACCATTCTGAGCTTTACTTAGATTCGGTTTTGTACCCAATGGTCGTGAACTAAAGCCACCCCAAGGATACCCTCATGAGCTTGAAGTATTCTGGGGAGGCTTGGGGAGCTGGACTCAGTTTTTGGCATGACCAATCATGAAATGAGAATCATTTTTCCTTAGCAGGGTCTCCTTTACCTATGAGGAAGGAAAGGGGGCCTCTACAATCGGATTTACAAGCAGTGCAAGGTCCCTGGAAGTGGACCAGAGACTAGAAGTGAAATAAGAACAAGAAATTAAAGGGGGGTGTCCTACCCTTTATGCTTCAATCTTCAAGGCAGTGAATAGTGGCAAAGGTTAGGACTGAGTGCTTTTACGAGGAAGAGAGCCCAGGCTAATCTTCAAACTATGCTCAAACTCCTAAAGCCCAGGATAGAGAGTTTTAGATTCTCTAAGAATTCTACATGGATTTCTATAGGGATTTAGATGGGAGTTTTGACATTTTCAGAATGGGGGAGAAGCTTGAGGAGGGGTCTGTATTTATAGGCTAGAAGGCTTGGGATATGGAGGGGATTCGTAGGGTGGTAGTTGGGAAGCTCATGAGGTGGACAAGGGCATGCCTGAGTACACAGGAGACAGGTACTTTGCTTTCACGCAAAGTTCATGAATGACGGTAATTCTAGTACCACCATTCTTTAACAGAGTAAAAAGAATAATGACGGTAAACTATTTACCGCCATTGCTGTACTTTTACCAAAAATAAACCTGACTCGTTGACATTGGCTTACATGCAGTACAGATGTTTTCCATAAAAAGAATGTCGGTAATTGGATTACCAACATTCCCAAAAATTTGAATTTTGGGGCTGGGCTTCCCCCCCCCCCCCTCAAGGCTTGGCTTGGGTCATGGGTCCATGGCTGCTTGGCTACGGGTTTAGGCCCCTATGGCCTGGGCTTTAGTTCTATATGGGCCTTAGGTCGTAGGGCTAGGTTAGGGCTAGCTAGGGTTAACCCTAGGGTTAAGTTAGGATTGGACTAGGGTTTAACCTAGGTTTAACTTGGGTTTGACCTAGGGTTGGTTCTAGGGTTTGACTTAGAGTTAGTTCTAGGGCTTGACCTAGGGTTTGACCTAGGTTTAATTAGGGTTAACTGTGGTTAAAATTTTTAACCATGGTTAAGGGAGGGGTGTAAATATTGGGTGCTTACAGCTGCCTCTCTTTGTCGGAGAGTGTCGTTTTTGGTAATTCAACAACAAAGACTGGAATCATCTTATTTTTACACTAGAGAGATGGATTTGAGGGAGTGGAGAAGGTTGTCTATTTTGGAAGCACGATGAAATTTTGTGGATTGTCGTCTTGAAATGTAGGGAATATGCATGAATGCAATGGATGATGCAATTGGGATTGCTTAGACACATTCAGGATTGGTTGGAGGACACAGAGTGTAGGGGAGACATTCAGATTCGGTCAGGAGGACACACGGAGTATCGGAGATGGATTCAAATTCGGTCAGGAGGACATACGGAGTGTCGGAGATGCATTCAGATTCGGTCAGGGGACACATTCAGATATGGTCAAGAGGACACATTCAGATTCGGTCAGGAGAACACACGGAGTATTGGGGACACATTCAGATTCGATCAGGAGGACACATAGAGTGTCAAGGACGCAGTCAGATTCGATCAAAGGGACATAGGGGGTACCAAGGACGCAGTTAGATTTGGTCAAGGGGACACGCGAGGGTGTCAAGGACGCGATCAGATTTGGTTAAGGGGGCGCGGGGGTGTCAAGGACGCAGTCAAATTTGGTCAAGATGAAATACGGGGGTGTCAAGGACGCAGTCAGATTCGGTTAAGGGGACACGCGGAGATGTCAAGGATGCGGTCAGATTTGGTCAGGGACACACAGGGGTGTCAAGGATGCGGTCAGATTTGGTCGAGGAGACACACTGGGGTGTCAAGGACGCAATCAAATTTGGTCTGAAAGTTGGTTTGAAGTATCTACTGAGGATTGAGGTATGTCCAGGAGGCACTAGTCAGATTGATTTTGTGATTTTATTAATAGAGGTGGCACCCTAGAGGTGCTAGCCAGATTGATTGAAGTAGCATCTCCCAGAGGCTCTAGCCAGGGTGGATTGATCAGAGTGTGATGCAATGATGTCATGCTGGGAAAAAGTTATGCCCCTTGGGGGCATTGGCTGCGTAGGGTGAAATTGAGTATGATGCAACTGTGATGCTTGAATGTTTGCAAAAGATGTCATCCTGGGGTATAGTCATGATGCTTTCCCATGAATTGCTTGACTGCGTCTTGTTTGAATGCGGTGTGTCAATTTCTTCTGATTGTTCTGTTAGGGCAACTGATATTGGTTAGTATGTCCAAACTGTGATACCAGAGATTTTTGCAAATGTTTTTTCTTTGAGAAATGAGTTACAAATTTTTTGGATTATTGGTGAAAGATTGTGCAGTTAGATCTCAGTTTTGCTAGGTAATTGCCTTTGTCAGAGCTTGTTGTGAATTTAAGTATTGTCTTTATCTCTCGGAGAGCAGAGTATGGCAAAAAGAAGGTTTTTCTCCATCGATTGCTACGGAGGATAGGGAGATCTATCATGCTGCTGAGGGCCTCTATCGGGGACTATTTTTGAATCTCTATTAGGGAGTTGCAAGTCTTGGGCAACTGATCTGAAGGTGGTACAGATGGTCTCGTGCCGGATTCTGTTGTCAAATTGCTTTTTAACTTTTTCTCCCTTTTTTATCTTTAGAATGACTAAGTCATGGGAATCGCATAATTTTTGTGAAATGAGACCGTGCAGATTTTCACTCATGCCTGCGAAGTTGATGGATTTTGTCCCTTTTTTTTCCTAATCGCAAGACTAGGTCTGGGGTTGCATAATTTTTACGCAATGAGGTCGTTGCCGGTTTTCACTCATGCTCTTGATTCATTGGAGATCTGGATTCTTCTCCCGTCATTACTTTGGTGAAACTCCGCTGGGGATGTAGAAGTGATATAACGGTTGCACTCTTAGCTTCTAAGGGATCTAGGAGGATTTAGAGTGAGACGAAATGTCGGCTGAGGGAACCAAAATTTGGGACATCCTTGGACTTTTGGCTTTTGACCATTTTGAGGATATTTTCTGACTTTCCCTGGGGATGACTTCGGGATTGATCCATTATTTTATTTTTGGGAGAGGCTAATTTTGTCAGAGAATGTGGGGAGAGGTTGGCTCTGCTTGGGGATGTTTCAGGAGAGGCTTACTCTGCGTGGAAACACCGAGGTTGTCTCTACATGAGATTTCTGGTTTTGTTCGGGAAGTATTCCCATTTTGGTTAATGTTTCAACTTTTATTTTGGGTTTTCTTTTGATAGAAATTTTCTTATTTTGTCAAAGTCGACTCCGCTAGGGGTTTGTTTATTTTGTGACTGCACCTGATGTTTCAGGTTGCCTACGTACCATTTGAAGGATCAGGCCATGACATAGTTCAAGTGTCGGTGCCACGGATGGTGAGGGAGGGTGTCCTAATAAAATAGTTGTTGAAAGAAGGGTTGTTAGGCTAAAGGGGCTAACTAGAGATTTTATTGATTTGATTGGGATCACAATACTGGTAAAAAGGGGTGTGCCAGAGATGGCCTCCTATCATTTCCTGAAGAATTTAAGATTGCAAAGTCTATCAGATTATACCCTAAGCATAGTATCTTTTGACTTTATCCATGTTGACGGACTCTGGGGGGTCTTCGTCATCGATATGTTTGAGTCGGAGGGCGCCGCGGGAGAATTTCTCTCGGATGATGCATGAGCCTTCATAATTCGGGGTGAACTTGCTCCTTGGGTCAGGGCGATTTGGCAACACTTTCTAGAGAACGAGATCTCCGACTTCAATATTTTGGGGCTTGACTTTCTTGTTGAAAACCCTAGCCATACGCCTCTGGTAGGCTTGAGAGTGGTTGATGACTTTCAGTTGTCTTTCTTCGATCAGATTCAACTGCTTATACTAGGCTTGTGCCCATTCTAGTTCTATGATCCATGCTTCTATTAATACCTGGAGGGATGTCGATAAGTAGGACTGCTTCCATGCCATAGGCTAGAGAAAATGGCATTACCCCGGTTGAGGTTCGGATGGATGTTCTGTAGGTCATGAGTGCGTATGAGAGCATCTCATGCTAGATAGAATATCTGGTAGCCATCTTTTCTATGATTTTCTTCATGCTCTTGTTTGCAGCTTCGATTGCGTCATTGGTCTTTGGCCTGTAAGGCGTAGAATTATGATGCTGGATTTTGAATTTCTGGCAGAGTTCAATCATCCCCTTATTGCAGAAGTTGAGAGCATTGTCTGTTACTATCTCGTATGAGACCTCGTATCTACAGATGATGTCCTTTTCAGGAAGCGCTGAACCAATGAAGTTATGACATTGGCATAAGAGGTTGTTTCGACCCATTTTGTGAAGTAATTGATTGCTACCAAGATGAATCAGTGTCCATTAGATGCTTTCGACGTTATGGGCCTCATGACATTAATATCCCAGGCTGAGAATGGCCAAGGTGCGGTGAGGTTGTGCGTCTAGTTGGTGGTGCATTGATCCAGTCAGCATAGATATTTGGCATTGGTGACATTTCTAGACATTTTGGTAACAGTCAGATTCCATGGTGGTCCAATAGTAGCCCATTCTGAGTGTTTTCTTGGAGAGCATTAGGTCGTTCATGTGGGGACCACATACTCTTCTATGTACCTCTTCGACCACCTGTGCGGCTTCTTGGGTGTCGAAACATCTGAACCAGATCATGTTTGGTGATCCCCGGAGAGGATGAATTGAATGGCTAATCTTCTGATTGTCTTGCGGTTTGTTTTGGTGGCGTCTAGTGGGAAAGTCCCATCCTCGAGGTATTGCTTGATGTAGGCACACCAAAGCTTGTTGTCTATTAGCTCTTCTATTTCAAGATAGTAGGCAGGTTGATCCTGATGCTAAATTTTGACGGGCCAAAGCATGATGCCTATATGGATTTGGACCATAGAGGCGAGAGTAGCCAGTGCATCGGTGAATCTGTTGTGGGTTCTGGACCTGTGGCTGAAGATAATTCTTCTGAACTGAGATCAGTACATTGAGGTAGGTTAGGTACGGGACTAGCCTGGTCTCTTTGATTGCCCAAGACTCGTTTGCTTGACAGATCACCAGGGATGAGTTACCGTAGATGTCGATCTCTTCGATTCTGATGCCAAGGGCTTCTTTCAGACCGGCTATGCAAGCCTCATATTTTGCTTCATTGTTTAAGCATATGAACTTTAGCTTAATTGATATAGGGAGGTGGGCTCCCTTTGGTGAGATCAGGACTGCACCTGTCCCGTGTTCGCGACTATTTACGGTTCCGTTGAAGTATAGTTCCCATATGAGGTACTCTTGCTCTTCTGGTTCAGCGTGCAAGATAGTATCATTTGGGAACTAGTCATGTACTGAGGTATACTCATGTGCTGGACTGTGGGCCAGGTGATCTGCAATTTTCTACCCCTTGTTTGACTTCTGCGTCATGTATATGATATTGAATTCTAAGAGCATCATAAGCCATCGGACTGCTCTCCCTGTGGTGGCTGCCTTTTCCAGGAGGTACTTAAGTGGGTCCATCCGAGAGATTAGAATTGTTGGATATGAAAGCAAGTAGTATCGTAAATGTTGTGTGGCCCAGACTAGTGCTAGGCAAACACCTTTGTGAAGACCAACTTCTGTCTAACCTAGACCAAGCCTACCTTTTTTGTTGTTTTTGATAGATATACGGTTAGGCTACGACCCAAGTTAAGCAAGGTTAGTATCTATTCAAGGTTAGTGGTAGGCTTGGCTCGAAATGTTAAAATCTAGGCTCGAACTCGGCTCAGCTTGACTTGTTGCTCGAAAAACTCGGCTTGAATTTGGTTAGCTTGGTTTGAGCTCGGTTTGATTTATTAAAAAATATTTTTCAAATAAAAATAATAAAAAAATTAATTATATATATATATATATATATATAAAATAATTAATTGTTTTTATATATGATAATGATATATATATATATATATATCTATAATTTTATTTTTTTATTTTTTGTATAATATTCAAGCCGAGCCGATATGGGCAGCCACTGAGATAACATGACTGTTACTAGTTTGGGTTAATATTTCAACGGTTATCTTTTTAAAAAATATATATTTTTTATTTTGCTCACACAAAAGTTCTTTTTTTTTAAATTTTTTTATTGTACTCAATTATTTTCTTATTTTTGTGCTTTAAAACTTCTTACTCACTTTATATTGTGCTTAATTATTTTCTTGTTTTTGTACTCTTTTACTTTTATACCATCTTGTTTTCCCAAAAAAATAAAAATAAAATAAAGACATTCAATATTCAATAAAGGGGGGAAAGACATTTACGACGAATCAAAATATGACAATTTGTAATATTAGGTTGAAAAAAAATTTAATGATGAAAAATAATGACATTTTTTTAAATGCACCATTAGAGCATGGGTGCCATATTAAAGCATTTTAGTTTAGAGAAAAATAGCTTCACCATTGGAGATGCTCTTAGCAACCGGTGAGTGAACCTTCTCGCCCTCAGCCAGACAGCCACGAACACAGTATTGAAGAAAAAGTTGGGAGGGATAAAACGGGAATAACAATAATAAATTGGGTATTGGGGGTATAGGAGGGCAAAGTACACACTTATAAATAGTTATTTCACAAATCTAGGGTTTTGAGTTGTGTGGGATCTCGGCTCCTCTGAAATCCTAAAACGGAGAAAGGAAGATGGTATGTATCTTCGATCTGTTTTCATTTTCTCTATTCTTAATTCGTTTTCCTCTTCACATTCTTTGATTTATTGTAGATCTCTGATTATGTTTCGTTCTCTAGTTGTGTTCTTACGCTGCTCTTGTGCTCGTTCGTTGTCTTCTAATTTAGCATTTTTTTTTCTCTCATTATTTTAGAAGGAAATGGAAGATTTTGTCATTTCATATTGGAAATTGTTTGAATTTGGTTAAATCTGTATATATTTATGGTGAAATAGGCCGAGGACTCCAGATTAGGTTTTCTGCTTTGACATACCCATCAAATTAGGGTTTAGGATGTAGATCCGTTTGATGGAATTTTTTGTTGGATGATGGGAAAATGGGGGGTTCAGATTAATGTTGTGTAAATATGATGTCATGAACTTATTTATGATCAGGGTTTCGGTTAGGGTTTTTTGAAATGTAGGGTTATTTCCTTACTTGACTGAAAAATAAATGAATAAAAAGAAAATGATAAGTTTAGTTTGCTGATTGTGACAGTTTAATGTTTCCCATTCAGTGGTATGGATAGTGGGTCCATATCGGTTAGGTTGTGTGCTTAGTGTTTAAGTTTTTTCTAGAGAGAAAAAGCTAATTTTTTTCATTGGAATCCACACGATCAAAGTGTTGTAGTCTTGTAGAGAAGGTGAATCATTGCAATGGTTTGATTGGTTAGAGCAACAGATGGGGCCACTTTCATGGCGGATGTTTACGGAGTCATTGGTAGTCTGACAGAATTTTAAGATTTTTCGACTAATCTTAAAAGCTTGAAACAAATAAGGTCACTACATGATTATCAAGTAGAATTCAAGCGGCTCTTGAGTTAGATACCTTGTGAAGTTATGATCATATTCCATTAAATTACAGCCTATTATCGATGATGATACCTTATGATTATTCTGGTTTAGTTCCTATTGGAAAGGCTTGTGAGGTGTGATGGTGTTAAGTGATTTGCAAACCAACACTTGATGAATAATATTATCTTAGAATTACGCCCATTGGTGGCATGACTTTCCGTAATAGTGGGTACTAGGATAGGAAGGTACCGTAAACATTCGTGAAGATTGGTACATACCATTTGATGGGTTGTGTAACAAATTTGATGAGCTAAAAATTAGGTCTTAAGATGATTACTTTCCACTGTGTACACTTAGTTTGGCCATCCTAAAAATGTCAGACAACTGTGATCATACACAATATTGGTCGTTTTTGGTCTAGGATATCTCTTAGGTAACCATTCACAAATATAGCTTGCTAGTCCTTAAATACGGAGCACAAATCTGATTATTTGGTAGGATGGTTTCTTTCGAATCCATCCACATGTTAATGAATGATATTGGTGATTGGATGTTGGAATTTGTTTTTTGCTTCGGGGATGTTGGACTTTATTCTTTTATGAATAACACAGAATCGTATTAAGAGAAAAATTTACAAAAGGGGAATGTGGCTCTTCCCCCTATGAATTTACAAAGAAAGGCTAGGGTTGACAAAATCTAAATGACTCAATCCAAACAAAAAAAATCACAAGGATGAACATCAAATTTTTGCAAGGCCCAGCCCATTTTTGGAGATCCCATTGGATTGAGGCACATAACTTGGGAATGGAGGATTTATTTCCCTAAAAAATTTCTTCCGATCTTCCCTCCATATACCCATGAGATTACATATCACAACATGTCCCAAACAGTGTTTTATTTGCTGCTAATGACTCTTTTCGCTAGTTGAGGAAGATATTGCCAACTTCCTTGTGCCACACACTGGGTACGTAAAATAAGGATATGAAGAAGCTCCATAGCCTCCATGTATACAAGACCTTGGACAAGGGAGCAGAATGCATGTGTTCCTCTGCTTTTCACTTGGAACCCTGTTTCTTAGATGATAACAGTCAGAATCTTATCCAGAGTTGACGATCATGTGAATGCTTGGACCCTGGAGGAATCCATTTCTTCCAAATCTTCTTGAATCTTAGCATCGTAACCAAATCCGCATCCTCTTTAGGAGGAGGAAAAACTGTAGATTTCTCTCGCCTGAACATCAACTTCCGGCTTTCTTGTCCATAAAGACGATCCTCTCTATCTTTAGAAATTTGAACCCTATTGAGATTCTCAAGCAGCTACATATTCTTAGATTTCTTTGTCCTTGAGATTTTTACAAATGGTTGGCGACCATACTATCTCATCATTCCTCTCTCAAACGTATAACATACTGGGATATCTTTTTTGGGGATAGCCCATATAGATGGGCATACCTTGCATAAACTACTGCCTTACTTTAGTATCTTTCCCAAAACTGAACCCTGTTTCCACTGCCACAATGAACTGGTTTCTTCTAGGAAACTGCTCATGCACCTTCAAAACACCAACTCGTAAGAGGACATGCTTGATTTGAGTCAGTCAAATATAGACGTCCCAAGTTTTCGCGTCCAACCGTCATCTTCACAATGCTCTATTTCAGTTCTTAATCATTATAGCTATTGTCTCAATAAGTCTTTTTTCATTATATCCTCTTAAAGCCTAAGCCACCATAGTTGGGGACCATTTTTTTTATCGGTCTAGTTGAGCAATAGAATTAGATAGAGACCTAGTGAAAGAAACAAGTACATGAGGGCAAGGAAGAGAAGAGTTACATGCACTTAAACTCAAAATCATAAAAAACAAACGTGTCAGGCATGACTGCAAACCAATCCACTAAGCAAGGTGGAATCTTTTCTGTCTCTATTCTTCGTCCTATAGAAATCCTCTTTTCTCGTCAGTGGCGATAACAGACTATAGAACAACTTAAGAGATTGGCTGATATCTTATAAGAGTAACTTCGCCTTGATCCCACTATAAAATAAATCTCCCACCTGAAGACACCCCCCCCCCCCCCCCCCCCCCCCCCCCCCCCCCCCCCCCCCCCCCCCCCCCCCCACCCCCCCCCCAAAACCCCCCCCCACCCCCCCCCCCCCCCCCCCCCCACCCCCCCCCCCCCCCCCACCCCCCCCCCCACCCCCCCCCCCCCCCCCCCCCCCCACACCCCCCCCCCCCCCCCCCACCCCCCCCACCACACCCCCATCACCCACACAAAACCAACCACCAAATCAAAACAGAAAGTTTTTCAATCAAATCTACTAACCCTCATTTCAAATCTTTCAATCACCTGTTCCCGGTTTATTCTCTGGAAACAGGTCTCAAAAATGAGACAGGATTACCCAGGATATTTATATAGGAAACATAGACGCCCTCTATTGGCAAATATTTCATGGCATTTTTGTGTTATTTTATATTTCATGTCCACGAACTATTGCAGATCTGTTTGTCGTCCACAGCCGAAGCAGATCCACGAGATTAAGGATTTCCTTCTCACTGCAAGAAGGAAAGATGCACGTTATGTCAAAATCAAGAGGAGCAAGATTTTGTCAAGTCAAGGTCCGTCTGCTCCAAGTAACCTCTACACGCTCTGCGTGGTTATGACTCAGAGAAGCTGACAAGTGAAGCAGGCTCTTGCTCCTCCACAGGTTAGTTTATTTCTTCTACTGCTTAACAATGATCACTTATTGGATTGATTCTTATCGTTAGTTATGATGTCTGCATTTCTATGAGAAATGTTTCTATTAAAAAACCCAAAATGTTCTTGTTGAAACTTTTCCCCCCAAAAAAAAAAAACTCTGAAACATAAACCTTTTTTGTATGTCGTATTGTGGGCCCTAAATGATGTGATCGACATACAAATGAGCCGAACCCATTTTTTGGTGGTGGTTATCTCAGAACCTACAAACAAACCAAATAAATGTTCTACAACAAAAAAAAGGAGATGTTTCAGGAAAAAAAAAACTCTTCTGTTGTTTTCTTACACACTTTTATTTCTTCCAACCAAAACATGTTTTGCTTGATGCTGTGCAGAGAAACATTACAAAGCCGAGAAGAAACATTTTCAGAAATGCGGCCTACATTTTCTTCTTCCTTAATTAGCGGTTTACTCAGAATTCGCACATATATAGCTGCATGGGATGATGCTGTCTACTTTGCTGAATGAAGTATGAGTGTATATGAAATGCAGTTTGATATTCGAATTGATTGCTACTTCATATTTCAATTTTGATGCTCTGGCATGGTTTGTGTATTTTTGTTTGAAAGTATAGTGAATAGTGTTGTGACTATAACCAATGGTTCTTATTAGTTTAATGGTGCTCTGGATTCATCATTTTAAAATTCACATATGATTTTACTTATTCACTATATTATTTCTACTTGCAGGTTTAAGCGTGCATGACCTGTGAAAAGTGGTAGGGACTGAGAGGTTTTGGAACTGATGGTCTAGGTGATTAGATTAGAAGTGTGGTTAGTTCCCTAGATGTGTGTTACATCGGTTGGCATGTCCTGCATGGTGCGTTTTTGGGATTTAAAACCTCTTTCAAGTGTTATATGTATTTATGGTAATTTCGAAGGGACATGTAGACTTTACTTATTTTCAGGCAGTGCCTTTTTGACAATTAGTTCACTCTCTCGTCCACCACCACTCACCAATAACTTTGAATCCTGAAGGGTAAGATAAAGGAATTATAAAGAGGCAAGGGGCTTCTGTATTGTAGAACAGTAGTAGATATGTGGATGGCTATGATGGCATGGACGGGTCCTTAGGAGAATGATCGGGCCGTATTCCGGGTCCAGACCTGTGTCTAGTTGGTGCTTGGCTTATGTTTGGTTTTGAGTGGATGGATGCAAAAAAAAAAAAAAACACCCCACCCCAAAAAGTGAAATTATGGGGCCAATGGGCACCATGCGTAACGGGTCGGGTTAGTAGGGTACAAGTCCTATATAAAAAGAAACCTGCAACATTAGGCCCTTGTAGATGTAGATGAAAACATGCAGTGGATGATGTGAGTTCTTTCCAAACTACTAACTCGTCTGAAGAAAAGAGAATACCTCTACGAAATTTAAGATCGATAAGAGTAATACCAGCGCGGAATTGAACTGTAATGGTTTGGTTAAACTGATGAAGGAAGCCAAGGGAGGTCTTGGGCTTAATGCTAGTCAAGGCTTACATATGCCAAAATGCATGCGGCATAGTAACCTTTGGTAGATAGTAAATGAAATGGTTTTTTTTTTATTCAATTTATATTTTGGGGGTAAAAGTACATTGACCCTCCCCAGGTTTGGCAAAATTTGCACAAACTCTCTTCTGGTTTCTGAAATTACGCTTGTCCTCATGCTCAGGCTTGTCAGTTGACACCTGAGCATGAATGCTCTTTACAACTTTACCCCTATTGATTTATTCTAAGGAAACACATGTTGGCCTGGTGTGAAAACCATCGAAAGGCAAACACGTAACACACGAGGATGTTGTGGTGAGAGGGATTTGACCTGATACACTTAATTTCATTCTCCAGGTCTTTTTGTCCCAAATTTTATAATCATTTTCTTTGCAGAAGCAGGTTGTCATAACATTGGGAGATTCATGGCTGATGCTAGGCCTCAGTTCATAGTTCATCACCAACTTTGATATCTTGTCATGAAGGATAAGGATAACAATGATCTTGCTCCAGAGATGGGGTGGGTATCTGAATTGTTGTTGAGGGAAAATGCTTCCTATTAATCACGAGACTGATTAGATACGTAATGTGTGTCTCCCAACTCTTCATTTTATGCCAAGAGCTGATCTCTTCCTTGACAAAGATGCAGGATGTACAATTCAAGATTGTAGCCCTTTTTTTTAATGGAAATGTTAGGGACCTCGGTACCATGAAATCCATTTGAAAACCTACGGCACCATCTCATTGGGGATGACCCCCTTTATCCCCACCCCCTCTTAATACTCACCAAATTTGGTTGGGTATTTAGAGGGGGCATCACTAAGATGGGGTGCCTTAAGTTTTCAAATGGATTCATGGGTCCACGCACTACTCTTTTTTAAATTATCTGGTAGGATTACCTAACCCCAACTTAGGGTCGTTTCGCTCAATCCCAAAGAACAAGTCTCATACCTGGAATAGAAACTCTGCATTTCGATTCAAAGGAATAGAGAATTGTATTGAGAGAGATTGCAAACAGGCCCTTTACATACCCAAAGAAAAAAATAGTAGTGGTACTCAATAAGAAGACTATAAAAAGTTTATAAAGCAAAAACACTAATTTCATAAGTAATAGGGGTATCATGGGTCCCACAAAATAGAAATTAGAAAGTGATTAAACTAAATTTTAATTATAAAACTTATAATTATATAAATAAGTAGTTAAGGGTTAATTACATCCATCAAAAGTTTTGCATACTGCGTGTACTTTTTTAGTAGAATGAATATATATAGATAGTCTTAACCAACATAAAAAAGTTACTGCAATAGCCCATTTATAACTAGGCTGTAGATATTGCCTGAGCTCCGAACAAGATGGAAGCGTAGACGACTTGATCAAAGATTGCGAGCTCAAGTCCAGCCGAGCGAGTTTTGAATGCCTATGCAATTTAAAAGATGTAGCTTGTCACAAAAAAAAATGAGTGCTTTGAGTCACTGGAAAAAAACTGTAAATTTAGCGGAGCTGAACTTGAACATTCATATGCTCGATTCTTATGAAGCTCAAGTCAATCGCGCCCGGTTGAACACCTATGCAATTTAACAAGATAATCTGAGCTTGGACAAAGATTGTTAACCCAGTTGAGCCTAACACACCTGGATAATAACGAAATGAGCCTGCACACCTATTGCTCTATTCTACCTAAGTGTACCTATCTGCTCAGCACTTGTCCTTTGTACACGTCTTATCAAATTACAAAGTGTACAATATTCATTTTTGAGCTTTGTGTACGGCAAGAGAGAATTACTATAGGGTCGAAAACTAGAGTGTAATATGTCATGTTTTAGAATCCGGAACCAACAGTGCTTCAAATCAATTGCACCAGTGTTTATTTGCCACGCAGTGATTCGCAAGAATGAAGAATTTGAACAGCAGTAGTTGCTTTATGCTACAGCAAAAAGCCACCAGATTGTGCCTGTGGGCCCAAAGATGTGTAAAAGTCTATTTCAAGGGAGGGATCACCATCTTGATTACTGATAAGTTGGGGAGAGGTCCAAATAAAACCAATTAACAATTAGAGAGGAAATTGGTTCTCCAGCGAACTCCTCCTGAAATGGGACCACTCATGGAAAACCCTAAAAAGAAGAAAGGGCTATGAAGCTCTAGGCGAGAATGGGACTCGGAGAAAAGGGTACCCGTAGGGTGGGGGTATGGGAAACAAAAAAGGAGCCTGAGAGAAACTGGGGTGTACCTGGCTCTCGTTGGTAAGCGATTGATGAACATCAAACATGAGTGTAATGTTGAAATGCAGAAATCTCGTGGTTATTGTCCTGTACTTGGCCATTCGAGAGCCTACAAACACAGGCCACTCTCGGGTACCAATCCCATACCAAACTAAAGGGCCACCCATAACAAAAAATAAGATTGCAGTAGAACAGGGACGGACCTTCGAACAAGCATGCCCTTGGCATAAGCCAATTAAACTGGTTGTTGGGCTTGTGCCTGAATACATAACTAAACATTTAGAGTGCGGACTAGTTGATGAACAGTAAAACCACAGATGGGATTTGACGATCTGGATCTCACTCACAGTTTAATTGATGAATATCTGGGTTTCTTGAACAGATTCCAGAAAGCAAAGGTGACAAGAGGGACTCTCGCCCTCTAAGGATTGTAACCGAATATAAACACTTGCAAGCCTATTTGACCGGTACTAAAAAACCAATGTCGGTTTGGTTTATTGAAACAAAAAACACAGCAAGCAAACTTGGTTTCCAACCAGCTTTAGCATAGAAACTTCTGCAGTGCTCAAGCTGGAAAGATTATGAAATAAAAAACGCAGACAAATGCCAGCAGATTCCAAACATCTATGCTAGGCAAAAAATCTATGCTAGTTAGCATAATTCCAGAAGAAAAGAAAACGAACGTAATCTAGGGCCCCATGAATTCCAGAAAGTATGAAAATTCTTCCAGTGTAGTATAATCATTCCAGAACAATTAAGGGCAACAAGGATTCAACGTGAGGAAATAAGACCAACCAAAGCTTCATTGTGTATTATTTCGCGAGGGTGCGATGCAATAAAAATCAACAGCAAGATGATGAATTGATCTGTCTGCTTCACTTATCGGATTTCCAACCCAAACTCTCTTCAAGAGCCATCACGATCGTCCACGGTGTCCAAACTGTCTAAGACAAGATCATTCTGGAACTGAGCGTTTGGGGTAACATGCAGAAATCCAATATCAACAAACACGTCAGCATAGCGGTGTGTAACAAACATCAAGTTATTAATGGGCTGCAAGGCATATAGTATTTCTAATAATAAGGGCAGCAAAAAAATTATCAAAGTCTTGGAAGGAGCGCAAAGGCAACATATTTCAGCACAATAACCATTACTGTCTCCATAATTTCTAAGAGCCTGGAGAACAAATGCAATGGATGCTTTGCTTGCTAAGAGAAATGTATAAGGATTTAACTTGTGTCCGGAATGTTTCCTTGTAAATCTCTCTTCTCAATAAATTCAACCTTTGAACTATGCGCTTACACCATCCAAGAGAAATAAATATCAACAGCTTTTGCATCGTTTATGAGTTGAGTCTTCACACGGTTGAACAAGGACTTGATTTCCCTGAGGTGTTATTTAGTACATTCGCCATGGTACCCGAAACCATGGATGATGCTCTTGACTCAAATTGGACGTGAAAAGCAACTCTGACCAGGCACCAAAAGAACTACACCAAAACTAGTAGTTGTGCAGTCCACAAGGAAAAGAAGTATGACATACTTATGAAACCAAAGAGGGCCCCGATGCTTTCTTTCATTTCTAGGTGTATTTGAGGAAATTGGAATTAAAAGTTAAAAGGTATCTTTGATAGCTTTCTTAACATTCTTCTATATTGGGGGGTTTAATAGATAAGCGGGACATGAAAAGAAAAGTCACTCATTGTCTTATCATCCTCTTTGCAGGTAAAAAACTTTTCTTACCTAATGTCAAAAGTTCATTTAAAGAATATTTCTAAGAAACTTCTTAGATATGGTCACCACTTTGATGTGACCTTATGATACTGAAGGACTATAATATGCTACCCACCCTCATATTATACATAATTGTACCACTTATTGGGTTTGAGAAATATAATGTTGATTGTACCACTATCCACTATCAAACTGGTGACCTCCACTGTGTATTCTTCATAAAACCCCATCTTTCGTTTTGCCACGGTCTACTAGTGGAGTGATCACTCTATGTGGGGCTCTGGGGCTTTCAAGGAAAAGGTTTGAACACCGCATAGATGAATGAATAGCCTAAGTCGAGAAGATAGTTCACATGAGACAAGGACTCCCAGCCCTTTAGGATAGGAAAAGGGTCCTTCATATTCCTTTGCAACCCTTAACATTAGCTACTTTTGAGTTTCTCCAAAATATTGTTCTGGATCTTCACATTACTAAGTCTCCTATAATCAATGTTGTTGTCTCTTTACCTACCTCTCATGACCAATGCCTACCTTGTCGAGAAGGCGGTGCCCATGGTTTCCTGCCTAACTGCAGTGAAGATGTAAAGCACCAGAGACCACTGGGACCACACATAGAGATCCATCTTAGATGCACAGAGTTTGACTAATGGAATGGGACCACTGCACCTTACTTGGACTTCCATCCCAAAAGACTTCGTAGTCATCCGTTGGGAGTTGGGACTGCGGACCACATTTTAAAGGGATACATGGAATGACTTGGCCACCGAGTGGATTGTAATACGCACCCATCTACATAGCCATCTTAAGCCCAACTCTTCGCCTCGTCTATTGAGATGAAGTTGGGATACCTTCATTCCAGAGGTTTAAAAAACGTAACAGTTCCTATGTTTCATAGGAACGCTTCAATTACATTGGTACTGACACGTCCATAAGTGCGACACCAAACATTATTGTATTTACAATACATGTCCAATGTTTCCATATGCTATTGGTTCGTACCGTAATATACTTTTTTAGTATATAAATCAATATTTGGTAACGTTATGGAAGTTGATTTAACAATAACATTTGGATACCCAAATGTGTTTAAAACCTATAGATTTTCCATAGTTTTATCCTTAAGCCAAGTGTGGAGTTCTTATAATGAAAACCAACAATTCCTTATGATGTTATTGAAAACAAATATTGCATTTATGATAATATATGAAACATTCCAATGAAATTGATATGTAATGGGCTAGAAGCGACGGATACTTCAAATAGGGGTTGTACCCATTCCGATTCATATCTGTTACGGATACGCCTACGCTACGTATGGGATATGGCTCTGAAAGTATCGTTAATTAAAAATAAATTTATCGGATACGGCCTCCGAACGGCAGGATACATTCGGTGTACGGCCGTTTAATATATAGAATATATATATTATATATTTTTTTTGTGGACGAACCGTGGTGAGACCCTATTCTTTTGTTTTGCATGGACATGGTTTCTGTATATTGGTTAGTGGATTTATAGGATGACTTTCTTTTTTGCTTAGTCGGAGATGAGATGACCTATTTTTGTTTTGCTAGACATGGTCTTTTTTATTACATAAACAGAATGAACTAAGAGGGTTAATTGCAATTATAATACAAATATAGTAGTAGTATTATTATAAAAAAAAATTACAGAGATCCTAGCCATATCCTATTTTTAGGTTTGGTATAGCAGTATCCGTATCGCACGTACCAGATCACGTTCCGTAATCCGTATCAGTATAGGGCTTCCTAGGGTAATGGGTAATCAGAATTTATAATTGTAACAATTAGGGAATAAGGGGGCCAGCGAAATAATTACAATTACTAAACTACGGTTTGTTATTAAAAAGTCAAAATCCGTAGATTATTTAAAGAAGATATATTTCGATTAAATTTGAGACACAATACGTTTTTAAAACAAATTAGAGAATGAAGACAAACTAATATAGATATAATAATATCTTACCTATGATACTGGGAGAGGCATGAGTAGCTGATTTCAGAAATCCCAACTAACGTAGCATTCAAAACCTTGATTAGGTTTTCCTTAATTGCCCAAACTACCCTATGCAGGACAATCGCGACTTGAATCGGGGAGAGTTCAATCGCATTTGCGGGTTAACACGGTCCATTTAACTTCTATGAAATGTGGGACTCCTCACATGCTCCACATGCATCGCACGGGCCCCCAGCTAATATAATATATATTATAGCCAAAAAAACAACAGTTCCAAATTAAATTTGACTTCTGCGCATATAATTCAAATGATGAGTCTTATAATTTATATGATGTAATTATAGTATATGGGTTGTACTATTGTGACCTTAATGATAGACCACTTATTGGTAACTGTTTTAAAACATCAAAAAAGCAGCACCAACTTGGTTACATGTAGTTAGGCCAGGTAGGTGGCACTTCTTTCTGTTTTTGAAAAACATAAAATTTAGACAAAGTTTTTACTCAACACAATTCGGTAAACAGGTTCTGTTTGTGTTTGTTTAAAATTAGTACAAAATTTTGGAAACTCAAGGTAATAGAAATTGTTGTACCTTAGTTTTGAAAACAAAAATACAAAAATAGAAAAACATGGAGTGGCCCACACCACATATCATCCACCACCCAAAACACTCACCACACTACCACCACCACTACCACACCCACCACACACTACCACACCGCCACACCACCACCATCGCCACCCCAACACCAACCACTACCAGACCATCCACCACACATATATCGACCACACCACCAACAATACCGCATCAACCCACCCAATACGAACACACCCACCGAACACCACACCATAATACTAACCACCACCACCTACCCAATACTACCACAAAACACCACCACCCACCCACCCCCCACCACACCATCACTCCACCCCAACCCACCAACAAATACTACCACAACACCAGGCACCACAAATACGACCACACCACCCCACTCATAATCATGCCACCAACCACCATACCACACCACCATTAACCTCCACCACTACTACTACTACCAGGGATTGGAGATTATTTACTCATTAATATATTACGATATACAAAGCTTTTCTGTTTTTAAGTTTTGAGAAAGATACTAGTTAGTTAATGCCAAAGTGTTTCTCTGAATAAAAGAAAGACAAAAAATATTGTTCCAATTTAAAAATGCAAAACTAAAAACATAGTGTCCAAAACGGCCTAGTATCTCAATTTTGTTATCTCAAGATGGGTAGGGATTTGTAATACGATGAGCTTGAATGTGTATGATAAGGTTTTATCATTTCTCAAATAGCTTGGGTTGTTTGGCGTCATTCCAATATATCAATGCATGTGTCTAGGCCTCACCTAACGTGTTTCCAGGTTTTCCAAAATATTACAATTTTTTCACTTACTAGGGGACCAAAAGTGTAGATGTATACCTATGCTATTAAACCCAATCGATACCAACTCAGAAAAAGCGGCCCAAATTACTGGGTCACAGGCACCAATCCGGGTCAAAACGATGAACCGGACATCAGCACGTCATCATTAAATAATTTAAGTAATAAAATATAGGAAGAACCCTAAAAAAAAAAAAAAATGAGAAATTCGTGAAAAAAAAAAGTAGGAGCAAGAGACCTATTGCCTATGGTCTCCTACACCAAGGAAGCATGGTCAATCACTTGCCTACATCACCCAACTCTAAGAGAAAACAAAATAAATCTATTATTAAAAAAAAAACCTTACGGTTTCCTGAACATCCTATTACTTGTTTGTAGTCGCCACTCGCAAAGGGAAGATACTATCCATGGTGGTGAAAGTCCCCATACTATCTCCTAAAATGGGCACATTGGACACCTCGTCATAAGTTGCAGTCTTGGTTGTGCTTGCCCAGGGAATAAAAAAAAATAATCCAAAGCACATGTGCAACCGTTTCAATACTATCAAAGAGGCTCACCCGTACCCTTCATTCACGCCCCCCTCTTATCTTCCTTTCAGCCAATCTAAACAAATTAGCAATAATCATCTCTGCGTCCTTTGTGGTAGTAGATATTATATGAACTCTAAAAGGAGTGGCCAAATTGGCTGGACTGACAAGGTATCATAAACCACCATGTGTAAATTGAGAGACCAGCGGCAGTTTGAGTCCAACTTGAAAGGTCGGGAGCGATCCGACTGATTGGATGGTCCGAACCGCTGGATTGAGAGTTTAAATTGGGACAGCAATTTAGTTTTTAGGTGCAGAGACGACCATGTAAGAATGACATGTAACGATCCCAAGGTCCAATTGGCCAAGTCAGCCTAGTTTAACAACAACAGTTCATACCAAAAATAAGAGTTTAAAACCTTAAAACAAAAGTCGGGGGCATAGTATTGCCAGACCTAGAGTAGGTTCATCAGCTCATAGTCGGATTAGAATGATGACATGAGTCTGAGTTACAATTAGACCTTCGAAAGGCAAATAGAATATCATATCAAAAAAGCACATATAGTTGTGTTTCGTGAAAAAAACGTTTCGGGACTAAAACTGTCGAGATAACAAACAAGCTAAAACACATTTGGTTGTAAAAATTTAAAAATGTTTATCCAAATAAAAACAGTTTTATGTTTTTGATTTTTTTCTGAAAGATAGTTTATTGTTTTTTGGTTTTGAAAACCTTTGCTTTCTTTGTCGTGAGCATTGGAGACACCTAAAAACCGTATATTAGTCTCATTGTATGTCAATGAAAATCTTTGGCCAACAAAAAACATTTTCAACATATGAAATATAAACAAGTTTGATTTACAGCAATTTTTAAACAATGTTTTTCAAGCCAAGAAAACATTCGCAACCAAATAAAGCCTACAACACTAGCCCTTGCGCAAGAAAGGGAGCCCCCTGAAAGTCATCACAGTCATCCCCTTATTGCTACCCAATATCAGATCAAGTTTGAGAACACAACTTCTCAAACGAAGAAACAGAGTTCGGTGTAAATGGAGACCTAGAAGAAAGAAACTACTTATAGATGGCACTAAATAAAAATTCAAGTATGAATAAATATTCCATTTATTAGAGACTTTCCCTCATGGTCAATCCTCCCTTATCCGCCGATTTGTATTGACTCTCCGCTTCGCCACTCCATCAAGTCCAAAGACCGCTGATCCTTATCCTCACACACCACAAAAAAGGCGCACAGTAGAGACCTCCACACACATGTAGGGCGCATCCACGCCTAAGCAAGTGCAATGGAGATCGGTTCCTAAATTGTAAGGAAAAACCCATGCACTTTAGATGGGACTGAAAAAGCCCTTGCAATTCCTTATGATCCTAGAAAAATCGAACAAACTGCTACGAAAACTACGATTCTCAACTTAAAAATATTGTGCAAGTACCAGTTACTCTTAAGATGATCCTCCAACGTGGATATTTTATCAAAAAAGATCGTATAGATTGGAGGAGATTTGAATTTGCAATCTAATAGGATTACTAGATTCATATAGCCTAGGAGGAAATGGGTGCAAAGGAGTCACCAATGGATAGAAAAAACACCTCACAGAAACAATATGATCCCCCGAGCCTTACTAGTTTTTAATCATACACAGGGATTAAGCTATAATGGAAAGAATACTCATTACTCTAGGGATCCATCATTTCCGGATGCTGCAACCAGCTTCTTAAATGGAGTGGGGAAGGGCAGGAAACCACAGAAAATGTTATTGAATCTCAAAGGTCTATTATTAATGCTTGTCAACGGCCCAACGAACGATTTTTCCAAGTCCATTGTAAGGCATTCTAAACCAACACCAACTATCCTCCAAATGTCAATTCTCACATTTCGACTATAAACAAACAGATTTGGTTGAACTCCCCTTGATGTCATGATAGCGTCCACAAACTCACCCTAGGAGGACTCATGACTATGGATCCCAAAACTGAATTCACAACGGACTAGCAGAATACCCCGCTACTACACAAATGCCCCTTCCTCCCCAACCTCCACAGTCATTAACGAATAGAACTTGATGCATGCATGAAGTGATCTCACATTCTCAGGACAAAACCCTCTTTTTCTGGGGTGACAACCCCTATAGACTCTACAAATAGATACTGTGGCGTTTACTCTTGGACAATTCCACAGAAACTCTAGTGAACACCTAGAGAGGTTCGATGGACGGCTATAGAACTGGCAGAGGGGATGTATCGAGTAATTTGTTGAGATGTAAGCTACCCCTTTAAATAGTATTGGCTTCCAAGCAGGCAGCCAATAAGGAAACGCTCGCTCCTATTTATAAAATAGGATACGCGAAAAGATTTGCCTGAAAGCAGCACCCGGAGAATGCCAAATACTTAGCCTGTAAAACAAACTCCAATTGAACCAACACTCAGCTAGCTCATCGCCTCCTCCAAATCCGAGGACTCCCAAACCAAGCATCTCACTAAGGAGTTGCCCCTAAGACCAGATACAGCCTCAAAACATCTGAGAAGATCTCATACTCAATAACCAAATTGCTAGGGGAAGGCATCCAAGAATTAATGTGTAGCCTAGCAAACTATAAATGAGACACTGGTAGAGGATCACGACCTACCAAAAAGCTCTCAATAACTCCATTTTCTGCCTTACAAATCATTTTACTTGAGGCTTCCTTGACCATGGTAAAGAAATGTTTGGTTGAACTTTATCTGCATCAGAGGCCCCAAATTGCCCCCCTAGCCTCTCCATGTTCACCTCAACTATCTCGTAGGAATCGGGGGCCCTCAACACCTATCATCAATGATTCAAAATCTATATGAAATAGATCGACCAAAGCCAAAAAAAATTAGAGTATGTCCGACGTTGTCTAGGAAGCTCAAATTCATAGAAGAAAAGTGATTTTCCAAAACACAACAGAAAAGAAGAATTTATCAAGTCCTAAGTCAGCTTTCCTGAAAGCTTGATATTGAAACTAGCTACATTCAAGGGACTGTCGATTTTTAAGTGTATCATATCCACAAATTCGTCAAAAAAGGACATCTGTTGTTTTTCCTACACTGCTGTTTTCTTCGTGAG